>OZ024902.1:32613784-32925786 GCA_964017125.1 Flabesymbios commensalis
TTAATAATTTTTTTGCCGAAACTGCAAAACTATGGTGGAAGATGAAGTTCATTTTATTAGCGACTGCCCTATCTACGAACCACTCAGAAATGAATACTTGCCTCGTCGGCACCAAAATCCCGATGCATACTTTATCAACCTCTTTAAAACTTCAGATACAGTGAAATTAGAAAACCTTGCCATCTTTATCAGACGCGCTATGGCACTGAGAAAAGAAAAACTATATCAAAACTAATAACAGTTTGTTATCTTCTCTCGTGGTGATCCATACACATAGACGTCAGCCACACCATGCACTAATATTTGTCTATATATATCATGCATGCTATGTATTTTACTTTATATATTATTGTTTTCTGTGTATAGCAAAACGATGTACTGCATTGTATGGAATAAATTGATTGATTGACTGATTTGAATAAATGCGATGTGAGTTTTACAGCGATGGTAGATACAGCATTACTGTATCAAGTGATCCGCAAACCAAATAGCGGGAGATACTGTTAGTTTACTCTAGAAACAACAACAACCTGAAATTGAAAATGAATGGTAAAAATATATATATTCAATACTAATAGCGAACAAAAGTAAAATGAATCACTTTTTTTTAAGATTAGTCATTGTATGGCTTCGAGGTCTTAACCCTTACAGTGCGGGGATCGACTTTAGTCGACAGAATCTGACGTCTGTAGACGTCAGATTCTGACGACTAAAATCGATCCCCGCACTGTAAGAATCAACTTATTTATATTGTCCGTAAACCCATAAAATAGGTATTCGAAATAATCAGAAAGAGCTAACTAAAACATTTATGATGATTTCAAATTGAAAAAAACCCTTTGGTTGCGATATTTTTTTACAAATTAATTTAGCGTTTTAAAGGTTGAGGACCCATTATATCTGCTTCATGCCAGGTGATCAGCTATACGAGTCACAGAACAGTGTCACTGATAGTCATCCTATCACTCACGAAACGTTCATATTAATTTAATGTTGGCCAGTGTCGTAAACGGTGCACAAACTTTAATACAACATCGGTTCAACATCTCCTGGTTGCCGGGAATCAAAGTCATGCATCCCTTCCCATACGGGTTTCGAACCCAGTACGCCAACAAATAAAAAATACCAAGTAAAAACAAATACCAAGTAAAATATACGTTTTTTTCGAATCTTGTATCTAGAATTTATAATGGAAAGAACGAGCAGTAACCCCTATCCAAGCAATTTATTGATACACTGTTTGGACGATTGTTTTGTATGAATGATTTCATTTAAGTTCCTGTCGTTCAGTACTGTCTCTTTCTTTAACATTACCCATTATATAAGATTATTCCGGCATAACAATTAATAACTGACTTATACAGTGAGAAGGGCATCTGGTCATTTGATTACAACTAAAATAGGATATAAAATATGGTGTTTTGTTTTTTGAAGGGGATAATTCAGGTTTATGCACCTCTTATATTATCTTTGTTTGTATAAAATACCGACATCAATGACAAAGCTGTAAAATCAAAGTTGAAAAATGTTTATTATTTCCAATGACTTAAATTGCATACAATGTGGAAGCTCTTGTGACGGGACGGAATACATTATCTACAAAGACAATGCTGAATGACTACATAATTTTATGATTACATCATTATCGGATAGCTGTTTAACCTTTTCATCAAATTGAAGTTGAAAATATAGACGACATTTTCAGCTTCAAATTGCAGAGCACACTGTTAATGAAACATTCTGTATATAATTACATTGAAGAATGAGGTGGGTTTTTTTAGTTCGCTCCATTGTCTCTTGTGTCAAAAATATCATGAAAACTGTACAGTTTATTGTACACATAGATACATATATTTGTCACATACTCTAGTGTGTTCAATTGGAACATACCATTATGTCTTTGCAATACAATGCCATATTTAAAAATGTAACTTATTCAAAAACCTTGGTTGTTTGATTATGTTGTAATGTGACACATTAATCTAAACGTCGTGAGGTAAATCTGTACAATCACAACCGATGAACAAACCTGGCTAGGTTGACAAGATACGTTATGCCAATGTTGGTATAAAGTTGAGCCAGCGACATGGACGGTGGACCAACAGTATATCATATTGGCTCAAAATATCATGCTTGCATGGTGGCTGGTGAACATGCGTGGTTTACAGTTAACCCTTTCAGGCCTGAATTTACCCTTGTCATCTTCATCCACTACAAGCCGCGAATTGCTGTCGCAATTCTCGACTTGTAGTGGATGAAGATGCTTTGATGTGGTTTAAAAATTGAAGAAAATTGCTATGTATTGGAAAACCTGTTTCATGGAAATTATCATTATAAAACCCTTGGTTGTTGGAGAATTAAGTCTGTTTTCAAGGATGTAAAATGATGCTTTAATGCATCGTAAGGGCTTAAAGGGTTAACACAGTGAAAAACATTATTATAAACCATACTTTTATTGATAGACATATTTATTTATTTCTAGCTCTTCAATGTTACAAGATATATGCGGGTATAATTATTTAATTGCGCCGAAAAAATACGTGTATCCCCACCTGCATATATAGAGGCAATATTAAAAAGACGTGACCATCCGACATATTATCCGTAAGCCATATTAGAGATTTAAAAATTAAAGTCTCCCATAACTAGCTAATATTCAAGCAGTGAACTATTTACTAACAAAGCTGAATTCAAACTCCAACATCTAATTTTCAAATAATGATAATGTTTTACTGGCAAATTTATATTTCTTATAGAGAAGTATGTTACAGTCATCATGGTCCTACGTGTTATCAGATATGCAAGTGATAGAAGGGTGTTATGAAATTATAAACTCCACGGTTGTGTTTTTTCCTTTACCCCTCAGAATTATGTTTTTGTACATAATATTTTTTTCTTTCAAATTTCAACATAATAGTGCTAGCTATATAGTGTTTATCACGCAAGCAATATCTATTGCAACAAAACGATGATAACAAATTTGAGATATAATAGCAATTGACATGCACACATATAGTTGTTTTATAGCACAACGCAAATAAATAAAATCATTGGAAGCCATCTTTTTCAACATCAGAATCATAGCAGAGGGAACATTAATAGTAAACTCCCCCCTGACAAATATTGAATTGCATAGGAATATGGGTCATCTTTATCACACAGTCACACTATGTACATGTTATTACCCTGTCAGTCGGTGTATAGCACAATGATTGAAAACATCTTAAAAATATGTACAACAACATCAGGCTTCAATTGAATTGCATAGCCTACATGATACAACTAAACTCACAACAAATCTTCTTGCACAAGTGATCAATTGAATAGTTACTCTGTCACATGACGGCTAAACTAATCACTGCCCGTCATTCAGTGGTTATTTAAATAGGGGTATAAACTCATACTTGGCCCCACTTCCCTATAATGAACATGTCTTAATCTTCGTTAGTATTATAATAGCAAAGGGAGCCACTTCCCAGCACACAATCACTACAAAAAACATTTATCATTTTGTCTTATTAGTTCTGTTTTACACATGTGATGGCACTGAGACGGCTGTAATATCTGGCATACTTTAACCCCCTGTAGTGTCTGTAACATCGAGAGTGCTATATAGTCGTGTTGATCCTTGTAACAATGTCTTGATAAAATGTAACAAATTATTGATAAAATGTAACGGAAACTTGATTGCGATGTAATAAAGTCTTTGGAATTGTAAAGCAAAATTGATGATAATTTTTACCCAGCAAACACGGGACATTAAACCAATGTTGCGATATTGTTGGTACACCGTCTACGATGCTGGCCCGACAGTAGTCCAACATTAGTTCGTGTTTGTTGGGTGAAATCATTCTCGCTTGTTACATTATCAGTACGATCAAGACTACATCACGCTGTTACAGACCCTACTGGGTGTGATTTTGCTATATCGTCATTGTATATATTTGATATAATGTCAGCATCATTACAATTACAAAAAAATGCGTATTTGCACGATTTGCATGAAACTACATGTATGGCTTTACAATAAACTGGATACTTCACCAAATCCTTAGCTAGCCAGCAGTCACTGGACATTGAATCATTGATCGTTTTATACTGATCAGCCATCTGCGACGCTGACCCAATGCTAAGTCAGCGTTGGCCTAACGTCCCGTGAAAACATGCTGGCTTAAGGTTCGTCCACCGTCTACGACGCTGGACCAACAATAACCGTTATTTTTTTTGTTCAGTCATGTGTTTCCTGGGATGTAATGCTACGGTCCCACGAGGCTTTTTAAGCCTCCCGATGCTCTCGCGATGCACACATTTGGGCATCGCCAGGGTAGCGCCACTATGCACCAGTGGTTCGGCGAATGATCGACGACGTACGCGAGTAATCGCCATGCTTCGCCAAGGCATCGGGAAATCGGGAAAAATTTCAATGCATGCATCGAAATTTTCTCCCGATGTTTCGACGCCAAATACCATCGGCTATATATCGCCAAACAGCGCCGAGCAGTCGGCGAACATTTGGCGATGTACAACAAGGCCAAAAATGTCCCAGTCACATCGGCGACACATCGGCTATGCTCGTGTTAACATCGGCGATGCATATTCGATGTGATAATATCGCCGATGGTTTGGTGATTCATCGCCGATGTTCCCGAACTGCTCGGCGAAGCATCGGCGGTGCTACGGCGATGCTTCGCTGAGCGTTACAAATCTTCCTTCTGATTGGTCACCGATGATCACATGAGCACTATTATAACCCATTGAAATTGACAGCGTGGTATGTTGTGTGTGATTGCAATCAGGTATTAACAATATAATTTCTAAAACCTATAAATAAATTGTGTCATGACCACATCCCAAAGTCAAAATAAGAATATATAATCGAATAAGCAAAATCAATTTTATTTCTCTGAAATGATCCCCGAGCTGCTCAAGACCTTGAGTAATGCTCAAAGGTAAATCTTTAATATTGTGGGGAGCCTCCGTGACCGAGAGATAGCGTGCTCGACCTCAGACCGCCAGTGCTGGAATTTCGAATGCTGTGTCTGGAGGGCAGTGTCATCTCATTCATCTCACCATCCTCCACAGGAGGTTCTTATGGCCAGGTTTAGCCTATATGTGCACATAGGTGGCCTAAAACCACATTCATTTCATTTCAAAGGTGAATCTTATATAATTATTTAAAATTATTTTTATTTATTCTAATTTCGTGGAATAAATTTTATGCGTAAGAACAATGCGTCATTATCAATAACAGTTGCAAAAACTATTTTATCGCATTCATTCTAAGTTAGGTGCCAAATAAAAGAGGGTAATCGAATGTAGGCTTTTTTAAAATATTCACCAACTGCATTATATTTAATACGAAATTGTTTTCGATTTAAAGTTGTTATGGAGGATTGCCACAGTATTGTTTGTGTGCATATGTTGTCATATATAGTGATACATGTTATTAACAAATTACGCATATATTATTTTTTGTGCAACTGCCAAGAGTATGGTACTGGTATGTCGTAAAATGAAATGAATCGGGCTTTAGGCCACCTTTGTGCACATATAGGCTAAACTGGGCCAGGAGAACCTCCTGAGGATGGTGAGATGATTGAGATGACACTGTCCTCCAGACACAGGATTCGAAATTCGAGCCCTGGCGGTCTGAGGCCGAGCACGCTACCTCTCGGTCACGGAGGCTCCCCACAATACTGACTTTCACACGTGGATGGGGAAGAAACATTTTTAGTTTCTTTCAAACCGCCGAGACCGGGAACCGAACCCCGAACTCTGGCGTGAAAGGCAGCGGTGCTAACCACTACCCTAGGGCCCCCGCCCCTGGTATGTCGTCTCCTCATGGTATATTATTATGCATTTAACATTATAAATAATTTACAAAATATCAATATTTATAATCAAATTTTTTTTTTTCTGAAATTGCTGGTATAGGTGAAATTGATGTGAATAATCTAGCAAAAATAGAACAGTGTAATATAAGGTAATAGACTATTGCATATTACTTGACCATCTATATATCTATTATTTTTACTTTATATTAGCCTACTATTACCCCATCCCTGCTCTCAACAAGGCTCCATATACCATCGCCGATTCTTAAAGTACATCTGCTAGCCGACGTAGCGCCGATAATTCCCCGAATATCCCCCGATGCATAACCGAATAATCGGCGATGCATCGGTGATGCTTCACCGAAAATAATCAAATATGCCTATACATATCTTAAATAAAGTAGGCCTAGTTATAGCAGGTCTGGATTTTAGGCATCCGTCATTTGAAGTTGATCATTATTGCCTTCAACAGTGTTTTTTTCGGGATCATACCATATATGTTATGTACATGGACGGGACATAATACTGATTGTCAGACAAGTAAATTCACATAATACTTCTACAAATTTACACAGATACTTGATATAGTAACATATTGTCGCTTGCAGTTTACACCAAAACGATGTACAAAGCCCATTGCTGGACCACAATGCCAGAGTTTAGCACATTTTTTAAATAACAGTTAACATCGCAATATGATTATTATCAACTTGATGGTTACCCTCACGGAGATTTACCAATTCTTCACATACGCAGTAACACAGTGTGGTTCTGAACCTGAATAAAGAACCATCAGTTAACAAAGTATCAATGCACTTTGCCCAGCTAACACAAAACATTTGCATAACATTTATAGCCTATAATGTTGGACCAACGTCGCAGACGTTGGGCCGACGATGTATAAATGTTATGCAAATGTTTTGTGTTAGCTGGGTGAACGTCACATCGCGAAACAAATAAATTCATGCACATACAATTTCTGACGCAGGTTTTACAACCATACTATTTGCAAATACTTTTTTGTATTTGCAAACAGATTTAAATTATATATTTCAGCATGGAACTGTTACAACCATAATTCATTATAATGCATTTGAGCATATCAGCTGAAAAATTACACATTTTTCTGCTTTGATGTGTTTGGATCCGTTCAGCTTTGAAGTTTTTGAAGAATGAAAAAAACGAGAATCCGGATTTAATCATACACTCCTATTAAAATGATAAGGCTGTGGGCAAATCATTAATGTTAAAACATATCTTTGAGTTTTTGAATACATGGTTATTTCTCCACAAGGTCGGTATGTCGACTCATAATACTAATGTATCATGTTTACAACTCCATAACCATGATAAAGGCAACTGGTGAATTGCAGAGTCGCAATGTGTTTAGGCATGAGGTGATCAAACCCTCTTCCACTATCGGTTCATGGACGTAACTGAAGTATACTAAGTAGATCCGGTACACGTAATAGCACGATCTCTCGCATAGGTGTTTGGATGCACTAGTGTAGGCCTATTCCTTTTTCTGTGTATATGATACATCGACCTGCAACAGAAAAACGTGAACATGGTGAAGGTGACAAATAAGATTATATTTTATTGTTGTACATATTACTGGAGTAACAAATCGTGACATACCATTAGATATGAAAGGGTGTGTAAATCTCCTTGTGAACTGGCAAATACACCCTTTCATTGCTAAGGAAAATAATTACGTCTCCCGGAACGTCAAGGTCCGATTATAACCTGATAACGGCATGTTTGGATGTTTTGATTACATTTTCTAATGCCCCCATTTACTAGTGCGTCTATGATATTTGTGTTCCTGTATTTGTCTGTATTTTCTGACATTTCACGCCCTCCCTCTTTATCATGTTCATTAGATTACATTCTCACTGATGTTTCAGCCACGTCACTGACTGAAATAATTGACATATTTAAATAGAGGAAAAAAATTATATACAAAAATAGAAATGTTTACCATGTTCACCATTGTTCAAGTTCAATAATCATGCTGTTTTGAAAACACTATTCTCAATGTGATTCATATACATGTACACGATAATATGTCACGTGATGCTATACGTCACATCCGGTGTGACACATCTGACGATTCCATCTGACAAGTCGACGATCTACTCTCACGCCTTCTGCCAGATTATGTTACCATGGATACACCCATGACAACCTATATCCCACCAAACACGCGACGTTGCCCCGATGCTGCTTTATTGTTGACCAATCGTCGTAGACGTGTGCCAACATCGAACAAGCAATGTCTTGTGTTTGCAGTTATAAGTTTATCAAATCCATATAATAATCACCCTCATAACGCACAGGTTTTTTTCCGTACCGCCCCCCCCCCTCCCTCGTCTAAATTTTAAATCCAATCCAAGACGACTAAAAATTAGCTGAATGTATAAAGTACCAATGTGTAATATATCAAATGACAGCTAAACGTCCTCCTCCATTTTATCTTGAATGCATTTCTTTGAAAACGGCCGTTTGGATTATGCGGTTGCAGCTGGTTTTTTGACCAGACAGATACATAAAAATACAAATACAAATACATATTATTACTACATCCTTCGCCAGTGATAAACTGTTCACTCTGACGTTGAAATGATTTAAAAAAATAAATTACTAAAATAAATAAATTATTATTTCTTCATATGCACAATATATTATATACAATACACCCATTCATGCACATTATCATATCTATTAAATTTGTAACTTGCATCTCGTAGCATTACGCAAATTATATCATATATATATAACATATATCGGATATGAGCGTGCAGATTATATTTTATAATTTTCTGCATACAATACACGCTATTTCATTGTCAGATGTAATGTTCCTACCTGGAAAATCGGGCGTAGTGTGTATTGCATTCACACATTTAATTTACTTCCTAAATGGTAAAATGTTTACATTTTTTTTGATAAAGTATTCAGAATCCTTGAATTTACCATGGCATAATCACATTAGTTTTCATCGAGTCTGATAATTTATCAGCCTTTCAAGCCTGAATTAACCACTGAAATATTCAGCCACCACAAACCTTCAAGTGAAGTGGGTGACAAATTGAAGAGATTTGCAATAATTATATTGTTGAAAGACATTCGAGATAATTTTCGTTCTAAAACCCATATGCGTGAGTTTCAGTTGTAATGGGTGCAAAATGATGCTTTGAGGCATCCAAAGAGTTTAACCCTTTATACCCTCACGATGCATCAAATGTTTATTTGCATTTATAAAAAATGAATTATTTTCCTATGACTTGTGATAGTAAGCACTAGCACAAATACAGTGGATATAAGTAAAAACGGGATATACGTAGTAATATAAGCAGTCACTTAATGCATGGGAAACGTTTCCTAGTCCCCCCCCCCCCATCCCATCCTCTTAGCCCCCTACCCCTGGACGTGGGGTCGAATCCTATGGGAGAGAATCCACTATTCAGGAGTGACGATCCATCACTGCAGGCGGAGTGACAGTTACTGGGGTATTTCCTAAATGTTCCTGTTAATAGTCCCACCACGCCTTACTGACAGCGATCCCTATGGTATTGGCCAGCTGCCAAATAATAAGGATATGTCGGCTGAAAATATCAAACCTTTGATCTTAACCCTTCCGGTCCCGATTATATTCGGTCTTTCATGTTTTATTAGCACACTGTGTACCATATTTTATGCATGTTAATAAAAAATGACACAAATCAGCAATATTTGAAAATACCTCAATTTTGTCAAATTTCAATTATTTTTATTCACTTGAAGTTGTGGATTGCATCAGCGAGACACAACTTCAAGTGAGTAAAAAATCGAATTAATTAACTTGGCGGTTAGAAAGCAAAGTGTCGTGTCAGCGGATTTCATCTTTTAGCGTCAAGGGGACTATTACAGCATAAAATGTAAAGAATATAATTATAATCAATGACCTGTAAATAATATGCAGGGGCGGATATAGCTTTTCACTCATGGGGGGGGGGGGGGGGGGTAAAATTTGACAAAGGATTAGTCCACTGTGATGGGGTTGAAGAGTCGTCCCCGCGGAAATTTTTGATTTTCAAACGCTTTCTCATGTAATTCAAGGCATATTGGGTACTGTTTTTCCCTCAGCATATCACCAAGTCGGAAGAAAGCCCCTGAATAAGATGATATTTTTCTATGAGGGGGAAGGGGGTTGAACCCCCAAACCTCTGCCTTGGACCCACTACTGACATGTACATAATGTATGTAACTCTTGTCATATCTGATATACGAATTCACGTTAATTTCAAAGCAAATACAATGTCGCTCACATTATACAATATGCCTTATATAATTATACTGAATAATACTGGTTAATGATTATTATTGATATTTCATATTATTCTGAGAAAAAAAAAGTCTTTTATTTTTCAAGTAAGCAGGATAAGTAGGCCTATGAGCCATGAGATTTAATATCGACGTCATTCCATGCAGTATGATATGTATTTTCAGCCAAGTATCCCATTATGAGACGCACATGTATTATTGGTATAATTCCATATCACACCTTGTATCAACAACAAAAATGTTAAAACAACGTTAAAACATGTTGCTTCCAAGTAAATATTGTTACATTGTTTCATAAATGATGTATTGGCCTTGAGAAAACGGAAGATTTTTATTTATTTATCGTGAACTCTGCAAAATACAACACTCAATTATGGGAATCATTTCTAATTTGACAACGATTTACGCACGCGTGGCCAATGTGGGGCGTTTGTTTGGAGACCCAGACCTTAATCCCTGGGCGCCTGCTACACTGAAATTATCATCATTTGTCAAACAGACAGACATAATGTTTTATTCGCCATAAAAATTACAAACATGATGATTAAAAATGAAACAATGAAAAGGCAGGAGATCTTCATTAAGATTGAAACAATCGCTGACATGGAGACCACCTTGTAATGTACATATTATTGTTACATAAAAAAACATATCACAGGCAAAATCAACAACAATGAGAAAAATATAGTTTACATAGAAAACATGTATCAATCAATAGATGTATTTTAAATTATATTGCGGATTAAATTATAAAAAACGTAAAAATAACACGTATTATAAATGATAACTACTTTTGTAAATATAATGAAGGGGTTATATTATACTATTGCCTGCTACAGATATAACAGTTTTCCAGATGACAATCGTCGGGGTACATTTTCAACATATGGCTTTTTATATATAAAATAAATCCGTTAAAGCTGTGTGTGTACACTTTTTCAAGAATATTTGGTGGAGTATTGTTTGCAATTCTGGCAATTTCATAATGAAGGCATTTCCTGCGAAATTCATGCCTGAGTTGAATCTGTCCAACATTATTTCTAAAACGAGTAATATAATTATGAGTTTGTGCTCCGGTAACTGTGTTTAAATGTAGAAAGTAATCTGGAAGGTTGTTTAAGTTGATAGTAAAATTTCAGAATATTTAACTTAAACAGATCTTTGAATTTATGAGAACGTATTTTTTAAAATAGAGGATCGGTGTGTGAAGAATATCTCGCCATATGAATTATTCTAATAGCTTTTTTCTGTAATTTAGTGATGCGTTTATGTTCATAACCCCATGCAAGTGTACAATAATTAAGGTGTGATAAAAATAATGAATTATATAGAGTCACCAGTATATTTTGGGGTACAACAAATTATAATCTTTTTATAACTCCAATAGCTTGTTCCTGCTGTTTTCTCTACATGAGGTTTTCAGTTTAAATTTTTTCTTATTAATAGGCCTAAAAAATTGAAGGTGTCAACACTGGTTATCTCAGTATTATCTATTTTGGGAACGGGAATCGGTACCCTTTTATGAGGCTTGTAATATAGCATGAATTTTGACTTATGGATGTTAAGAGAAAGACGATTTGCTTTCAGCCAGATGTTGATTTTATTTATTTCTGAATTTATTTTATTTTCTAAGTCTTTTCTTGTTTTAGCAGAAAAATCTTCTTAATTAGCAGTCAGAGTGGTGTCGTCGGCATAAATTATAGCATGAAGAATAAAGCTGGCCTTATAAATATCGTTGACATATATAACAAATAGTAATGGGCCCAGAATCGAGCCCTGGGGAACACCTGTTTTTATTTCGCACATTTCAGATTTTACATTATTCAATTCTACATACTGCTTTCTGTTGCTTGAGTAATTTTTTTTAAAAATTCACGGCATAGCCTTTAATACCGTAATGTTTTAGTTTTTGGGTGAGAATAGTGTGGTCGAGAGTAACAAAGGCTTTGGAAAGGTCTAAAAATATGGAAGATGGTACTTTACCGTTATCAAGATTATTGGAAATGTTGTCTATCAGCTCAAGGGCTGCATATTCAGTCGAGTGATTCTCACGGAAGCCATATTGACTTTTATAAAGTAAGTTGTGCTCCTCTAGATATTGTTTTAATTGGATAAGCATTACTTTTTCAAATATTTTTGATAAACTCGAAAGAAGAGACATTGGGCGATAATTTTGAGCTAATAAGGCATCACATTTTTTATATATGGGAATTACTTTGACAATTTTGAGTCTATGGAAATATTCCAGTGCTTAATGTCTGATTAACAATGTTGGTTAATGGTGAAATTATATCTTTTTTAACAAGTTTTAAAAGTTTGGTGTTAATACCATCAGGTCCACTACTATACTTAGCTGATATATCATTGATAATTTTACCAATGACAGATTCAGAAACTAAAGAAAACTTAAAGCGAGAATTGATTGAATTGTCAAAAAAATCTGAGTACGACACATTGGAGTTGTAATTAGCAGTAATTTGTTGAGATAATATATGACCTATGTTTGCGAAATAATTGTTGAAATGGTCTGCTATTTTTTCCTTTTCTTTAATTATATCTCCATTTATATTTAGACTATCAGGTGAAGCACTAGTATTATTTTTCTTATTTATTATATCCTTGATAGTTCCCCAAGTTTTCTTAATATTAAACTTATATTGATTAAAAACGTTATTATAGTACACTTTCTTCGCTGACGAAATGCTGCGTTTTAATATTCTGCTAAACGTATGTAAATTAGTTTTTAATGTATTGTAAAATTCGGTCCCTACGCGACACTGTTTAAAAGAACGATAAAACTTATCTCTACAAGTTAAGGACTTAATTATACCTATGGTTATCCATGAACTCTTTTTGTGTTTCTTTTTACCAAATTTGACTTGTTTTATTGGGATGTGTAGAGCTTTAGCTTTTAAAATAACTTGATCGAGATTATTATAGCTTATGCTAGGGTCCGAGATGAGGGCGGGTTGCACTAGATCAAATAAGTTAGCTTTATTTATTTCTTCTTTAAATTTAGCTAGAGCTGTGGGAGAATAGTCTGCTGAGTAAATAGTGTTTCTCGTTATGCTAGGCTTAACATTAGGAAGCGAAATAAAACAAGGGAAATGGTCCGATATCCCACTGGCAAGTATGGATGCAGAGCTCTGACAGGTTGTGGTAGAAAGTTTACAAAAAATGTTATCAATGAGAGTTCATCTCATTGTGTAGAGTCTAGTTGGAAGTGTTATTTGTGGATAGAAACTATGAGATGTGAGCAAAAAAAAAACTCCCAAACTATACGTTTACGGTTAATTTGCAATAGATCTATATTGTAATCTCCTGCAAGAATAATTTCACTATTCCGTTTGTCTAAGTGTGACAGTATAGGAGTAAATTCATTAGAAAAACTTTGATAACCATTATTTGTGTTTCTGGGTGGTCTATAAACATTACCAATTATTACAGGTGTCTTTAAGCCCTTCCCACTTACTCCTATAAATAATCCTTCCCAAACAGTACTATTAATATATAAAGGTAAAGTACTGTATATCTAATTGTCATTCAGATATATAGCTAAACCACTATGGGAGCTGCATACACTACCTAAAGTAATCAATGAAAATCCCTCCATTTGTAACTGTGACAGGTCGGAATCGTCATTTAACCACGACTCTTGGATTAATATAGCTGCTATGTTTCGGGTGTCATCATTTAATTGGTCAAGTAAAATAACTAAATCACCAAATTTTGCACTCAGAGATTGTATGTTCATACTTAGAACAATACAATTTGATCCGTTTTTTTCACAATTTGTTTTATGATTTTCAATATCAATATATTTCGAAAGTCGAATTGTATCAAGCTCGTTTTCGCTTGTACGTGTTTCTACTTCGTTGTGCAAAACATGATTTAGTAAATTTACCCTGACGCCTCCAAACTATTTCAGTAAATCATTATTAAAGTGATCAGACATTTTATAAAATAAAATATATTATATTCCACAATAAAAAGTGACGCGAACGAAGTAAATATATTGTTGGAAGAGTCGCAAGTCATTGAACATATGTGTCTAAACATTTGTGGTGAAAACTGTATACAAAATTAGTGCATTATCGCAAACAAAAAGCAAAACAAGTGCGATACACATAAAACGTCTTTTCTGTGGATCATCTATGAATCCAAGTGAAGAAAGGTTGAGGGGCGAATGCTGAGGTGAATGTTCATATTACTACAGGATGTGTTGTGAAAAAAGATACAAATAATGATCATATATAAAATACTATATCATTATTTGTATATTTTTGTATACATACACACAAATTTATCGTTTTCCTACTTAAGCCAGGTCCGTATCCAGACTAAGATAATCTCTAAATGGTGCCTTCTGGTGCAACCTAGTCTTGGTCTTCCCAACAGTGTTAGACTACCTGCAGTGTGTGGAGAGTAAACCTGGTTATATGCTGGCACCGCATAGCGATTGATATCAGTGTAAAACAACTCACAAGAGGAATCCGTGTTTCATTATTTGCGTATATATAGCGAGCACCTTTGTATGCTGTCACGTGTATAGTTGTAATTATACTAACATGAATGAATGAAATGTGCTAGTGAAAAACAAAGTACGTGAAAAACACACCAACCATACCTACGGAACTGGATCTAGGGTACTACACGTGTTTGTTAAAATATGATGGAGATAGACAGAGACTGGCAAGGAGGTATAAATCAGGGGTTGTCAGTGGTTACAAGGTGGCGACAAAACTACAAATGAAGATGTAGACACATAGACTACTGACTGAGTGATGAACAGACAGACAGACTGGCAACTCAGAGAAACAGTGAAGGACATGGGGTGTACCAAGGAAGGACATAAAGGGGTATCCAAGTGCAATGTAGAAACATAAAGGTGTGCTTACACAGACTACTTCAGGTTGAGTGAAGAAAAACAAACAGACACACTGGCAATTTGGAAATATTATATGGTGAACCCAATAAATTATCGAAGTGACGTTAATAGCGTTGTTGAGAACAGTGTGCACCCATATATTATAACACACAACGACTAGGGCTGTTCCATTTTACCAGGGGGTCTCAAGCCACTGTGCCCTCAGTGGTGTGTGAAGACATATCTACAAATGAAGTCATAGACATGTTGATAACTGAGGGAGAGACGAATTGACAGGCAGACTGGCAGCAGAATGGTCACAGAACGAGGAAGGGTGCTCACTGGAAACTATCCCCAGAAGTGCACACAATGATTTATTCTGATTTAATATTGAGTTTACGTCGTAGACGACAAGCCAACAAACACAAGACGTTGAACCAATGCTGCTTTATTGCATTACATCAGCAACGTCTCGTGTTTGCTGGGATGTTCTTACCATGATGCATCCTAGTACTTAGAGTATATCCTAGCAAACACAACACGGACCATCAATCTAACATATATCGGAATTGCTGAGATGGATATAAATCATATACCCAATTGAAATATATCCATCAAGTCAGTAGGCCTATATGCCCCACCTACAAAATGTATTCTCGCTGAGCCCAAACCAGTAGATCAGCCCCCTCGCTAAGCCTAGGAGACAAATCGCTGTCAGGTCATAGTAGCCATGTAAAAACGAACTATTTGGAGATTCCTACGTCTGCCTTCATAAAACTTGTCCGACTTGGACGCCATCTGGCGAATGTCAGTGTGTCATAAGCCACGTGCATGGTGGAGTATATATCTCCTCTCTGATTGGTCGCGGCGGCGTATTCCTCAGAGGGGATTGTATGCTAGGTATAATGACTCTGTGATTAGTGGGTTTGTTTTTACTACACACAGAATAACGAGTTTCATGTTTGTTTCTAAAGTGACATGAAAATTAGCATGTTTGACTTGAGTTCTAGCTACAAAATATATATCCACCTTGTAAGATTTAAAAGCTGAAACTGCATTATACATGCAGATATGGCCGGTTGTATGAACGAAATAATAGATAAATGAATGAATGGATGATTGAATGAACAACAGAACGAACGACTAATAAAGAAATAAATGAAACAGAGCACACCCGACAATAGCTTGCCTTTAATATTGAACTTGTCCTAAAATAGGTAGGCCAATTAGAAACATGTACCATAAATTTGAGCCGGATACTTTTGAAGTTATCGCGCCCACAAAGTAAAATTAACGACGCAAAATGCAATAAATCGACCATTTTGATTTTTTTCACCCATTATTGAACTGATCCGATAACTGGTTAATAACAACATGCAGAACAAATTTGAGCAGGATACGTGAATTTTTATTGCGCTCACAAGGTAAAATTAACGAAGTAAAAGGCAGATGAATCGGTCATTTTGATTTTTTCAGCCATTAAGTGAACTGGTCCGTGAACCGGTTTATATTAGTAGCATGCAAAACAATGTTCAGCATGAAAAGCGTGCCAAGTTATCGTGACCACAAGAAAATGTTAACGCCGACGCTGATACCCACACCGACGACGCAGAACTCCAATTATCAGATTATTGCAATAGCACAACAAAAAATACTAAAACAAAAGGCGTCTAATGAATGAATGAATGTTTGAATGAATGAATGAATGAATGAATGAATGAATGAATGAATGAACGAATGAATGAATGAATGAATAAATGAGGGAATGAATAAATAAATAAATGAATGAATGAATGAATGAATGAATGAATGAATGAATGAATGAATGAATGAATGAATGAACGAATGAATGAATAAATGAATGAATGAATGAATGAATGAATGAACTAATCAATCAATCAATCAATCAATCAATCAATCAATCAATCAATCAATCAATCAATCAATCAATCAATCAATCAATCAATCAATCAATCAATCAATCAATTAATTAATCAATCAATCAATCAATCAATCAATCAATCAATCAATCAATCAATCAATCAATCAATCAATCAATCAATCAATCAATCAATCAATCAATCAATCAATCAATCAATCAATCAATCAATCAATCAATCAATCAATCAATCAATCAATCAATCAATCAATCAATCAATCAATCAATCAATCAATCAATCAATCAATCAATCAACGGATTGAGAGAGGGATGAATGAATGGGTGTATAAGTTGCATGATAAGTGGACGAATGGGTGTGAATGAAGGATTATTAAATAAATAAAGGAATGAATGAATGAATGAATGAATGAATGAATGAATAAATGAATGAATTAAGTAATGAATGAATAAATACAGGAGCGAATGAACAAATAAAAACATATATGTTTGAATGAATTATGAAGGATGTTTGAACAGACAGAATTAAACGATAATTAATTAAATCAACGAATGAATATGTGAATGAATGAATTTATGATCGAACGAACGAACAAACGAACGAACGAGTGAATGCATGAATGAATGTATAAATAAATGAATTCCAAAGTGCATGATTTATACTGATACTATAATCAATATAACCGACATAACCAACCGCTTGACCAGATAACCAAACATTTTATCGGCTGGTCGAGTCGCCACCAGTTCAAAAAGCAAAACTGAGAACGAGAAACACGAATCTGGCAAACGGCATCTGAATGACATTTATACATGTACCAGTGCAGGAGATTATGACCTCCGTGTATAGGTAATTACAAAATGTTTATCACTCGCAGCTTCTGTTTGTTGATCATGCTGGACTGACCAGCGTCCACGGCAGCATCTGGTTTCACCAACCTGTACTGACCAGTACATCAAGGTACATTAACCCTTGTAGTGCTACATGTAAAAATTGAATTTTCACTCACTTAAAGTTGAGTCTCGCTACCGCGACCCACAACTTCAAGTTTGTTAAAATGACTCATATTTGAGTATTTTGAGAGCAAACATTTGCAAACGTGATGTTTAGACATACATTTCGTTCCCAAATAACTAATAAAACCACATGATATATTTTGAATACAATTAATTATTTATAAATGATATATACCATTTGCACTATGAGCTCCTACTTAAGATACTTCGGTAGATGTCATAAAGTCTAAAAAATATTTTTTATAATCGCCTTGACCTTTTGTGTTAAAAGTCATACTTCTACAATACTTCTCACAAGTTCGAAATAAATTAAAAATTCATCGCTAACCATGTTAACGTGGATTGACTCATTGGATATTTAAATCGTGTTTTATACAACAGTTGAAAACATACGACTAGTACCTCCTTCTGGTCAACTGATTGTGCTATAATGGTTATGGTGTGAGGCGACTCAATGTGGGACCAGCGACTTTGGCGATGGGGGAAATTATATGTTTGCAATTTCTAAACTAGTCACCCAAGAAGCGTGATCGAATGCTTGTATAGTGTTGGGCCAACGTTGCAGATGGTTGACCAACATTAGGCCAATTCCAAAACTGGGAAGCGAACTTCTTTCGTCCATTATGTATTGCGGACATATCCCACTTTTGACATATTACCAGTTTTATCTGGACCCCTTTATCATGTTTATGTCGTGAAAATAAAAACATAAGCTAGGGCCTACAGCTTACCGTAGATGTTACTTTTTAGTTTTTTAGAAAATATGCGCAGTTGCCCTTGCTTGCATGGCAATAGCTATTACCTGATTACACGGGTTCTCTGATATTAGATAATATTTTAGTCTTAATCCCGTAGAAGAGTTACTGAGAAAGCTGATAATAAACGCTTATGCAGCACCTTAGCCCATTAACCGCTGGTGTCGCATATATCTGGGTTTTTATTTTTTATTATTACATTAAGTACCACCTTTTAAACATGTGACAAAGATAAAATGTGACATTAATCAGCAATATTTGAAAACAGTTGACTTCCATTTTGCCAAATCTGAATAATTTTCACTCACTTGAAGTTGTGGATCGCGTCAGCGAGACACAACTTCAAGTGGGTGAAAATTCAGATTGAATAATTTGGCGGTTAAAGGGGTAATAAAATGAAAATCAGTACATGAGAAATACAATATTATAAGAATTATCCTAAATATATTACCTTAAAATTGAAAAATGTTTCAATTTCTGATGAGCTGTGAATTATTCACAGTTCATCAGCAATTGAAACACATTTGCGGGTAATTTCTTAAGGATACTTCTTATTATTGTATTTTGCAACTATTTTCATGGCCACTTCAATTTCGACACACTTCAAAATTAATGGAAATATAGCAATTGTATCCAATAAGCACTTGCTAACAGAGGCTCAGTATGCCTTGCTCACTGTACCAGAAAATGATATTATTATTTTAAATATGCCACACCATAATTATACGCCATATGTGCTTATATAAAAGGTCTTTATCTCAATATTGTACCTACTCATTTTTACCAACAATCTAGCTCATCATTCCTTTGTAATTTAAACTCAGATAAATCTCGACACAGAAGAGACATTAGCATTCTTCTCGATGACCATACAGGAGTTGTTTTAATGATAATTTAAATTACAAAATTATTATCTAATCATCCATTGCCGCCAGGCATTATTTAAATTTAAGCAAACTTTAACATTGGGGCCATAAACTCCTTATTTGAACAACACAACAGGTTTTGTGCGAGGACAACATTATTGTTAGTTTTATAATTTAAATCAGTCATATCAAATACATATAATGGTTATAAAGAGCATTTATTGCAGCTAAGACGATTAACAATCAGCTATAAAAATGTTTGCAAAGCAATGTTTCAATGCTAGCAATACATGTAAAAGGTTGTTTATATAATTTTCCCATATGATATTGTGTGTAAGTAATTACCGATATCTAATTTTCACGAAAGTAAAAAAATGTATCATTTTTAAAGATTCTCTCCTTTAATTAAAATTGACATTGACAATTGATGCTGACATTGACAAAAATGTATTTGTGTAGCCATCGAGTCTTTTATATGTGGACATTGTCTGATTGAATATAACATTAAATATATAAAATAAACGTTCACAGTTACATTTTTCGTACTATATATGTAGTTGATCACGAAGCGTGTAGTTTGGGCTTGTCAGCCAGAAATATATGTATGTAGAGACAAACAACTATTATGTTCATAAAGTTTTAATATCATCCATAAGTTCTCTATCTTCGCACATTTCAATTTTCATCAGTTTGTTGCAGAATGTAAAACGGTTAGAACTACATCCAAATAAATTAAAAACAAATCCGTTCTATATTTATGTATGGAGGGGATAGCGCTAACAGATTACAAATTTACCATTTTTACGACCGGTTGCAAACTAAGGGCATCTGCACCCACTGTTTTTCAATCCTGCGAATGTATACAGTTATATTTCAAATCATCCATATTGATTATGTAGTATAGCAAAACCATAAAACGGTCGCCCACCATTATGTGTGAGCCTCTTTCATTTCCACAGTTCGGTTGTGGAAGCTGTGCCTTCACTATTTGCATGTGCATGATGAGCATGGAATTAATCATATAAGACTATTTACTAGCACTCCAAATAACAGTTATAAAAGATTAGATATTTGGCAAATTACAGCAAGCATGACAAAGCAGCAATCTCATCTGAGCCAATATAAATACTTTTTACACACTGGAAGTTGTGGAGCGCGGTAGTGTTTAAAAAATAATTTGTAGGATTTGGGTGTTAGAACATTGCGTTCCAGAAACGGACACACTTTAAGATGTTTAAGTCCCGAGTATACATGGCATACACTACTCGGAGCAAAGATATCATTAAAATTGATACGCGAATACTAATGGCTTAATGCATATAGAAACAGGCGATAAAAATAAAAAAATAAATGTAAAATTTATTGAAAATATTTTTAATAAATTGTATGTTTTTTTTCAAAGTAAAAACAAATCCTCCTTTAAATTCTAACAACATTTTTGACAAAAAAATGAAAAACGAAGAAATTGATCGACTAGAAAAATATCAAGATTATGTTCATGACCTTAAGACAATGAATGATATGGATGAACCATATCTATTTATATTAAGATCGCCGCAATGACCATATCGATCATTCCACAGTTCATGTGGATTAAACTTATCGTGGCTTAATTAATATATTTATAACCTATCGCAGCCTTGCTGATCATGGAAATTTAGTGTAGAATTATAGAATGAATGGATGGGGCTATATCGCTATATCAATTGCGTCACGTCATTCTAAATAAGTACATTGGCAAATCTCTAATAAAACAAATATTGTGAAATTTAACAGGTATGGCTAATTTTTATTTAGAAATGTCAGCTTGGAATGAATAAACAATTTAATCGAAAATTTAAGATAACGCACCACCAGTTTATTTTCACATGTTCAGAGTAAACTAGCTTACACGCTACCACAAAAATTATAGGCCTAATTCGAAATTTCAGAACTAAAAAACTGTGGACCAAGTATATAGGGCTCCAGCATGACCAATTGAAGAGTTCAGTTTGTCATAAGACAATATGAACTAATCAACGCCCGTCATCCATTAAATTGTAATTTGAATATGGGTCAAATACCATTATAATACTTAAAACTATATCAATCTGAATATTACAGATTAAACAGATTTGTATTGCTTGACCTAAAAATACTAAATGTAAACAGTAATAATTACCATGATTATGAGTGATGTGTTTAAACATATTGGCTACAAACAGTGTATGTATATTGAAGTAGAGAATCATTTTCAAAAGGTGCTCATTTTTCACGAGGTGTGGAAATTAGGCAACACGGCAACACTCCATGGCTTTATGAACTAGGTGTGCACATAACACTTTTGGCGACACCTTATTTATTACATGAGCAAGCCCTGTATATTTTCTGCATCGGATGAAAACAAGCTGTTTAAAGGTAGCTTAACATAACTTAAGTATTAGTTTACGTTTACTAGATATAGTTGTTAAATTAAGTTATTTTCCTCTTACCTGTATTCAGTTGCTGAGTGTTATTGTTGCCCTGGTTACAGTTGTTGCCTGTCCCCCCAGTAGGGGTAGGGTACTGCTGGCTCTGTGGGTTGGCGACATGAGAAGGGGTACGGGGTAGTAGGTGAGGGTACAGGGTTACTAGGACTAACCCCTAGACCCCCGGTACTGATGTCATTCACTCCCGGCATGGGTGTATGAGAGCTGTATATACTCTGTGACAATGTCATGGGCTGCATCTGACTGTAGTAGGGGGAGAAGGTAGGGGGAACCCTCTGACACGAGCTGTAGGGGTAGGGCTGGATGGGTGCCCCTAGACCACTACCCCCGGGGGTAGTACCCGGGGTCAGACTGCCCCCTGGCATACCTCCACCACCCCCAGTCAGCCAGCTGTTATACCCCGGGTTCAGGTAGTTAGCGTAGTTCTGTAGCTGATGATGAGGGTGGTAGGACTTGGCTCCTGACAGTAGCTGACTAAAGGCCTGGGTGTCTGGGAACAGGGACTTAGGTAAACTCACAGCTGACCGGTAGGGGCGCTTCATTCGCCTTCTTCTACGGTAATTACCCTTCTCAAACATCTCATCAAACTTAAAGCTCGGGTCAAGCGTCCAGTAGTTACCCTTCCTCTCACCACCGCCCTCCCGCGGCACTTTGAGGAAGCACTCATTCAGACTGAGATTGTGGCGTATAGAGTTTTGCCAGCCTTTTTTATTGTTCTGAAAATAAGGGAATTTCCTGGTGATGAACTGATAAATGCCGCTTAATGTGAGTTTCTTGTCCCCGCAGTCCTCTATCGCCATAGCGATCAGGGCCACGTAAGAATAGGGTGGCTTCTGGGTCGGATCAAGCTTCTCTGAGGTGTCATTACTTCCGCTTTTACTTGAAGTCGTTTTATTATCGCCCCCTTCTTCACCCTTTTTGTTCCCGCTACCCTGATCGGGCGTGGTTGTGGGGGACACTTTCTGGGGTGTTGTTTGATGACCTTTCACCTGTGATGTGGGGGTACTCACCAGGGGTGTCCCTGTACCCTCTCCTGAACTGTCAATACTACATCTCTTGGTTATTTCAGACACAGGTGGAAGTCGGTCAAGTGATTGACCTACCCTATTGTACCCCTGGTGGTGACCTATAGCATTACTCATGGATGATGTCACATTACCGTTCGTTAAACTGCGATGCGTATTATTGCTCAGATTGGCTGATAGTGAACCATTCCGTTTATCAGTTCCGCATTCTGTATTATGTAAAGATCTGTGATCTATTTCTCCAAACAGGGGTATGTCCGTGTTCATGGAAATAGAGCCTCGTTCCTGTTTCACTTGGTGGGGTAGTGCCAACGAGGCGTGGAAAGGTCTGGGTGCGAACATGGCACCACAGGGTATAGAGCTGGCGTCCAGGTCTGTCAGTGCTGGCATGGCAAGGTGAGAGAGTGTGAGAGATACTAGATCCACAGTGACCTCACAACGATGTCACAGGTAAGGCATGGTGACGTCACAGATGTTACAGACATAGACGATGTCGTCACAGAAACAGGTGAAAAACTGTGATGTCACAATGAACTACCAGAATCAATCATTTTGGTTTCTATTGATGCACTGTTGAAGTTGATTCTATGATCCAGAGCAATTGCTATATTTGCACAGTCCTGTTACACGTAGTAATTTCAGATCCAAGTTTTTTAGTCTTCGATTCAGTTTTTGACAGTGCTAGGCTGTGGTCCAGTTAACTTTTTGACTTTTCTGTTATTTTTTGGTGCACTTGACTTTTCTAATAATGCTCTCTTTCACCTGGATCTGAGAGACATCTGGATTCAGCCGCGGATTGGTCCAGTGTTTGTTTGGCCACTTAAACTCTCCACAAATCCCGCTATTTACATCACAAGTGGCTGTTGTTGCCTCAATAGTCACAGCTTGTTTAGTGTTGTTGCCCAGTCCACCATCAATTACATGCTACATCATGAGCCCCCATCTTCAGCGTCCTGCTGCTGCTTCTGTTGCTGCTGCTGCTGCTGCTGCTGCTGCTGCTACTGCTGCTGCTACTACTGCTGCTGCTGTTGTTTTCTCTTTTGCTGCTGCTGCGTCCACAGGCCAGTCTTCCCTGGGGCACACCGCTTACTCTCCCTCTCTCTCAACACTCATGTTAAGTTTACAAATTCTGTCCTTTTTCTTTATCACCACGTCGCGTGGGTTTGATTGACAGTCATATGGATCCACACGTGCGTGACGTCACAGCTAAGCCCCGCCCATTCCGTCATCGCTGGTACTGCCCCCCTGGCGCAGATCCCGTGCTTTCACGTACCACCTCGGGAAGAGAGTGAGATGAGGGGAAAGTAGCCTTCTAAAGTATTACTGTGCAATGACAAACAGCAGTAGCAGCTTACTTGGAAAGTAAGTTTGTTACTGTTGTTTGGCTTGGCATGACTGTGTCGGAGTCACTGGTACAATGCCGGGACACCGTACTTAACAGGCGGAAGTGACTAAATTGTATATTGTCATTTATTTCCTTATTTTCTTCCACATTCTGCCGTTATTTAGTTCATTAAGTCGGGAGAGATTTGTTTCCAATGTGAAACATAGTGACTGTACGCGTGAATAATAACCCTTGTCCTGCTGAATTGCTTCAATTGTATTTTTCGTCATTTGAAGCTGGAATTGCTAACGCAATTTCCAGCTTCATATGACGAAAAATATTACTATTTATGAAAAATAGACATGTCTAAAATTAAATTATTGGATCAACTAAGCATCTACTAAAAACTATTTTATCAAAATTAACTGATATTTGTATTGATCTAAAACATCCTTAACCCCGTATATATCCGGGTATAGCAGGACAAGGGTTAACCTTCCCATTTCAATTAGGCCCTAGTCCGATTTTGACGCAGCCACTTGCATGGTTAGCGTCAGAATTGGACAGCATAGCAAATTTAACAGGTAGCTGGCGATGGTAATAATACTAGCGCCCTTACTTATAACATTGGTTTTGTCGTCCAGGGATAGCATTATTGAGATCGCCCTAATGGTAAAAAGTATGGTGACGTCAAAGTGAACACGAATTTATTATTTGATGAAACATTTTATACTGGTTTAATACTTTTGATGCGTACTGTAACACAACAGAGCACCCACTAGTGGCAAAAGGGCGTCACTGAGTAACCCTTCACAAAAACAATTTTAATTTACATACAGATATTTGTCATAATAATTGTCTACTCTCTCTTTATATTTTTAGATTATCAACTTTGCTTTATGCACATGTAATTGGTGTTTGGTAAAATAAACACGTGATTAAATAAAAACGCTGCATAGGATTTAAAATCGCCGAATGGAAAATGTTCAGCTGTATGTATGCTTCCACGTGGTGTTGGCGGTATGAACCAGCAACTTGTACACTTTTCCACAAACTCAATTGAACACGAGGAGGGTAAGTAGAGTAAAATTACATTTTTACAAATAAATGGAACTTTAAGCTATCAGCCGTTTTAGAAGGTATGCAATATGAAGTGAAATGGTCATAATAGTTCATTAAACGTCTTTAGCAAACACCAAATTACATGATTATAGCTATAATAACAAAAAAGAAAGAAAAAAACTGGTGAAAATTGGCAAAAATATGTTGTTTTTTCCACCCACAGAAATAAGGGCACCTTCAATAAAGCTATCGCTAGAAGACATGCTGTTTAAAGCTGTGTTGTTGTATTCTGGTAGCCAGTGCACGTTGAAATCAATCAATTTCATGAACACTGTGAGGTTAACCTAATTCAATGATAATTTCACCTATAAAGACAGGGGTTTCAATTCCCGCGTTAACCCTTTAACCGCCGGTGCCGCATATATTCGAGTTTTCATTTTTGATTAGCACATTAAGTACCAGTTTTTAGATATGTTAAAGATAATATGTGACATCAACCAGCAAGATTTGAAACGAGTTGACCTCCATTTTGTCAAATCTGAATATGTAATATTTCACTCACTTGAAGTTGTGGATCGCGTCAGCGAGCCACAACTTCAAGTGGGTGAAAATTCAGATTGAGTAATTTGGCGGTTAAAGGGTTAAAGAAAAAACATTGATCAAACAATGACGCATTAATTCATTGCACCGTAGGCCTATTCTTGGGACAAGGCTTTGCGAATAGCAATGATCACAGACTATGTATCCCATGCACACTGCTAATTTCAATTGACCTTCAGATGTGAATGGCAGTCGTTATTCTCACTACCATAAGTAAACTAAAATCACCTGGTGTTATTACAACCGAGTTTGTTAATTATCTCAAATGCAAACTCAAGAAGCCAATAATTTTATAAATTAGAGTAACTGTTGTACCTTTTAGTCTTAAATGACATTTATTCAGACTATGGCATTATCGGGGATTTAAATGCGATATCGGTAAAATGTGTTTTGTGCTGAGATAGGATAAGTTTTGGCTGGATCTCCCGGGAGAGATGAAAATATAAGCGCAGTGCAGCCCATGTGAATCTGTTTAAAGCATCTGAGTAGTTTTGCTTTACTGAACAATAATATTTACATTGCGACAGACCCCACTCGCGTGGACGTAGACCATGCTACGTATACGGGTGTGTCCACAATGTAACACATGACCACCCATCTATACTTTAAGTTATGTAGGCCCTATGTATATATAGACAAGGATACACGAGAGAGGAGGGGGTGTAATGTTATGCTTGCGAGTATTATGATCAGCTGAGGTGTGTCATTTGATATCTAACCAAGAAACAAGAGACTCACTGTTATTTTCACGCTGGGCCCTTAACCGACATTGCCATTGGGTCATTTTCATTTTTTTTGGTGGGTACCGTAGCATATGTTGTCATCTTTGACAGTAATGGCTATTGTTTGTTGAAAATATTGTCCATAGCAATAATTGATTGATTGATTGATTGATTGATTGATTGATTGATTGATTGATTGATTGATTGATTGATTGATTGATTGATTGATTGATTGATTGATTGATTGATTGATTGATTGATTGATTGATTGATCGATCGATCGATCGATCGATCGATTGATTGATTGATTGATTGATTGAATAATTGATTGATTGATTGATTGATTGATTGATTGATTGATTGATTAATTAATTGATTGATTGATTGATTGATTGATCGATCGATCGATCGATCGATCGATTGATTGATTGATTGATTGATTGATTGATTGATTGATTGATTGATTGATTGATTGATTGATTGATTGATTGATTGATTGATTGATTGATTGATTGATTGATTGATTGATTGATTGATTGATTGATCGATCGATCGATTGATTGATTGATTGATTGATTGATTGATTGATTGATTGATTGATTGATTGATTGATTGATTGATTGATTGATTGATTGATTGATTGATTGATTGATTGATTGATTGATTGATTGATTGATTGATTGATTGATTGCTTGTGCGATTGATTGAGCGATTGATTGAGCGATTGAGCGATTGAGCGATTGAGCGATTGACTGGTTGATTGAGTGAGTGCTTGATTTATTGATTGATTGATTGATTGATTGATTGATAGACTTATTGAATAATTGATTGCTTGACTGATTGGTAGATTTAATTATCGATTGATTGAACTAATGATTGATTTGCTGATTGATTGATTGATTAATTAGCAGCTCAATAACAGCCCAGTGTATTACATAGGCCTGTTGTTGGCGTACATGTAGCAGAACGACCGCACAATGAGCTAAGATATACATATATATAATGTCCATGCTGCTGTAATATTATCGTTATTATTGTGGCGTGCTATTCTAAACACGTGTCACTTCTCCCTTTATCTGTTGGGTAAGGGTAACTTGGTTTGTTTAATTTGTTTGTTGAGCGAACTGGGTTACAAGAGTACTTATTGCGTCATCTAGGTATCAAAGGGCTGTAGCTTGTCTACGCGTTTTAAATGAAAATTCATGATTTTACTCATACACAAACCTTGCTAAACATTTTACAAAACATCAACAGAACTTTTTTTTGAGTGTCTAGATACATCTTTTAAATTATTCTGGGATGTTAAACATAAACAGACGTTACAAAAAGTATTTATAATGCACACGTGTTATAAAACAGTTTCCGCAATAGTTCGATTAACGTTTCTCAGTTCAGTGCTTTACTAATCCTGTAATAACAATATGAATAACGTTTTATGTGGCATTCTATTTTTTAAGCACTCATAAAATTCCTTGTTGTCATCAGTGGCTCATGACGATTCACACATTTTATTAATTATTGTTGTGATTTAGCGGCGATTTACTCCCTTTAATGTTATGATCGGAGGTTCGTAACCAACCACCGCTATATGAAATCACTTGCACTGGCAAAGTTAGTTACAAGGTTCACTTTTTTATTCCCATTCTGTATGCCGTGCGTAAATCTCCAAGAATGTATAATTGCATTGCATTGAAAATTCCAATATGTTTTGCCGCAGACATTATCATACAGACATTCAGCCATTGTTGGTTCAATGTTGGGCCACCGTCTACGACGCTGGCCCAACATTGAACCAACAATGGCTCAATGTCTCGTGTTTGCTGGGCACCATTACTGGTTTACTGTTGGGCCACTGTCAACATCAAGCCAGCATTGGCTCATGTCTCTTGTTTGCTGGTTTTTGTGTTGGCAAATCGCGTTATCTGACTTGTTGTGACACCGGTTTTGTTGTCAAAACGTAAAAACATTCATCCGCTGTTGTTATGACGGGGTCAAAGGTCAGATAAACCACACTAATGTTTAATACAACTTTCTGTTATCACTTGGGGTACTGCATACACAGATTTCGATACTTCCTCATTTGAAAAAAATGTTTGCCCTTCAACTACAGATGTGCGATATAATAGGCCAATCGCACATGCGTATAGTCGAAGGGCAAACTTTACATGCAGTTTACATAATTATGTATTCGTCAAAAATAAATTTTAAAACTGACCTGCTCCAAATTAACTATATATTATATCTACGCATTACAATTTAACCTGTTACATCATCAGGCCGTTTTAAGACTGTTTCTCCAAATTTGATTTAACCCTTTACACCCACGTGATGCATCAAAGCATCATTTTGCATCTCTGAAAAATAGTATAATTTTCTAAAACCTTTAGAAAGAAAATTTTCATGGAACTTATATTTCTTTCACTTGCCACCCACTTCAAGTCATCAACATCCACAGTGCGACAGCAATTCGTGGTTTGTAGTAGATGAAGATGACAGTGGTAAATTCGGACTTAAAGGGGGTAAACTATTTGTGTGTATGTAAAAAAAAACAGTTCGAAAACGGTTAGCATGTACATTTTGTTTTACAATGCATGGAAAGATATAGTTCTATAGCTATAGCTTCCTCAGCTGACAGGTACCAGCTCTCACCAAACAGTGAGCGGTCAAAATATATTCACATTCAAAGCAATTCAAACCTAAATCACGGGTATGTGTTAATGTTAATTTCCCTCGCCACCCACCCCCCCCCCCCCCCTGTGTGGATACACCTCACCACATTTAGTTTAATAGGTCTTAATTGATGGGGCTATTAATGTCCACATCTTAACCTGGAGGACTTGTTTAGGGATCAGGTTCCCAAACTGACACCAAAACAACCCACCAAACGTACAAACTGATTTATTCTACATACTTCCGGTAATGCATCCTCTTTTTCATTCCACGTCTCGTTTTGATTTGAGCAAGCAGGAGACTGGCGGAAGTGGCTCTCACTAAAATCAAGAAGTAAATCTGCTATCAGCCCCTAAATATGACAAGACAAATGAAGAACAATTCTGGAGATTTTTCTGGTGTGAACGTGTCTATCCGCTGTTACCCCCTGACAGATCACTCCCTCTGACGAGTATCTGGACAACTACAAGCCCCAGAGATCTCCAAATAATAATTAAATCAGCGGTAGTTGTCAACAAATTATGATATTTTATGGCCGCAAAATATTACATTCTAGCCTATATTGTGAGGGATCCATTCGTTTTCAATTTCCATGCACAACTGTTTGCATGCCTATAGCGAATCTATTATTTCAGTGAGCCGATTCAGCTCATTTCGTGCCTGTGAGGCTCAGAATGTGCGCCAGTCTGCGTCGCGTCATCTAGCCGGCCTATCCATCATCCTTCTGACTCTTCTTAATGAGATAACCCTCAACTCTCCAGAACCCACACAATCTGTACATTGCCAAGATTCCGCGCTGAAATTGCCATTATTCACCAGGTAATCAGGGCCGGTCAGCGCGAGAGAGATCACAGCACAGTCTGGAAACATGCTCGAGATAAGAAGCTTGGGTATGAATGAATAAAATGAATGAATGAAAGTACGAATGAATGAATAACCGAATGAATGAAGGAATGAATGAATGAACGACTGACCAAATGAATGAATGAATACATGATTAAATGAATGACATTCGATCAAGGAGGTTCCAACAATATTGAATCTTTCAGGAGAGTGGTGAAGATCGGATAAATGTGGCTTTATCTGAGTTAATGCGAAATGTGACCCAATGCTGGATCAATGCATGTCAAACAACATAGGGATAACATGTCTTGTTTGCTATATGATGTCAAGAAAGGTCTTTAGAAAACACGTCAAAGATTACTGCACACTCCATACATTGGATCAGTTTGGAGCCCTGTATATTGCCTCACTACGATGACGCAGAATACGGCATAAACAGTCGCTGCTCAACAATTTACTTCTCAATTGATCTTATTTGATGAAACTATTACTCGTTTTAAATGTAGGCGACAGCCCAGCCAACACAAAACATTTTTCAAACATTTGTACAACGTCAACCCAACGTCTTTGACGTTGATTCAACATTGTACAAATGTTATAAAAAGTTTTGTGTTAGCTGGGAGGTCTCATTTATGCAACACGCGACTCATACTTTATTGACTAAAACCGTGACAATAAGTTTGACTTTGATTTATACGATAACCTAATGTGCTAATAGCGGGTGGTGTACTATTCAGACAATCGTTTGTGAGTAATACACTCCGTATCGTCTTACTCTCCCGATCTGACACACTGTCTTCTCTCCATCAACCCGTCTCCCCTGACAACCAGCCTGGCGTCTCCCTGACAACCATCACTAGGTGGGGCCACCTGGCCCGGATCGTCTGTCGGGAGCCGCTGTGAGAACTGATCCCTGTCAAGTGAGAGCCTTTTAACCCTTGGAGCGCTGACATAATTGTTTATAAACCATGGAAAGCAAAGGGTTTTTTCTATTTGAAATCATCATAAATGACTTCGTTAGCTCTTTCCGCTTCATTTGAATACCTCTGTTACGTGACTACGTTTAGTACATATATTTTTACTCTCACAGTGCGGGGATCAACATTAGACGTCAGAATCTGACGTCTACATACGTCAAATTTTGACGTCTAAGGTACAACAACACGCTGTATGGGTTAAACGCTAATTTATTTAAATATATTGTTAAATATATTGTTCACTTTCAACTTCAAGTGGGTATAAATTATTTCGAACTGTTAATGGAGGCCAATGATTTCTAGCTCAGATTTAATATACATTTCAGATTTAAAATAATTTATTTAAATAATAATAAATTAGACAGGATAAAATTATTGTAGTCGTGAACAAAGCTCAAAGAGCTAACGCTCTCATTCCTACATCCGGTATATTGTTACCAGTGTATCACGATGGTGGACTAGGACGTTAACCATGTCCTGCTGTATTACTTTGCTTACTTTTAAAATACTCGGTGGCAAATGCTCATTTAATCGAAGAATTCAATTTAGAAGATGTTTATTTTTATACATATTTTTATTCACCAATTTACGCAGAAAATTGCATTGACAATTCCAGCGTCATATGTAAGAAAAATACAGTGACGTAATATATGTATACATTTTCCCTTACACCGCTTAGCACGACTATATATGTTTGGTAGCCAGACAGATTTTTGAGCTACAGTCCATGACGTGTATAAATGTCAGAACAGCTCAAAATTAGCTCTAATTATTACCCTCTGTTACAGACCAGATACACATCCATTTAACCCACTGTACACCTGCGAGATTATCATGAAACAGTTATATCTGATATCCTGCATGACGGAAACAACGTGCGCTTATTGAATATTCACAAAATTATAGCTTGTTTATATCTGTTTTTAATTCAACAGAGGTTAGAACAGGAGCATTAAAAATATATTGTGTTATGATCACATTATTAGCAGACACCTGGCCGGATTTCGCGTTATTTAGGGTGGTGAGACCATGTAGTCGTTTTTACTACTTAACGTTCTTTGGAGCGAAATGAGCGTTTCAAGATGACGATTTGCAAATAAAAAGTAGAAAAGACTATTGAAATTAGCAGGCATAGTCCTCTTTAGTAAAGAAGTATTATTTCATTAAATTATTATTATTCTTGTTCTTTGAAATGTGCCTGTTTTACCACAGAGTACATAATGTGAAGTTTGATATTAACTTCGCCGCAATTCTCCCCTCAAGGTGATTGGAAATTACTTTTTGATATATCCTAGTGTAATATATCGTCCCCTTGGAATTAGAAGGTGCTGAACTGCCACTTTACAAAGTGGCAGTTTAGCACCTTCTAACTCCAAGGGGACGATATATACTTAAATCTGAAGACGTCTTTATAGTGATGGATTATAACCATTGCTATTAACCCTTTAACCGCCGGTGTCGCATATATTCGGGTTTTCATTTTTTATTAGCACATTGAGTACCACCTTTTAAACATGTTAAAGATAAAATGTGACATCAATCGGCAATATTTGAAAACAGTTGACCTCCATTTTGTCAATCTGAATAATTTCCACTAACTTGAAGTTGTGGATCGCGTCAGCGAGACACAACTTCAAGTGGGTGGAAATTCAGATTGAATAATTTGACGGTTAAACGGTTAACCTTTCAAGTGCGTAATTGAAATAAATTTAATTGTTCATCCACTTGAAGTGGTACCGCGACCCACAACTTCAAGTGGGTGACAGTAATTTGACACCAAATATAAGCAAATATTAATGTTTAAGCACAAATTACGTTCCCGATAACTGTCATTTAACCTTCTTATAAACACACTAAGAACGAGTATATTCGTGCTTAGCGGTGGGAGATTTTATTTTATTTAATGTAAGTATAATCCGAGTTTGCCACGTGATGCATGAATGTGAAATTAGTGAGAGACTGTGGAAAATATAATCCATTTCATGTTGTTCTTTGCATAAAATAATGGAAGTGTCTATTTACCCCGTCACGGGGTGTGCAAGCAGACTAAGATCCTTATTTAACCCGACAATGACAACCAATCAAAATCGTTCTTTCAATACCCTGATGTCAATGTTTGTTTTTAGCGCCCATTCACGGAACTGAATAGCCTACACCAAGACCTTATCCAAATAAACAGGTAAGTTATGCCGCGTAAAAATAAACTTGTACAAATGTAAACATATCCCTGACTCCTGACAACTATTATCGCTTGCAACATTTACAAAAGATATGGAAGCTAGATTACTACCAAATATATGTGAATTGGCAACTACACGTATTATCGTCCGTGGCCGCATTTGATTTATGCTAAATTTCCATACAAACAGTAGTCGCAACAGGTTTGATTACGACGCCCGCTGTGCATTTTACATTGCTTAGTATCTAAGACATTTACCCAAGGTTACTTTATTGTTGGTCCACCGTCTACGACACTGGGCCAACATTAAACCAACATTGGGTAAGTCTTTAGTCAAATTAATGACGGGGAATGTCGGCCGCAGGTCCAGGCGGGGGAGGGGGGACGGCCCCGTTTTTTTTTGACACATTATTTTAAAAAGCGACCTAAATTGGCCTCAGCATAACAACAAAAAACTTGAGGGCCGGCACCAAGCCCCCCCCCCCCACGTTTTTTTCAAATCCTGAAAAACAACCTGGGCTAAATAACAGTAAAAACTTTCTGATATAACCCACATAAAAACAAGTGAGTCATAAAGCTATTTCATAAAATCACCCGGAATAATATGTGGCCTACTTATTTAACCCACAACAAAGCATCCAGGCTAAATAACTATTTCCATACAAAACAACCCGGGCTAAATAACGATTCCAACCTTCTTATTTAACCCGCAATTAAGAATCCAGACTATATACCTATTTCAACCTTCGTATTTAGCCCACAACAAAGCATCTGGGCTATAAACATTTACAGCCTTCTTATTTAACCCACAGAAAAGCAGCTCGGTAATATACAACTATCTCAACCTTCATATTTCATCCACAAAAAATCTACCGGGCTAGATAATTATCCCAACCTTCTTATTTAGCCCACAGAAAATCACATACTGGACTATTTAACTATTTGAACCTTCTATTTAACCCAAATAAAAGGTAGTAGGTTTTATATCTTTTTAACCGACATATTTAACCCACAGAAACATCCCGGGCTAAGTAACAATACAAACCTTAAGGCTTCTTATATAACTCACATAAAACAAGTGGGTTATAGAGCTATTTCAATCTTCGTCTTCAACCCACCTCAAATCACCGGGGATAAATAACTATGTCAATCTATGTACTTACTTAATACACAACAAAAAAACATACAGGCTATATAACTATTTCCACACCAAACAACCAGGGCTAAATAACAATTTCAACCTTCTTATTTAACCCGCAATCAATAACCCGAATTAAATGCCTATTTCAACCTTCGTATTTAGCCCACAACAAAGCATCTGGGTTATAAACATTTACAACATTCCCATTTAACCCACAGAAAAGCAGCTGGGTAATATATACGTATCTCAACTTAGATATTTTATCCACACCAAATCCACCGGGTTAGATAACTATCCCAACCTTCTTATTCAGCCCACAGAAAATCACCTACTGGGCTATTTAACTATTTGAACCTTCGATTCACCCCAAATAAAAGCAAGTGGGTTTTAGGCCTATAACTTTTCAACCGACATATTTAACCCACAGAAAACATCCCGGGCTAAATAACAATACAAACCTTCTTATATAACCCATATAAAACAAGTGGGTTATAGAACTATTTCAATCTTCGTCTTCAACCCACATCAAATCACCGTGAATAAATAACTATGTCAACCTATGTACTTATTTGATACACAACAAAACATACAGGCTAAATAACTATTTCCACATCAAACAACCCGGGCTAAATAACAATTCCAACCTTCTTATTTAACCCGCAATTAATAACCCAGACTATATACCTATTTCAACCTTCGTATTTAGCCCACAACAAAGCATCTGGGTTATAAACATTTACAACATTCCCATTTAACCCACATAAAAGCAGCTGGGTAATATGGGACTATCTCAACCTTGATATTTTATCCACACCAAATCCACCGGGTTAGATAACTATCCCAACCTTCTTATTTAGCCCACAGAAAATCACCTACTGGGCTATTTAACTATTTGAATCTTCGATTCACCCCAAATAAAAGCAAGTAGTTTTTAGGCCTATAACTTTTCAACCGACATATTTAACCCACAGAAAACATCCCGGGCTAAATAACAATACAAACCTTCTTATATGGGTTATAGAACTATTTCAATCTTCGTCTTCAACCCACATCAAATCACCGTGAACAAATAACGTCAACCTATGTCCTTATATATGTCAACCTATGTCCTTATTCAACCCACAACAAAGCATTCAGGCTAAATAACTATTTCCACATCAAACAACCCAGGCTAAATAACAATTCCAACCTTCTTATTTAACCCGCAATTAATAACCCAGACTACATTGTATATACTTATTTCAACCTTTGTAGCTTCCAGACCACAGAAAATCTATTTAACCCAAACAATACAAGTAGGTTTTATAGCTTTTCAACCGACATATTTATTTAGCCCACAGAAAACAACCCGGGCTAAACAACAATTCCACTCTTCTTTATGCCTACACATAATAAAGCTTCCAGACATAGTTTAACCTTATTTAGACCACTACAATGCACCTGGGTTTTATAATATTAAAACCTAATTATTTAACACACAGAAAAACAGCTGGGTTTCAGAACGATTTTCCAATCTTCATATTTAATCCACAACAAATACACCGGGCTGGATAACTATCCCAACCTTCTTATTTAACCCACAGAAAATCACCTGGGTTATTAAACTATTTAAACCTTATTTAGCCTACAGGAAAAACAGCTGGTTATAGAAATATTTTCGTATTTAATCCACACCAAATCCATTGGGTTAAATAACTATTCCAACCTTTCTTATTTAAACCACAGAAAAGCAGCAGGGTTATTTCAACATGTCTGATCAAGTTAATCTACAGTATATCTGGTGCAAAATGTTCGCTATGAGCGCTAGAACATAAATCGTTGTTGCTACACAGTACACCTACGTAGCAGAATTGCGTTCTCGTAATGATTAAATTGTGCTATAGTGATATTTGTTTTTGTTTTCTTTGTACAGGATAAAGGTACAGCGATACAATTTTTAGAGCATTCTCCTGGAGACACGATTGCCCCGTGTACAGATGATACAGTAGTGTATGAGAGATAATTGTAGGTATGACTATCTACCTGATTTATGTGTCACCCAACAAATATTCAAGTTCTTGTAGTTATTATATTGTAAAAAAAATTATCAACATATTAAATGCAAATTTCGAATTTAATCACCACGAATAGAACATAATAAAAAAATAAGTATGTTTCATTGATCCACTCATTATTTTATTTTCAGCGAGACACCAGTGGTTCTAGAAGAATATACATGGACACTCTATATGAACACTCAAAGTCACTGGCTATTTTTGTTTTATCTGTATATGAAACATAAACAAGATCTACATTATTTTATGTGTGATATGATTTTCTTCTTGCTTAATTATTATTATCTCATATTAACTTTATAATTGAATGTGTTCACACGGTCGCAGAGTAACACAAAAGTTATCCACAAAAGGATTACCTACTTCTTGTCTGTACAGTAACAAATTCTCTAGTAGCTATACCAGCTACCATAATATCGTTCCGGGACAATTGTAAACAAAGCACTCAATTCTAATACTTCCATTTGTATTAATAAACAGGATAGTAGGCCTACCCCCTACACTTTTCGCCACCCAATAGAATACTAGTATATGTACACAGAAAGAAAATACAGAAAATATGTGCCCCTGAGCCCTTGTTGATAGGAAAATAAGATGTGTTTTCGCTATGAGGCGAAAATGAATGCATCTCTGCCAAGTATTTTAATTGACAATCACTACAAATCATTGCGCTATGACCAAAACCTTTTCATTTCGTACTCAGGCAGGTAAGTGCCTACTTACAAAAGTATGAGGAATACGGACTAGTGGTACTTGGGATTACGCGTTCACAATGTATCTTTGACTTTTTGGAAAAAAACAAATTCACCATACATTCTATAGTTCCTCAAATATTATTATAAATAAGTATAAACATAATGCTATTTTAAAACTTTTTGGTAAATCATAAATGGTACCTTGGATAAAGGCGATAATAACTTAATTTAAACAATCGATGATAATAGTGTTCACTTTGCCTTAATCAGTTTTAATACAAGGACAAATTGAAGAGATTGTTACTCCCAGAAACTAATAGTCGTCACAGACTGGAGAAGGATAAACCATGGGCCTACTCATAAAACAGAAGGCGAATAGTATACATTAATTCACAAATATGTATTTTTTTTGTTTATAACTAGATGTAATAATGATAACAGTAATTTGAAACATGTATTGCAGTAATATCGTGCGCTCACTATGTGACCTCAGGAAAAAGTCATCGCCATGGAGTGGTATAAAAAAAATATACTTTAGGACTAGAATCTGATTCAACCCATCGACATTGCCTAGTTGAAAACAGGTCAAACGTTTCACTAACTGATTAAAAATAATCTTTTTTGATGGCCCACATACCTTAGAACGTTGGCAAAATAAATATGAATTCATCAATGTCTAGATGGTATAACACTTACAATGCTGAAATATTTGCGTATCAACCATGGAGACCAAAGAGTTGTTCCAATTTGAAATCTTCACAAATAGCTTAGTTAGCTCTTTCTGCTTCATTTGAATATCTATATCATGGGTCTATGGACATTACAATTTGCTAATTCCTTCTATACGTCTATAGATGGTCCCCGCACTGAAACGGTTGAGAATAATTTAGGGAAAATATCACGGTAAAATATAAGCTTTGAGCGTCCCCACCATAGCGGTATAGTGGCCAAAATTATAAGACAGTATGTCAAAGCTAGTAGGCTATAGACTAAACCAGCTGAGAAGTTTCGCTCACTTATCAATATTATTTACCTTGACGACCCCAACCTTAGAACCATACTGCGCATGCGGGTGGTCCTACTACATCTGTTCAGTATATAGTGACGACTCGCCTACTTTAATATTGGGTGGTCGGCGTTGCAGATGCAGAAAGGCCTACTGGTCGTGTTCGCTGGGAATAGACGGATGGAGGGAATAATGTAGGTGGGTCGTTCTGATTCGCTGAGTAAACATTTAGGGCGCCTAATACAAAGGCAGGCATGCGCAATAAGGTCAACCTCGACAGGAGTGGGTCTATCGCAAGGTAAATATTTTGATTCAGTGAAGTATAACGACCCACCAACTTTAAATCATAACTGACATGTGAGTAGACTGAATAATAATCGGATAGGATAGATTATTTAATAGGCCTTAACACATACTTGACCTCGCTAAGTATTTGGTTAGTTTTGATAATATTATGTAATATCCACATAAAAAAACACCTAATTATCATATTCCTGGTTATTATCAGAAGAGTGGACAGGCATGTACATCGATCGAGAGATCATCCACAGTCACTCGTCATACGGACCATCGGGGCCCATGCACAGGCCCACGTCTTAGTGCAGAAGCATTTGATAGTTAATTCGAAATAAACATATTCAGTGTGTAACAAGCCCTGTCTTCTCATCTCTGAGAGATGAGGTTTACCCAGTGTGCAGTGGGCCCCTCGTCCCAAACTGGGCCTAAAATATGTGGTTTACAACCAGCTCCCCATCCATCCTAATTATCGTATCCCCGCGCATGCACTTATATTCGAAAATGCACTTAGTTTTTGAAAATAAGTGCATGCACTTATATTCGAATATAAAGATCATTTTAAATTTATTCCAATTCGTTAAAATCGTAATAATTTGATTTATTCCAATCCAAAGTAAACTGAGCTAACGCTAGTAATCATTGGGACAGTTACTTTGAAGTTACCTTGCAGGAGTGACTCCAGGCAATAGGTGTTGACACTACCTGAACTGTTATATCACACCTCATTTGTCCCCACTTTTCAGCTGTCACACCCATACCCTATCGCTTTGACGCCTTGAACTGTTTGCGCATATCTGTATTATGGGGCAATTCTCTCCTAATATCTACCCGTTGATAAATAATAAAAAATAATATTAGAGTTTGTATTTACGATCAACATTTTTTTTTTATAATTATTATGGGCATTAACTAGTAATAGTCTATAAGTCAATATAGTCATAATAATATTATTCTCACCTGATTTATATGTCTTGAGTTACACCGTGAAAATGACATTCGAATTTCACTTATAAGTGCATGCACGTTTATGCGCGGGGATACGGTAAGGATGAGGTTTAGCCAGTGTGGAATGGACACCTCACCCCTTCTAATATATGAGGTTTACATAGTGTGCAGTCAGCCCCTCATTCTTGACACTGCATCAGAGATGATGTCTACCCAGTGTGCAGTGGGCCCCTCAACCCTGAGAGATGAAGTTTACCAGTGTGCAACCAGCCCCTTCTAAGGATTAGGTTTAGCCAGTGTACTATGAGCCCCCTCCCCCTGAGAGATGAAGTTTACCTTCTGTGCAGTGGGCCCCTCATCCATTCCAAGAGATAAGGTTTACAAGTCCTAGTGTGGAGTTGACCCCTCATACCCCCTGAGTGTTGAGGTTTACCTAGTGTGCATTGGCCCCTCATCCCTCCTGAGAGATGAGGTTTACCTAGTGTGCAGTGGGCACCTCATCCCTGACTCTGCCTGAGAGATGAAGTTCACCCAATCTGCAACCAGCCCACCCTACAGCCCCTACTTCTCCCTGAGATGAGGCTCACCAGTGTGCAACCAGCCTCTCATCTCTCCTAAGAGATAAAGTTTTTCCAGTGTGCAATAATAACACAATAATAAAACAATGATCTTTAAAACTTTGATTACTATCAAAGTATTTTGCTAATGTTCTCTCTAACTCCCATTTATCCACCTAGCTTTTCTAGCGTAGATAGCGTTAGGCCAAAGTTTCGTAAATATCTGCTTTTAAAATTCATCTGTATAAAAAATATTTCAATTTGTAGCATTTGCTGGGTCTAGCTACAGAAGAAAATATATCATACACATGCCAGTGGAGCGCCAGATGGTTAACATGGTTAATATGGGAGCAAGTTCATACTCAAGCCACCAGAAGATTATTATATGATACAACACTTGATACTCCAGCCTCCAGACAGTTAAAGCGACGCAATCAGGCTAAAATCATAAAAAATCCGTATGTTTTTTTTAAATTTTGTGTTGCGCATTTACCAGTTAAGCGAGAAATAAATACGCATGTTAAACCTTGCTACGTTGCCACAGCAACCCAAAATTTAAAAGACGTCCGTAATTCTAGTCTATGGACATGTTGACATATGAAGGAAGTATATTAAGAAGCCAAAATAAAATTATTGATTTTTTGATGATTTTAGCCTGATTGTGTCGGCTTTAATACAGAAGACAAGTAATACTCTAGGCAACAGAAGGTTAGCATTAGATAAATATAATAGTCTAGACACAGAAGATTAATAGTTGAGACACGTGATACCAGAGACCCCAGAGGATTAATACATGTGTTCCTCTAGTCCGGAAAGGGTTAATAAGTAAAACATATGATACTCTAGGTATGACAAGGTTAATATAGAAGAAATATGGTAATCTAGTCCACAGCGCAGTAATATACGAGACACACGTGATACTATCGACCTTCTGGACATCAGAGGGTTAATACATGTCAAACTTTAGCCTATGGAGGGTTAAGGAATAAAATCTATGAAGCTCTAGGCATGAGTAGGTTAAAAAAGATAAACATGATAGTGTAGTCCACAGAGGGTTAAGACATAAGAAACGTGATACTCTAGAGGGTTTATACTTGCGAAAGTCAACAGAGGGTTAATAAATATGGCATGTGATACCCCAAACACCAAAAGGTGAATATAGAAGCAATTTTATAGTCTAGTCTACAGAGGGTTAATATTTGAGACACGTGATTCTATCGACTCTCTGGACCTCAGAGGGTTATTACACGCAATACTCCAGCCTATAGAGGGTTAATAAAGAACATATGTGATGAACTAGGCATCAGTAGGTTATAATAAGCTAAACATGATAGTGTAGTCCACGTAGGGTGAATATATTAGAAACGTAATACTCGAGACCACAGAGGGTTAATACTTGAGATAGTCTAGTCAACAGAGGGTTGATAAATAAGAAATGTGATACTCCAGACATCAAAAGGTTAATATGGAAGAAATTTAATCATCTAGTCCACATAGGGTTAATATTAGAGAAACGTGGTACTATCTACTCTCTGGGCCTCAGAGGGTTAATACATGTCAAACTGTAGCCTATAGAAGGTTAATCAATACCTTTTATGATGCTCTAGGCATCAGTAGGTTAAAATAAGATAAACATGATAGTGTAGTCCACAGAGGGTTAACACATTAGAAACGTGATACTCTAGAACAAAGAGGGTTAATACGTGTGATACTCTAGTCCACAGAGGCCTAGTAAATAAGATATGTGAACCTCTAGGCATCAGAAGGTTACCGTAGAGAAAATATGGTAGTCTAGTCCACAGAGGGTTGACACATGAGAAATGGCATACTCTAAACTCGAGAGAGTTAATACACGTGATACTCTAGAATGGAGAGTGCTAATACATAACATATGTGATATTCTAGACAACAGAATGTTAATATAGGGAAAATCTGATAATCTCATCTCTTGGGGATGAGGCATCACTACACACTGTAAACTTCACCCTGAGAGAGTGAAAGGCTCGCTACACACTGGGTGAACCTCATCTTTCAGGCCCAGTTATGGATGAGAGGCTCACTGTACACTGCCGGCTAAATCTCATCTTCAGGATGGATGAGGGCTCGCTGCACACTGACTAAAACCTTATCTCTCAGAAGGGATGAGGGGCCCACTACACGCTAGGTAACCTCAACTATTAGGAGGAATGAGAGGCCCACTGCACACCGGCAAAACCTCATCCTTAGGATGGATGAGGGGCTGGTTGCACACTGGGTAAACCTCATCTTTCAGGGCTAGTCAGGGATCAGGGGCCCACTGCACACTGGGTAAACCTCATCTCTCAGGCAGTGTTAGGAATGAGCGGCTCACTGCACACTGGGTAAACCTCATCTCTCAGGAGGGATAAGGGGCTCACTGGACTCTAGGTAAACTTTATCTATCAGGCCGAGGCAGGGATGAGGGGCTCACTACACAATCGATAAACCTCATCTCTTAGGAGGGATGAGAGGTCCACTGCACACTAGGTAAGCATAATCCCTTAGGAGGGATGAGGGGCACACTGCACACTAGGTAAACCTTATCTCTCAGGAGGGATGAGGGGATGGTTGCACACTGGGTAAACCTCATCCTTCAGGACAAGCTAGAGATGAGGGACCCACTGCACACTGGGTTATTGGGTAAACCTTTCTTTGAGGCAGAGTCAGGGATGAGAGGCCCACTGCACATTTGGTAAATCTCATCTATCAGGCAGAGTCAGGGATGAGGGGCTCACTGCACAATTGATAAACCTCATCTCTCAGGAGGGATGAGTGGCCCACTGTACACTAGGTAAACCTCATCTCTTAAGAGGGATGAGGGGCCCACTGCACACTGGGTAAACCTCATCTCTCAGGAGGGATGAGGGGCCAACTGCACACTCGGTAAACCTCCTCTCTCAAGAGGGATAAAGGGCCCACTGCACACTAGGTAAACCTCCTCTCTCAAGAGGGGAAAGGGGCCCACTGCACACTGGGTAAACCTCCTCTCTCAGGAGTGATGAAGGGCCCACTGCACACTGGGCAAGCCTCCTCTCTCAAGAGGAATGAAGGGCCCACTGCACAGTAGGAATAAACCTCCTCTCACAAGAGGGAGGATGGGTCCACTGCACACTGGGTAAACCTCCTCTCTCAAGAGGGATGAAGGGCCCATTGCATACTGGGTAAACCTTCTCTCTCAAGAGGGATGAAGGGCCCACTGCATACTGGGCAAACCTCCTCTCTCAGGAGGGATGAGGGGCCCACTGCACACCGGGCAAACCGCCTCTCTCAAGAGGAATGAAGGGCCCACTGCACACAGAGTAAACCGCCTCGCTCAAGAGGGATGAAGGGCCCACTGCACACTGGATAAACCTCCTCTCTCAGGAGTGATGAAGGGCCCACTGCACACCAGGTAAACCTCCGCTCTCAAGAGAGATGAATTAAGGGCCCACTGCACACTAGGTAAACCTCCTTTATCAAGAGGGATGAAGGGCCCACTGCACACTGGGTAAACCTCCTCTCTCAAGAGGGTTGAAGGGCCCACTGCATACTAGATGAACCTCCTCTCTCAGGAGAGATGAGGGGCTCACTGCACACTGGGTAAACCTCCTCTCTCAGGCGGGGCTCGCTACACACTGCATATGTTTATTTCGAATTGAATATCAAACGCTCCCTACACTAAGATGTGGACCTGTGCATTGGCCCCTCGGGGCTGCATGACGAGTAACTGTGGATGATCTCATGATCGATGTACATGCCTGTCGGCCTCGGAGTGCCAGATGGAACATACTCCACTAATCGATGTAGTTTCTTTCGAAAATTAGAAATGCGAACATATTTATTGTGCTAGTCGAATGGACCCAATGTAATGCTTCTTTTGACAACCAATAAGAAACCTCGTTACATCATTCACGGGGTGCCCAAGGACACTTTAATTATCTTGCATACACCGCAGCGGGCTGCATAACTCTAATTTTCCCTTATTTCGGCCGCGGGGCGGGGGCCCTAGGGTAGTGGTTAGCACCGCTGCCTTTCACGCCAGAGTTCGGGGTTTGGTTCCCGGTCTCGGCGGTTTGAAAGAAACAAAAATGTTTCTTCCCCATCCACGTGTGAAAGTCAGTATTGTGGGGAGCCTCCGTGACCGAGAGGTAGCGTACTCGGCCTCAGACCGCCAGGGCTCGAATTTCGAGTCCTGTGTCTGGAGAACAGTGTCATCTCAATCATCTCACCATCCTCAGGAGGTTCTCCTGGCCCAGTTTAGCCTATATGTGCACAAAGGTGGCCTAAAGCCCGATTCATTTCATTTCATTTATTTATTTCGGCCGCCACGGTGTATCGAAGGCACAAAATCAGCGGTTCCACGCCCCGTCACGGGACATGGAAGAGCATTTAACTGTTATTTGCCCCGTCACGGGTTATCCAACACACTTTTCTTGCCTTGTGTGCCCCGTGACGGGGCAAATAGACCCGGCCTAAAATAATACAAGTATATAAGCCGTGCGAAGTCAAAATGCAGTCCATTCCCAGTAAACACAAAACATTTGTATAACATTTGTACAATGTTGGACCAGCATCGAAGACGTTGGGCCGACGTCGTGCACATTTTATACAAATGTTTTGTGTTTGCTGGGTTACAAGTACTACAGTGTTGATCATTTGGGGGAGAGCGGACATCGTATAGTTGGTAAACATTGCATGCATCTGTCACTCTAGAGCTTCGTCCCATGAGATGTGTATATAATTCAAACATCAAAGTAAGGATTCAGTATTGTGGGCATCCTCTTTGGTCGCGATATCGCATGCTCGACCTCAGGCATCGAGGGCTCGAATCTTGTGTCTGGAGGACAGCCTCATCTGACGATCCTGAAGAGGTTCTCCTGGCCCAGTTTACCCTCTCTGTGCACTAAAGCGACTTGTGTTATTGCTCCATTAAATAGGCTAACTTGTTAACGACCACAATGTTCGGCCGATCCGCTTCAGCCTACCAAGGGCATGAATTCTCACAAAACCAAAAGCGGTGGGTGGTGATTGTGTTTGACGTCATGAGTTGCTTTTCATGCCTGGCTGGTTACGGAACATACTTTTTTTATTAATTTATGGTCGACCCGATCTCGCTTCAATCTTAGTATAGACCAGGGCCCGTATTTTCGTACAAGTTACGATATATCGCAGGCTTCTGATCGGTCGAGATGGCCATCTCGACCAATCAGAAGCCTACGATATATCGTAACTTGTACGAGAATACGGGACCAGCGATGTAAACCTGAGATCTTCGTCAATATTATAATTATTGTAGTCAGATCACAACCTTATGATTTGTGAGATAAGCCAAAAGACGGAAAAAATGGTCATTTTAATTTTTGATAATTGAATGGTGATAGACAATGTAATTCTAATTTTGAGGATACATGTAAATGATGTTGATTGAGCCATGGCGTGATTGATTGGTGCTCTAAACCCCAAATTTTTCATTACGTAAGCCTATGACATGCATTTGATTCAATCGTATTGTTTATGCCATGCATTGAGGATATTAACAAATATATACATTATCAAATGACAACTGATACTATTTTGTTTCAGTTTTCATACCCGACACTATCACATTGTTTGTGTTAATCATATCTCCCTATAGTGTGTTTGCTTAGTTTGTGCGAGACCTAATGGAGAACAAAATCAATGTGGGAAAAACGTATCCTAAAAACTCCCAGGGTATCTAGTTCAAAATAATGCGCGGATGAATGTATCATACACGAGCTATAAATATGGTTTGCGTAAAATTGTGTCTAAAAAAGTAACCGATATATTGACATCATATTTTTTATTTATTTATTAGACTTTTTCTACACACACTATATAAAGTAATTGTTCAAATATGCAAATGTAAATAAAATTGTATAGGTCTACATTAGGATCTCAAATACAGGTGACCAGCACCCTTATATACATTATTTGTATTTATATTTGTATGTATATTCATGATAATTACATTTGAATTTGAAGTAAAATTAATAAATCAATAAATCAATATATCAATAACTCAATAAATCAACAAATCAATAAATCAATAAATCAATAAATCAATAAATCAATAAATCAATAAATCAATCAATCAATCAATCAATCAATCAATCAATCAATCAATCAATCAAACAATCAATCGATCGATCGATCGATCGATCGATCGATCGATCGATCGATCGATCGATCGATCGATCAATCAATCAATCAATCAATCAATCAATCAATCAATCAATCAATCAATCAATCAATCAATCAATCAACCAACCAATCAATCAATCAATCAATCAATCAATCAATCAATCAATCAATCAATCAATCAATCAATCAATCAATCAATCAATCAATCAATCAATCAATCAATCAATCAATCAATCAATCAATCAATCAATCAATCAATCAATCAATCAATCAATCAATCAATCAATCAATCAATCAATCAATCAAGTCAGTCAGTCAGTCAGTCAGTCAGTCAGTCAGTCAGTCAGTCAGTCAGTCAGTCAGTCAGTCAGTCAGTCAGTCAGTCAGTCAGTCAGTCAGTCAGTCAGTCAGTCAGTCAGTCAGTCAGTCAGTCAGTCAGTCAGTCAGTCAGTCAGTCAGTCAGTCAGTCAGTCAGTCAGTCAGTCAGTCAGTCAGTCAGTCAGTCAGTCAGTCAGTCAGTCAGTCAGTCAGTCAGTCAGTCAGTCAGTCAGTCAGTCAGTCAGTCAGTCAGTCAGTCAGTCAGTCAGTCAGTCAGTCAGTCAGTCAGTCAGTCAGTCAGTCAGTCAGTCAGTCAGTCAGTCAGTCAGTCAGTCAGTCAGTCAGTCAGTCAGTCAGTCAGTCAGTCAGTCAGTCAGTCAGTCAGTCAGTCAGTCAGTCAGTCAGTCAGTCAGTCAGTCAGTCAGTCAGTCAGTCAGTCAGTCAGTCAGTCAGTCAGTCAGTCAGTCAGTCAGTCAGTCAGTCAGTCAGTCAGTCAGTCAGTCAGTCAGTCAGTCAGTCAGTCAGTCAGTCAGTCAGTCAGTCAGTCAGTCAGTCAGTCAGTCAGTCAGTCAGTCAGTCAGTCAGTCAGTCAGTCAGTCAGTCAGTCAGTCAGTCAGTCAGTCAGTCAGTCAGTCAGTCAGTCAGTCAGTCAGTCAGTCAGTCAGTCAGTCAGTCAGTCAGTCAGTCAGTCAGTCAGTCAGTCAGTCAGTCAGTCAGTCAGTCAGTCAGTCAGTCAGTCAGTCAGTCAGTCAGTCAGTCAGTCAGTCAGTCAGTCAGTCAGTCAGTCAGTCAGTCAGTCAGTCAGTCAGTCAGTCAGTCAGTCAGTCAGTCAGTCAGTCAGTCAGTCAGTCAGTCAGTCAGTCAGTCAGTCAGTCAGTCAGTCAGTCAGTCAGTCAGTCAGTCAGTCAGTCAGTCAGTCAGTCAGTCAGTCAGTCAGTCAGTCAGTCAGTCAGTCAGTCAGTCAGTCAGTCAGTCAGTCAGTCAGTCAGTCAGTCAGTCAGTCAGTCAGTCAGTCAGTCAGTCAGTCAGTCAGTCAGTCAGTGGGAAAGTCATGTATCTTAAAAATTGCTAAAGCGTAAAAAATAATTTTAATATACATACTATACATAATAATTATATGTTTCCCGCACCAAAACCAGATATAAAATAGCTACATATTATAATAAATAGTAGCAAAAAAACTCTGGGTAGCGTAATAACCTTGAAATAAATACAAGTAGAAAACTTAAAAAAAACATTCTAGTTATAACATGTATAATAGTAATGTTATTCTTCTGTTAGTCGTTTTTGTACAATCTTCACGATTTTAATGATGTACATGATTGCTCTGTCATATTTATAACCATGACGAAGAAGCAAATAAAATGTGACTAGGGTACCCTGAGCCACCAAACAATTACAGTTTATTATTCACGCCACTAATAAAAATAACAAATAACACAAAATAACAATACAAAAATAATATATTATGTATTTGTAGAGTATAACAAAAACAATAATAAAAACTACATGGTATTTGGTAAGACCATTGTAACATGTACATCGAGAAATACATCCCTAAATATAAGTATTAGAATGAGCTAAAATGGATCGGCTGGCGTCAGCTTGTGAAGCTGTGACACATCAGAAACACGTTACCCGATATTAAACACACCACTACATTATTTTCTTTGTCCGACCACTACATTCTAAGCCGGTGTTACCGCCCAGCTTAACCCAAACTGAACTATACCCGGGTATACTCTGGACTATACACGGGTATAATATGGAATATACCCTGGAGTATAGGCAGTCTCGGAGCTCCCAGACTATACCCCAGCGTATACTCTGGGAGTTCCCAGAGTATACCCCACATGCCAAGACTATGCCCCATCAGATTCAGGGTGTGGTATAGTCTGGGAGATAGGGGTATTTTCTGGGAGATATTATATATGATTACAGTCAATTTTAAATTTATTATTGAATTTTTTTCTGGCACAATTATCATAAAATGCATCAATTAATTATTTGGAGGCGCCAAATCATTCTCTGCGCACCAATTTATTATTTGAGTGGTGGGTTACATCTAAGATTATCTTATGTTTCATATAATAACCTTGTGATGGCTAGAGCATTAAATGTCCCATGTTTTATTGTATACTAAGTCTAGGGGATAGAGTCCAATAAGGCTCCTATGTTAACATTCTGATGGCTAGAGTATCACATACCCCATGCATTAACCTTCCGGGGCTACACTACAATATTATAATATGTCCATATAGTAGACGTCTGATGGCTAGAGCATCACTCGTATGTATTAACCCTCTGGAGGCTAGAGTGGCACAAGTTTTGTGTATTAACCCTCTGAGGGCTTGGTTACCACATGCCTTCTATATTAATCTTCTGATGGGTACTATAGACTATCTTAAGACTTCTATGTTAATGTTAACCTTCTGATGACTAGAGTATCACTTGTCTTATGTAAAAACCTTTTGGTGACTAGAGTTTCACATACCTCATGCATTAACCTTCCGAGGCTTAAAATTATGTATCCATCTTAGCCTACTGATGGTTATAGTAGCACTTGTCTCATGTATTATCTTATTTGGTGCACACCAATTAAATACTTTCAGAATACAAGTTGGTGCGCACCAAATATTTGATTGATGCAAACCATTTAATTATTTGAATTATTTGGTGCGCACCAAATCATTTGCTGCACCATTTAATTAGCTAGAGTAGCTTAAGTGTATCTCATTTTTTTAATCCGCTGGGGTTAGAGTATTAAATATATCATGTATCAACCCTCTGGAGGCTAACCTATCATAAGATGTCTTATGTGTCTAGCAACCAGAAGGTTAACATACATGTATAAGACATATCATTGTCTAACCCCCGCAGATATGTTATACTGTGGTCCCAGATATAAGAAATCTAAAGGTTAATATAGCAGCCATATATAATAGTCTAGCCCCCGGAGTGTCAGTATTTGAAACATGTGGTACCCTAGCCACCAATGAGTTAATATATGAGACATTATTTTGAAACCCTAGTCTCTAGAGGATTAAACATGTAATGCGACATGTGATACTATAGCATTCAACTAAAATGGTAATACATGGTACCTGGTTTAGTCTAGCCGGCAGAGTGTTTAAAACACGTAAGACATGTAAGACATGTGATACTGTAGCCTCTAGGGGTTAGTAAAAGAGATCTGTGATACTATAGCTATCGGAAGGTAAATATAGGAGACATATGAGAGGCTAGCCCTCAAAAGGTTAACATAGGGAACATAAGATAGTCTAGTCCTCAGATCTGAAAAAAAACAAGTTTACGAATGAAATCTTCAAATATATATGTATTAAGCAATAATACTACAGATGCAGACAACTTCACAAGATGACGTAGTCGATCTGTGTAAATCTTGTTAGATATCGCAAATCGCGTGAACAAATTCAAAACAGTTCACATGAAGATAATACACATACGTGCTGATCCCCCCCCCCCCCCCGGTACATCTGTCTCAAGGTGACGTTAATTAAATTCAACACTTCGGTCTGGTCATTATTACTGTTTTATCTATTTTTAAATTTTTAAATACACGGATATACACAATATAAAATATGTACGCCATAATCATGATAAAACATTATTGTAAATACAATTATTCCGTAAATTGGGATGGTAAATACAGGTCATTAACACAATCATGAAGTTTGACATCCAGAAAGATAAAGGGAATTTTTGCCAAAAATTAAATATCTAAAAAGGAAACGCTGAGTTTCCCTCTTATATTAAATATTTTCGGGTGGACGAGGAAGAAACATTTTGTGGTCTATGACACGTTCTGTGATAATTATGTAATACATGTACAAAAAACTAAACGGACAACGAGTGAGTGAGTGAGTGAGTGAGTGAGTGAGTGAGTGAGTGAGTGAGTGAGTGAGTGAGTGAGTGAGTGAGTGAGTGAGTGAGTGAGTGAGTGAGTGAGTGAGTGAGTGAGTGAGTGAGTCAGGCAGTCAGTCAGTCAGTCAGTCAGTCAGTCAGTCAGTCAGTCAGTCAGTCAGTCAGTCAGTCAGTCAGTCAGTCAGTCAGTCAGTCAGTCAGTCAGTCAGTCAGTCAGTCAGTCAGTCAGTCAGTCAGTCAGTCAGTCAGTCAGTCAGTCAGTCAGTCAGTCAGTCAGTCATTCAGTTAGTCACGCATATCGAATGACATCCAGGGCTCTTAGTGCAGAATACCACATGCAGTACTACACAATCCAGGCCTTTGAACAGTTTGGAGCACTATACACATATGCAAGAACACAATGTAAAATTTCCACCAGCACAATGTACACAATGTAATTGAATGCCCTTTTCCGTGGTGTTGCTCTTCTGATAAGCGGGACGAAACGATCAAGCTTTGTACAAACTTTATACACACACAAATTAATTCAATATATACAATTAAATCTGATAAAAAATGATACAATCCGTCAGCATTTAAATCTTTCTGAGCTTTCGATTGATATAATTGTATTAAACTTTAAAATTATATAAAATCGGATAATGTTTACTTTTATTCACTCAGTATATTGTTGTAGCAATTCACAGAGCATAATGAATGAACACAAACTAGATTCCTGGGAGTCACAGAGCTAAGCTCAATTTGTCGCTATATCTCATATAATATAATAAAGCTGGGTAATTTTCATTCACACTGATACGCGAATTCCGGTAACAATTCACGGCCTAAAATGAAGGAAGATTCGATAAATTCCCGTGCTGTATCAAACTGAATTCGAGGGCATCGTACTAATATAGTCTGAAGTAATTGTATATTTTTCGTTTACTGTAATGTGCGTAGCAATTCGCACATTACAGTAAACGAAAATAGGCTTAATTTCAGGGCAATCGCAGCTTTAAACTCGATTCGCTAGCACCATTCTCGTGTATTTTAAAGTTGAGTAGTTCGCAATTCGCATCTCAGAGTGATTGAGAATTCAATGAATTCATTGGTAATCACGGCGTTAAACTGAATTCTCGGGCATCATCCGCTGAAAGCCTCAGCCGCTTATTGCATAACGTCCGGCGCCAGCTGCTCCACAGCCGGCAGACAACGCGGATCCATCCCGCGGCCGACAGACAACGCGGATCCATCCCAGGCCGACATGGTTACAATCCCCTTACTCTGTCTCTCTGGATAGCATCCCCACGTCCGCATCAGCGCCACCAATTACCTGCTTCAGCAGCAGCTGTTAGATGCATTCCTGACCGGGCGCCGCCACCGTAGAGGGAGGGGGGGTCCTTGTTCTCAGGGGGGGGGGGGGGGGGGAGTACGGTAAGCTTACTTAGGTTTGTTAATACAGCGTACTCAACATATTATGCAGTGCTGTAAACTTCGAAAAACTTAATAGAAGTTGAACTTGCATTTGTCTTTTGCATTTAAAATTAGATGTACAGTCTTGGTAAGTCGTATTTTGGGGCTATAATTAGCACAATTATCTATAATTTGCTAAAATCAGCTTACAAAGGCTCCGATTGCAGCATGATAAATACATATTATTTTTTAATCGCTGACCATTTCATTCTAAAGGATGCACATTAGTCATCCTAACACACGTCTAGAATGTTTGTATATACATGTGATAACCTCAATTGTATTATTAAACCACTCAATTTGTGAGTAATTATATCCGCCTATATCATTGCAATGTGTTGAGTGAGTGTCAAATATAATTTGAAATAATGTATTTTAGCTATGTGCCATATTACAAATATAAGCGATGATAAGTTAATCAAGAGTAGAGCTGATATTCACAAATATAAATGAAGCTATTTGTTTCCAGGTGGTATATTACATGAGACGGCTTTGCATGAGTAGCTGTCAATCATATCAGGTCTCCCCCCACCCCAGGTGAGGACAGAAGAAGAGTTATGGCACGTCATGTAGGTCGGTTTAAGAGTTATGGCGCATCATCCAGGTCACTTTTAGAGTTATGGGACGTCGTGCGGAACACCGTGTTATTTCAAACATGCATGTCAAGCTGCAGTTGGCAAATAAATCAAAAGCCAAACATACACGGTGGTGCAAAGGCACATAGCAGAAACGGCTTACCGAGAAGTTAGCAGTTTCTGCTGTTTTCCTTTTCACATACAGGTTATCGTGTGGAGTTGATTCAATTTCCCTTGATATGTGTCAACATTCTACTCGTAGAAAGAGTGCAGGCATAGTGGTGGTCCACTGCAAACCATTAACCCTTTAACCGCCGGTGCCGCATATATTCTGGTTTTATTTTTGTATTAGCGCATTAAGTACCACCTTTTAAACCTATGTTAAAGATAAAATATGACATAAATCAGCAGTATTTGAAAACAGTTGACCTCCATTTTTGTCAAATCTGAATAATTTTCACTCACTTGAAGTTGTGGATCGCGTCAGCGAGACACAACTTCAAGTGGGTGAAAATTCAAGTGTAGCAAGTGGGCAAGTGTAGCAAACGGTGGTGCGAAACCAAATGATATGTCTAGATTAAAAACATAATGTAATCGTCAAAAAGTCAACGGTTGACTCAATGCCTAGCCACGCTGAGGACGCAGTCCAAGCATAGGGTAAAATGTCTGGAGTCTGTTTGCTTGCTTGCTTCTTTGTTTGTTTGTTTGTTTGTTTGTTTGTTTGCTTGTTTGCTTGTTTGTTTGTTTGCTTGCTTGCTTGCTTGCTTGCTTGCTTGTTTGCTTGCTTGCTTGTTTGCTTGCTTGCTTGCTTGCTTGCTCGCTCGCTTGCTTGCTTGCTTGCTTGTTTGCTTGCTTGCTTGCTTGCTTGCTTGCTTGTTTGCTTGCTTGCTTGCTTGCTTGTTTGCTTGCTTGCTTGCTTGCTTGCTCGCTCGCTTGCTTGCTTGCTTGCTTGCTTGCTTGCTTACTAGATTGCGTGTTTGCTTGTTTTTTTTGCATAAATAATAAAAAATGTTTACATAATTTTGCGATTACATAATTCAGTCCACGACAGTACCAGATACTGACTTTACTTTTTTTGTGATCTCGCCAATGTTATGTGCAATGATATTCTTTGTTGTGGGTGAGTGAGGTCACAAGAACAAAAGGGCATTACAAGTAGGCGATGGGGTACATAGGGCTACCATGCCCCCCCCCCCATGTCAAGTTTTTTGGAGCCCTGGGATATACTGAACACCAAATCGAATGTTAACATTAAAAATATAGGGATGCAAACACTATTTTGACGACTTATATAGAGGTACCCTAAATATTTTTAAACAATTTCGCGCAGTTTTATATAAGGGGGTACGGTTACTTGAATAAATGTTATTTATGTTCTAGTAAACCGATCTGCAACTTCTATATATCTAATTAATGCTATATGAAGTCCGCTTCTTATGGTAAATAAATCATTGCAATATATTACGACAAAAAAGCCCGTTGGGAAACACCAATTCAGCGAACATTTTTTATATGTAGGCCTATCTACAGTTGGGCCACGGTTTTTTCAGTCCGGCTATGCTTATAAATAAGCCTGGATGTTGTGTGTGCTTGTAAATTTTGCACAATTTTGGTGAGAGACAAATACAAAATGGCCGCCATCTGCTTTTAAAACAATATGTAATTTTGTGCATTTTGCCTGTAACAATTGATTATTTCACTCAACTCTGCATCGAAATAATGAACATCAAAAATAAAGCTATATTACCAAAGATTTATTTAATATGAAAAATGACAAAATACGAAATGGCCGCCTTCTGTTTTATAAAAAAATAAGCAATTTTGTGCATTTTGCCTGTAACAATTGATTTATTCACTTGACTCTGCATCGAAATAATGGACATCAATCGAAATTAGAGCTATATTAACAAAGACTTATATTATATGACAAATAAAAAAATACAAAATGGTCGCCGTCTGTTTGAAAAAGTGTATATATCGACAAAAAACGGAAAACCCATATTTAAAACATATACCAACATCTTTAAAAGTCACTATCAAGCTTTAGCGTAGATTCATATTATTTATTTCTGCTAAATACGAAATGTACAACAAAGCACTAAGTTTGCATATATTGTATATATTAACAAACATTATATATATATAAAATGACAAAATACAGAATGGCCGCCGTCTGTTTTAAAAAGTGTATATATCGACAAAAAACGGAAAACCCATATTAAAAAAAATATACCAACATCTTTGAAAGTCACTATCAAGTGCTTTAAAAAAGTGTATAAATCGACAAAAAAACGAAAAACCCATATTAAACAAATATACCAGCATCTTTGAAAGTCACTATCAAGGGCTTTAACGTAGATTCATCATATATTATTTCTGCTAAACAAAAAACAAAGCACTAAGTTTATATTTTATCCCTCCATTTGAACAATTACCAACGTTTTTTTAGTGAATACAAGCAGGACTTCTCGCTCATGTTAACTTATATGGTATACATGTTTGTTATAACTTTCGCATTCTCTCGAGCCCTTTTTCAAAAGTGATCTTGACCACCGAAGAAGATATCACAGCCACTTTAAAATTATCTAAGTCACTACAAAAGTGATCTTGGCCACTGAAGAAGTGACCACAGCCACTTTAAAAGCTATTTCAGCAACTGCAAAAGTGATCTTAACCACCGAAGAAGTGATTACTACTACTTAAAAAATTATCTCAGCCACTACAAAACTGATCTTGGCCACTGAAGAAGTGATCACAGCAACTGTAAAGGTTATCTTAGCCACTAAGTGATATTGTCCACTGAAGAAATGATCACAGCCACTTTCAGCCACTAAGTTTATATTTTATCATTCCATTTGAACAATTTCCAACGTTTTTTTAGTGAATACAAGCAGGACTTCTCGCTCATGTTAACTTATATGGTATACATGTTTGTTATAACTTTCGCATTCTCTCGAGCCATTTTTCAAAAGTGATCTTGACCACCGAAGAAGATATCACAGCCACTTTAAAATTATCTCAGTCACTACAAAAGTGATCTTGGCCACCGAAGAAGTGACCACAGCCACTTTAAAAGCTATTTCAGCAACTGCAAAAGTGATCTTAACCACCGAAGAAGTGATTACTACTACTTAAAAAGTTATCTCAGTCACTACAAACGTGATCTTGGCCACTGAAGAAGTGATCACAGTCACTTTAAAAGTTATCTCAGCCGCTATAAAAGTGATCTTGGCCACTAACAATCCCTTATCAACCCCTAAAAAGTGATATCGGCCACTACAAAAGTGTTCTTGACACCTCAAGAAATCACCACAGTCACATTAAAAATCACCTCAGCCACCATACAGGTTATCTAGGCCATAAACAAACTGATCTTATCCATTGAATAAGTGATCACAGCCACTTTCAACGTTGTCTAAGCCACTACGAAACTGATCTTGGCCACAAACAAACAGATTATGTCTACAGAAGAAGTGATCACAATCACTTTAAAATTTATCTCAGCCACTACAAATGTTATCTTAGCCACTGAAGAAGTAATTACAGCTTCTTTAATAATTATATCAGCAACTACAAAAGAGATCTTGGCCACTGAAGAAGTTATCACAGCAACTTTGTAGTGGCTGAGATAACGTTTAAAGTGGCTGTGATCACTTCTTCAGTGGCCAAGATCACATTTGTAGTGGCTGAGATAACTTTTATTGTGTTTGTAATCACTTCTTCAGTGGTCTAGATCATTTCTGCTGTTGCTTAGATTATGTTTGAGGTGGCTGTGATCACTTCTTCAGTGAACAAGGTCATTTAATAGTTGCTTAATAGCGCATAAATAACATACATTCAAGTAACCCTACCCCCTTATTTAAAACTGCGCGACGTTGTTATTAACATATTTAAGATAACTCTATATAAGTCGTCAGAATGGGGTTTGCATCCCTAAATTTTCAATGTTAACATTCGATTTTGTGTTCAGTATATTCTAGGGCTCACAAACAACTTAGTTTCGCTGGGGGGGGGGGGGGGTGCATGGTACCATATGTAACTCATCGCCTAAAACAACATATTGCCACTCACATGAATGCGCATAAAAACATAGCTTTTAAAGTTGACATGATCAAATGTAGTTTTCATGGAGGTTTTATTGTTAATACCATTGAAATATGAATGTTTCTAAGACGAAATGAGATACAATATTTTCGTCTTTTGCGGGCTGCTATATTTGCTTAAATGGGTTTGCGTCGAATATATCCACCACTACAGCCATGACGCTCTTGTCGCTAGGGTATAACTATTGACGAAATATCCTACTAATTGCTTTAGTGTGTATATACCGTACTTTAGTTTTCATGACTCTCGCGCTTTGCAGACTTGTGCCAGGCGGTCGTCTTAGGCTTGTGTGTTGTAAACAGTTTAGACAGGCGGTCGCCGCATCTCTTCTCTGGTCGTCTGCTCGTGCACCAACATACATCAGCTTCCCACCAAAACCGCGCCGATAATTATCCACGTGGAAAATGTAAAGCATTGTGAGTAAATGAGTACTCAGCTGACATTATAGATTTACCATTTTTTTAAAAATAGTCCTAATTAACAAGATGATATTATATTAAAAATTTAGGTAGAACAAATATTTTCGTTTCAAGTTCACATGTCCGAATAATTTATTTTCAAATATTGGAAAAGCCTACTATCAATGACGACATAACGTACATTGCATTGCGCTCATTGTGTTCATGAATTTTCGGGACGTCTGGACATGGTGAAGCACAATGGAGATAAACCGATATGAGCCTCATTTTTTAAGTGATATTTATGCATTTGCCTAGAGCAGATAATTAAGTAGATCGATTGATTTTAGACAACAACAAATTATAATGTTTTCAAATAAATACTGCATACGAAAAATATAATTATGTTAACACAACCTTTTAAATTCCACTTTAATATTTCCATTTAGGGCTGTAGGACAAAATTATTATATAATATTGGAGTGAATGAGATAAGGCGCGGAGATAAAAAAAAATATCATCTGGATGATGCAAATTGAACAGAAGATCAAGGCATATATAGCGAGTTAGGACCAACGCACAAACGATGAGTAAGACATTCTGAATTATTGACAACGGGACCAACACACACCACAAATATGTGTAAATTACAAATATGTAATTTCCCCAGTAGGCCTACTATAAATCAAATCTCAGTGAACATTTTCAGGATGAAAGATGCACAATTGGTCAGCTGCAATATAACACAATTTAGGTCAAATACCAGTAAGTTATTTTTATTAAAATGCACCAAATAACACAATAACATAATGTTACTTGCAAATATACATATATTTGTGGTGGCTTTTACACTTAATTTACTATTAAATTATATATTGTGATTTCACATAAACATGCTTATTGGGGACATACAAGCTGTTCAACATACAACTATTTAAATATTGTCACACAAACAGTGGTCAAACCCTTTCAAGACTGAATTTACCATTGTCATCTTCATCCACTACAAGCCGCGAATTGCTGTCGCAATTCTCGACTTGTAGTGCATGAAGATGACTTGATGTGGGTGAAAAATTAAATAAAATGACCACGTATTACCAGTTTCATAAGAATTTTTCTTCTAAAACCTTTGGTTGTAGAAAAATTAAGTCTGTTTTCAGGGATGTGTAATGATGCTTTAATGCATCGTGAGGGCTTAAAGGGTTAAGGAAAATGACTTGAATGTGTGGATTGGTATGACACTGCTAATAATTAAAACGAGCGGCTGTGATATATTTCGAGGACAATGCCGGGACCATTTAACACGTTATTGTGTAAAGTTGTCAGAGCTGGTCCATTGTTAGAGAGGAAAATAACGCTTATGTATTCCAATTGTTTAGGTTATAAACGTGGAGTAAATGGTAATTGACTAATGGAATATCGACGGCATATATGGGCTATGATGAAAAACATCCACTGACTGGGAAAAATGTACAGGGGAACGTCTAGAAGGCGACGTCAGAGCCATCTGGTGAATAGGTTATCAGAGGTCACCTGCAACACGTGCCGGGAGTTAGCTGTGAAACACATCATTCTCGTACAACACTCTTATTTATATATTGATTCGTCGTCAATAGAAATGAAATCTGCTTATATATACATCACCCGTTGCTACTGCCAATCTTATATCTGTGTACACTCCATGTCTTTGAACAGTGTAAATATGTACATTAACAAGCAAGATGACAAACATACTGCTTCAACCGCTAGTGCCCACCTGTAGAGCCTTCAGTTGTATTCGTTCTCACTCTAGGGGAGAGTCGGGTTAGTTGAGCCACAGGGTTAGTTGATCCACCCCCTCGCATTTCTACACATGAGATTTTAAGGAAGTTTCAACCCCACCTGGTGATTTAGTGTGATATTATTTACATGGCCACGTTGTGAGCACAGATCATTTTGCAGGTAGGGAGTTTTGTGGTTCAAAAATGCATTTTTGGCTGTACTCAGTAGAATTCAGATATCATAATGTTTGCATTAATATTACGGAAGCAGTAGGGATTCTGTAAATTCTTGCTATAGGGCTAGGCAGTCAAATACATAAAGATAGCCTATGTCAATGTAACACTCAATTTGGATCATTGAAATGTCACAAAATTTTCCATTTTATACAATATGGCTGTTGTGGGGTAAGTTGAGCCAAATAAGATGGGGTAAGTTGATCAATCGGCTCTATTAACACCATTCATGGCTCATCTTACCCCAGTAGGTAAATACATATTACACAATGTGAATCAACTAACCCCACTCGACATGGCTCATCATACCCCAGTGGGAATATAATATATTATTGTAGAATGTGATATAGTGTAACAAATGACATCATATAATAGGTCAATATAATAAAGACACATAATAATAGTATTATCTTCTTAATAAATACAAGACAACAATGATCCATGCATCAATACAGGCTATAATGCCGATTGTATTACTTGGGACTTGGAGGAGATTTGTCAACAAATTTAACCCTTATGTGATGAACAGAAAAATAACATTTTGGCAAGTACATTTGTCAATTGTACATTTTTACCATAGGTGATCAACTTACTCCCTTGCTTGGCACAACTTAACCCATACAGCGGGTTAGTTGAGCCACTTTCACCACTCTCAGTTGTGCATCCATAACTTTTTTTTAATCGTTCTTTTCATCTTTCATTGATGTTGGATATATATGTAATATATAGTCATGCTTTAAAACTATCCCAACCATTCTGCGATCAACTGGGAAAACACCAGACAAAATATTGTAAAAAGCGGCTCAACTAACCCGCCTCTCCCCTACCCCTGAATGCGATGAGGCTTTTTCTACCTATTTAAGCACCCCTCTCCACGCGACTCCCAACTGTCGGCCCCTCCCCTAAATTTCAAACTCTGCCCAAAATTATGAAAGTGGTACATGTGGAACAAATAGCATACATATTTTACCATAAATAGAGACACATTAAACGTTCTGAATTATTTTCTTGACTTTATATGAGCACATTTGATCTCGAAATTACGTATTATTTTTCAAAATGAAACCACATATTCTGCGTGCGTTTTCGTTCATAAGTAGATAATTAGGGGGATTATATCGACACAAAATCACAAGAATAAGAGTTTAGCCACAGTTTAAACTGTTTTTGATTTATTAGCTGATGTAATCCCCCGTTTTAGGCTCTAATCATTCAATTTGTAATCAGAGGTGGCAATATTTGACTGTATAATCCAGTTGTACACACTCTATAATTGTGTGATAGGCTGTACAGATAACATTTCGCAGATGGCAAGGACACAGTGCTGCCTCAACGTTGGGCCATTATCATCGACGCTATCACAATGTTGGAACACCGTTGGCCAAGTTCTCGCATCGCTTCGCGTATACTGTCACTTGGCTTGATGTTCCCAGGCCAGACAGTGCCGTCTGATTGCCGGCGCGTTGCGATTAGCTTTGATGTCTAAGCTTGGGGGGTGTCGCACGAGAGGCACGTGTGTCCTCCTGGAGTGGGGTCCCAAATAGGTAGACACAGGCTCATATCTGGCAGGGTGTAGTGGGAAGACAAGTACACCCTGCACGCAGGATGCTAGTGCCTGAATTTGGAAACGTGTCGAGAAAACAAGATACTGCTTATAGATTATAATGAGATTCAAATTATGCACTGGTCTATTATATAGCCAATATGAGATTTATTTATAATAAATATAATAATAAATAACCATAGCATTTCGAGGTAACCTAATTATAATATCCTACTGGGAGCAGAAATATCAGTACATTTGAATTTTACCCCAAATTAGAGTTAGCGATAAAGACGCGCATATCCTAAATATGTAGTTATAGAAAAAAAATGGCAACAGATTTTTTTAACTTTAACCTCCAGTCCCCTGGGAACATAATGGGGATAGTTTGTGATTTAGCTTGCTTCTATATAGCACTCAACAAAAATGACAGATTGACACATATTTTATAAGGTTTAGGCGCCCGTTTTGATAAAAGGGTAGAAAAAAATAGACAAAAAGAAATCTGGGCACAGATATTTTTCAATGACCTACATGTGTATATGGCTGAGAGATATGACTAGAAAAATACTGAAAATAAATAAAACTACTACTATTTTTAATTTTTTTTCGAAATGTTGTCAACTTTATTTTGGTGTCCTTCTCAAAAATAGTAAATTAGGCTTTAGGGATTGAAGAGTCCTGTTTGCAAAAAAAAATGTTGAGCTAAATAAAAATCGCAGTGAAAAATTCTTAGCTTTTGTGAGTATGAGGGCTAGATCTGGCTCCCGACCTGATAGATGCCCCACCAAAAAAATAATGTACTTATCGTTGCATTCAGACTATAATTTGCAATACATGACATTTGCAGCATGTATACATTATTTGTAGCATTCAGTTGTCTTAAATTTACTCGTGTGACACATGTATTTCACCCATAATGTGTGTGTCATTTTACTTCCAACAGTATGCTGACTTTACATTAAAGACATCTGACAGATCCAGGTATGGTAAGCTACATACCAATTATTACACTTTAAAACTTCACCTTCATTTATAGATACATTAAGTGGGGAGCCTCCGTGACCGAGAGGTAGCGTGCTCAGCCTCAGACCGCCAGGGCACGAATTTCGAGTCCTGTGTCTGGAGGACAGTGTCATCTTATTCATCTCACCATCCTCACGAGGTTCTCCTGGCCCAGTTTAGCCTATATGTGCACAAAGGCGGCCTTAAGCCCGATTCATTTCATTTATCGATACATTGAGCCATAACAATTCACATGTCATTCAGTAATTTCCTGTCGCCAGTGTTTTGAACCCGATTGTAAATTCTGTCAAAAAAACAATAACAGGAACCTTCTCACAGCAGCGCGTAGACATAAAAAGTAATACCTAGAAGTTGTTTCATTTCCCTGTGAAAAGAGACTTATTTGTGGCGGAGTAGTGGTGCTTTATATTTACCATATATGCTTAGGACGCACGAGCGTGTTAATAAAGCCTACAGTTGTTATAATTGCAAAAATGCTCGAAATGGGCAGTTTCAGTCTGAGCGTAATCTATGTGAATCGATTGAGCTATGACATCTACTTCTCAATCTGGATGTCCCCATTCTGTAGGGCGACCAACTCTTCATTATTCAAAAAATGCAAATTAGGTGAATGAAATGTTTAAAGGTAGGTCTTCACTTGCCATATAGTATATGAATACTTTTAATATTAATGCTCAATAATATAATGTTTACGAATAAATGGGTCTTTCCTAAAAGGGGCAAAAATTGTTTCTATACATATTTCGAACATTTGCATGAATAAATTATTTTTGTGTGAGCTCACTTCTGAAGGTGGTATTTTTTCTAGCCGACTGTATTGACAATGAGGGATATTTCTCCTGGTATAACATGTCGAGTGATTTTTTATTGATATTCAGGGCTATACACAGGCCAGATTTAAAAAAAATAAAAAATCCGGGAAAAAATCGGACTGGCAAGACATAAAGCACCCACCCCACTATCCAGTTTTTTCTTTCGAAACATGTACAACAACAACAAAGAAACACAAAAAAACACAAAATTTACACAAAATAAAAGAACCCGAGTTGGGGCTTGACCCAGCCACCCCTTCCATTTTTTTTTCTGGGATTTTAGGATTTTTTTCACTTGTCAAAACCCCTTATTGTAAATGGTGGTGATCGAGAATAAAGCTAAAAAATAACATTTAAAATTGCATGGTGGACGCTGTTCTGGGGTATATAATAAAAACACAGATAATTAAGCCAAATTTCCTGGGGGGGGGGGGGGGGGACATTACTGCCAGTACTGAAAGGGTTAACTAGGAAGTGCAGGAACCATTTTGATAAATAACCGTAAATGCAGTGATTTTTTTCTGGTGATCATTCCGACGCACAACAGACGTATCAATCTAAAAAAAATCGGTGTCATTTGTCGGTATTTGATTTTAAAATGACTACCATAAGAGACACATAGTGAATATCAGGATAAAATGTTCATTAGGTGGGATTGTCCTATTAAGACTCGGACAACGACAGATGTATTCTTTATGGAGTTCATGATAGGCAAGATGGGCAGCCACAACTTTGGGGGCAACTGCCCTTTAACCCTATCAACGTGTAACTCTTTAAATGCTGGTACGGTATCGTCGCCTCGGAGCTAAAGGATCCTATCTGACACTCGTCAGAGTGGCAGATAGGATCCTTTAGCTCCAAGGCGACGGTATGATCTCATCTCAAATGCAAAATCCAGGTACCAAAACCTAGTGCCTGCATGTAACTATATATGACAGCAAAATGTCAGCGTGAAATATCAGAATGTGAATGACACAAATGTATACCAGAGAGTTATAAAACGGTATGTTTTTCATAATTTATCTGAAATATTCCACATTAAAATAAAAACAAAATAAAGAAACGAATCGGGAGTCAAACACTACTACAGTTGGAATAAAGTGCCGTCAAGACCAATCCAACACCAGTAGATTATCAGTGTCTTCACTAGCTGCCCGGTCCTGTTCGTCTTCATGCTCCACAATTAGTGACTTATTCCAGTCTTCATCCAAGAGCTCTAAGTGCTACGCAAAATAACAATATGTATTAAGGCGGGAAATATTATAACGACTATACCGCTGTGCAATGCCAAAATGCAGTAACTACTTACCTACAAGTGAGCAATTACCCTCCTTTGGTCTTGCGCAGCAGCATAGTGTGATTATTATCTCTGTCAAAGCAAAAGCTATATTGTGGAAGTAGACTCCACACTTGAGTGTTTCGCCATTTTGCGTATAGATAGATATTTATTGACGACGGTAGGCCTAAATCTATGCAGACTTATGCGTGATTAAAATGAGCATTATGTACATGAGTATAATACAACACGATTAGTTCGGTAAATTATGCATGCTAAGTTAACTTAAACATGTTAAAATCAAACGACATTATATACTAAAACAAGCACAGGTTACATAAAATATACATCAGAACTATTTAAAATAACCTACAGTTAAACATCATTGTCGTGATATTTTTAAGCTTCTCGCAACAAAACCAAAGATAAAATAGCTACTGCATATAGCAAAAAACTCTCTGGAAAGCGTAGAAACCGAGTAATTACATAATGAGGGAGAGTATGTAAAAATAATTACATAATGAGTGAGCGCATGTATAAAGAATAAAAGGATAATATTTGTTACATTTAACATGTTTTAAAAGCAATCTAAAAAATGCATGGACTGACGTCAGCTAGAAACACCAAGATCACGAACCGGTACGCTAGATTCAATGTACCATGATCACTGATGACGGAACCAGTTATAGCAAAAAACTGTTGTCTAACCGTGGTTATTTAATGTGGTGACACCCTTTTATTCAGAAGGCCCGTTAGTCAGAAGGCCCGCTAGTCAGAAGGCCCGTTAGTCAGAAGGCACATCTGTCAGATTTAGGCCCGCCAGTCAGAAGGCCCGTTAGTCAGAAAATCAGCTAGGCTCTTCATTCAGAAGGCGCGTTAGTCAGAAGGTCAGTTAATCAGAATTTGTTCATTGGACAGTGAAAAATGCCAGAAGGTGCTCCGATATCTGGAGGGTGAGGGGAGGCATATTATTTTGAATAAAACGTTTGTTGTACAGCTCTTCATAAAAATAATTCTTGAGAGTTGTGCATCAAATAATTATTCAAAAATATTTAAAAATTGCTGATAGAGTTCACTTGTTTTCAAAAAATCGGTAGTTTTATAAATAGTGTGAGGGAGAAAATAGCAACGAAGATTATAATGTGAAAAATGTAATAACGTTTTATATTTCTTATACACAAGAATACTCTTTTTAAACTATAGACATTCAAATTGCACAACTAAAAGCAAAAACATTAGAACCCATAGATATCAAATGTTTATTCCCTAGGACATAACTACGTTCGCCAATTAGCTGCTATATTAATATGATCTTGATGAGTCGATATGCTCTAAAACTTTAAAAATATTTTCACTGACGGTTCGTAGTTTGTATATTTGTAATAAAAAACTAATATAGCATTTGATAATTGGTTGGTTGTTTGGTTAGGTTATTTTCAGCAATGAGTATGCTTTACCATTTTCAGCATAATTCAATCAAATGATTGTACTTCAGACCTATAATAGGATTACTATTTCACGGGTACTATACTTTAGTGAGATATCTGTGAAAATTGTGTCATGTGAAACACCCACACGATTTCTCAATTTGTGTTTAGTTTGTTGTCATCTGTTTAATTTATTTAAAGCATTGATAAATGTAGCATTTTGCTCAGAATAAATAATGAATTGTTAGTCCAAACATTCGGATAACTAGCATTGTTTGTTGACTCTTTTGTGTGGAAAGGCTTGGTTCATATTCGAGCGAGGGAAGTTCACCTGAGCACGGGAGAACGATTATAGAATGTGATTGTCGTATATATTATCACCGTGCTAATTAAAACCAGTGCATAATTTGAATCTCATTATAATCTAAAGCATTGTCTTGTTTTCTCGACACATTTTCTCAGCAAGTTTCCAAATTCAGGCCCTGCCCTGGCGCTAAGCAGAACATTGACTATTATATATTTTCATTTATTTAAAGCTGGAAATTACGTCAGCAACACTAGGTTCAAAAGCATAATGAGTAACATATTATTAATGCGACCCTTATGAGAGTGTTAGACATTGTTACCGATATAAGTAAATACATGAAGACAAATTATTGATAATAGTGTTTGCCACAAATGTGATGATTCCGATAATTATGTGACCCTCTGACTAACGGGCCTTCTGACAAACGGGCCTCTGACTAATAATCCTTATTTATTTTCTGACTAACGGGCCTCTCGACATTCGGACCTTCTAGCTCACCCTTACTGATTTTCTGACTAACGGGCCTTTTGACAAACGGGTCTTCTAACTACCATGCCTTCTGACTAAAAGGCGGACACCATTTAATGTATATTAAATAATTGCTCGATAAGTATTTGCATGATTTCTCTATTTTACCATACGTTAGCCCTTACAACGCGGGGATCGACTTTAGAAGTCAGAATCTGACGTCAAAATATGTCAGATTCTCACGTCTAAAGTCGATTCCCGGACTGAAAGACTACAAACATTTATAATGGCCATAACATAGATATTCAAATAAAGCGGAAAAGACTAACTAAGAAATTCATGATAATTTCAAAATGTAAAAAAAAATATTCTCCATAGTTGATACAAAATTATTTCAGCGTTTTAAAGGCTAAGAACCTGTAATAATATTTGAGGGCCTGTTTTTTAGGTCTGATATCTGACACCTACCAGCCACTGCTGATTGGAATCCTGCGTTGTAGTCACATGTCACCTGATTCTGTATGTAATCATCTCTCTTGTCAGCGTAGTTGTCATTGTCGTCAGGTCCTCCCACTAGAGCTCCCGTCAGCACGTTAGGGTTGGGGGTGGCCGCATCATAGTCATCCCACGTACATAGACGTGTTGTAGGACACGATCTTTTGAATGAATAACATACGTAAATTATCATAACAGCTAGCTGTTTTATTAATTTCAAATATAATCAATTTGATCAGTTCATACCAGTGTTTTTAGCAGAATAAATCGCATCAAGGTTACATAAAGCGGATGCAGTAGTTACTCACGCGCCACGATGGTGGGGTCTATGTGGTGGGTTGACTCCATAACCAACCACAAAGCTACGACCAGTTGACTCCAACATGTACTCAATTTGATGCGTAGCAAAATCCACAGACTCGGACACCATTATTTCATTGCTTGCGGCCACCATCGCTATAAACGCTGAGTTGGCTGAAAACAATAAAAACAAATTACAATTTTTTATTTGGGAGACACTGTACTTGTTAGTTTTTGTTGGTATACATTTGTTGTAAAAATCGCGGTGGAATATTGTAAACTAGCTGTTGCATACATACCTGAATATCTGAGAGGCCCCCATTGATCTCTCCATGCCAGCCCGTCGTTTGTATAATGTATGCCTCCACCCGGCATCCAATAGCTCAAAAAATCTTCAACATCATCCTTGTATGTGACTTCTTGTGTAAGAGTATATAGCAAAACCTATCAAGAAATTAACACCATAAAACATTGATATATATATATTGTGTGATTTCATTAAACCCGGGGTCAGCTGTGAAACGCGCATGCGCGGGGCAGTATATAGATAGCCACGACAAGGGACTCCTGCAGAATATTAAAACCCAGATGGTTGAAATAAACATTGCATCATGTGTAGGCCTACACTAGGTTACAGGTTGAATTACGCTGGGTTTAAAAATATATATTTAAAATCACCTGCAATCGGCAGGTTACAGGCTTGATTCTGACTGCATGGGCAGAATCAGGCTGAGACTCCGCTGCTGGTCGTTACCATATGAACCCAGCAGGTGTACAAACACCATTTACAATATCATATCGTCAAAAAGCCTAACTAAGAACAAAATCATCTGATTCTAGCCGATTGTTGTTTGAGTTATTACAAATAGATGTGGCTCAAGTGTTTAGCTCCACTGTGATTTAAGAGCCTGCTCTCAATGCGGCGCTCGATTTGATCTTGTTCCATGGTCAGGGCTGTGCTTTTTTGTAGAGTTCCGATGGGTCACTTTTAATTGTCAGTGGACTATGGCTTTAAAACTCAAAGTTGTCGAATGTATCCTGCACATAACAGGTATACATGTACAATTGCAATAAGGCAGCTTTAGAGCAGACGACTTGTATATTTATGTCAGTAAATCTACCTAGGAAAACACCGTTGACATATATTAGACCACGTATAAAGAAAAAATAGTATAAGGTTACAAATCATTATAAGTTTAAAACTCATTATAAGGTCACATGATTGTAACCTTTTGGGATGTGTTTAGAGGAACATTTTCATTTTTCACAAGAAAATTTGCAAACCTTCTAGCAATAAAATAGATGTGAGAAAGTATAACCTTTTAATATCACAAATTTACATTGAGTACAACTGTTGTAGTATGGTTAGCAAGTGACATTAGTTTATTTTATTTCCGATGATCTGCATAACTATATACATATAGATACATTACAGACATGCATGGACCTTCGAGAAAAATGGGTACTACAATAAAATATTGAGATATATAATACAACCTTGTTACAATAATATTATGGTATTATAGTGGAAGGCCGTATGTTTATAGTTCAATATCTCGGATCTGCTAACCTTGTTTGTTACAAACCATTTTCTCATAGCAGACATGTAATTATACACAAATATATAATCATTACATAATCTATGAAATATATGTATGCGGACCTAACACCAGTGTGATAACATATCTACGTCTTACCTGAACTCCCGCCTTTTTATCATCCCACGAGAATGCCCATGGTTGGCCATTACCAAGCTGCTTGTAGAAATTCTTAGCTTTATCAAGAAAGCTGGACTCGAGTGTTGCCTTGTTCATCCAAAGTGCGGCCCATGCCAGCTCATCAATGTAACCGGACGATCTGAAAAATATAAATTACTTTCAATATTAAAAAAATGGAAGAACAGACATTATTTGATATGTACGCACAGTGGACAAACGTTTGTTCACCCCTGAACAATCCATGGGAAATGTATTCACTATTGAACTGCAGGCTGGTATGCTACATCCTTATCAAATTTTACGTTTTTCCTTGTTTCACTTGTTTCCCACATGTGGCGTACGTACTACGTATACCCATAAACATATTTGTGAATTTTAAGCTCCAGTCCCGACATTAGCAATGGACAAGGAAACTAATAAGGCTCAAACGTGATTGTGTTAATAGTAATAACGTTCAACTGTAGTACTGTACTAGAAAAACTGTACAAAATGTTTGGAGAAGATGTACGCTATCAGACAGCAGAGAAAATCGGCACCGGCATGGCCTGTGAGAAATATTATTAGCTTTTGAACAGCTTATGAAGACAGGCGTATCAGGTTGATGTCAAGCTTATATTTTTTTCTGGCACTGAGTTTTCATGTGATTGCAGTGGTGTTTTAGATGGTACACAGCTTATATAAAAAAACTGCGAGGCAACGAGTATACAGACAGCTGGCATATTAAGCCCAGTAGCAAGAAAAAATACAATAATTGTCATACCAGAACAGGTATTGCATAAGGTGAGCTACATAGATTGAGCGGTGGACCATTCGTCCCTTGTGGTGCTCTTCAATGAGGGTAAATGCACTCTACGCAGTGGTGCTGGGCTTTAACCTTTTAGCCGCCGGTGCCGATTATATTCGTTTTTCACATTTTTTATAGCACATTACATATCAGCTTTTAAACAGGTTAAAGATAAAAAGTGACATTAATTAGCAAGATTTGAAATTTGTTGACCTCCATTTTGTCAATTCTGAATAATTTTGACTCACTCACTCACAGTTCTGGATCGCGTCAGCAAGGCACAACTTCAAATGGGTGAAAATAACAATTGAATAATTTGGCGGTTAAAGATGTTGGAGAAAGTCTGGAGAGAGAATTAATCTCAAATGAATGATATTTTGGATTCGTTGCGACGTCTCCGTTATGGCCTGACAATGCCTCGACATTCGAGGTTAATTGACGGAAATCCCTGTCAACAATCCTCAATTCACATTTTGGAATCATTTTTTTAACAAGTAAAATACATGTTTGGGGACAATTTAGTAGCACCCATTAATCTTCCAGGAAGACAAAACTGAGGCAACTGAGGAATGGTTAGACAACAATGAAATACACAAGCTGCTATTTTCCCCATAGCTTGCAAATGCAAGGCATGTAGAAAACACCTGGACCTGGATCAAAACGGACTTAATAAAGGCCAAAGTAACCGCACACAAAGAACCGGATGCAGTAGTATTCCGTAGCTGGGGTAGAATGAGAACATGATACTTTGTAAAAGACAACAGCTGTCATTATAAAATCATAAAAAAAATATTAATTGTTACATAGTTATGTTCTTTGCACCATAATTTCATCTTTGTGCAGTTTGTTGTAAATATATAAATTCAAATAAAGCATCCGGTTTGGGTATATTATGCTGCAATACAATGCAATGTGTTTGGCATAGTTTAAATATGCATCGCTGTGGGGGTGAACACATATTTGTCCTATGTGTGTATTTAATTTAGACAGTTATAACGAACATTTATTATGCGCCATTATTCAGTACAAACTTGTAATAGCCAGACGCGTCTGTGATCGAATCAGAGTATATAGCACGGTAGTTGTCGGCAAAACTGAACAGTTCTCTGGCATGTGATAACAATGAATCCGCATAACCTGGATCTGTTGAATAAAAATAGATACAAATAGATAAATACAGGTACAGTAGTTCATGAAATGGATTTCAGCAAAAAAAGAGACGTAGATTCAATGTTTTTTAATGTTGTTCATCGTAGATGGTGGTCCAACATTAAAATAACCTTGTTTTAACCCTTTCAATGCGGGAACCGTCTTTAGACGTCAGAATTTGATATCTAAGGTCGACCCCCGCACTGAAATAGTAAAATATTAAAAATGGTGATAATAAACGACTGATAATGGCCGTAGACCTATAACATAACTATTCAAATAAAGCGAAAAGAGCAAACAAGACTTTTTGATGCTGTCAAATTAAAAATACACATTTGATTTATGGTTTTACATGAAAATATTTCTGAAAAAACGCTTTATGTTTTGGTAACACCTCGTGCTTTCCGAGGCAAATAGTGTACATGAAGGTATACACTCCCGTTATACTGTATAAATATTACTTACAGCCAGATCCACTTCAAGTGAGAATCTGACATTCGGATTCAAGGGGTTATTGGTGTCACCTTAACAAATGGCACTTACGACCCTTTTCGTATCAAGGTGTAGATATAAAACCTTAACCCTTACAGCGCGGGGATCGACTATAGTCGTCAGAATCTGACGTGTGTAGACGTCAGATTCTGACGTCTAAAGTCGATCCCCGAGCTTAATAGTAAAATATTTTTATAATGGTCGTAGAGCCATATCATAGATATTCAAATGAATCGGAAAGAGCTAACTAAGACATCTAAAATGATTTCAAATTGAAAAAATCCTTTGGTCCCCATGGTTTATATGAAAATAATTCAACGCTATAAGGGTAAAAACCTACCAGATTGTTTGAACACCAGGTATCCGGCGGCCATGGCGGCGGCTGTCTCGGCAGCCAGATCAGAGCCGGGTTTGCTGGTTGTTAGTTTGTATGCTGGTCTGCTCATGGTCATGTCTTCAGCACGAGTCCACTGAGAATGATCAGCTCCACCGTTACCAACCTGAATATTATGAAAGACAGTGATAAGGAGTAGCAGGACTGTTCAATGGAAAGAAAAAATAGCCTTATTTTTCAAACTTCGCTATAATGCGCTAAAACAAATTTTCTTTTTACTTTGATGGGACATCCAATCACAATTCGTGACAAGATATAAAGCGATTGCTTGAAATTAATATGAAATTAACCCTTTAACCGCCGGTGCCGCGTATATTCGGGTTTTCATTTTTTATTAGCACATTAAGTACCACCTTTTAAACATGTGACAAAGATAAAATGTGACGTCAATCAGCAATATTTGAAAACAGTTGACCTCCATTTTGTCAATTCTGAATAATTTTCAATCACTTAAAGTTGTGGATCGCGTCAGCGAGACACAACTTCAAGTGAGTGCAAATTCAGATTGAATAATTTGGCGGTTAAAGGGTTAAGAACCGTTTTTAGTCGTTTTAGTTGCAGAAATCACAAATTACCTGTAGGAACTGGCTTTTATGAAAACATCCCAAGATCTGAAAGAGTATGCGTTAAATGTACTCAGTCAGAAATCTGTGATGAATTTCATTATATATTTAACTTTCCATTTTTTGCTGATCAGAGACGCACATACCTACCGAAGTATTGTCATATACACCCTTCGGCACCCAAATTCAAAAGCATATTGAATGATAAAACAAAATTACGTAAATTGGCGAATTTTTATTAAGATTATTTTAGAAAGTGTGAAGTGAAAAAAACTGTAATTGATTGTATAATAATGTATACATTAATATGTAGTATATAGTACAGGTATGTTCTGTTTAATACATTCACTGTTATTGTATTCCTCCATGTGAGGCTTAATGAATAAACACTTGAACTAGAACAAATAAACACATAAATAAACTATATCAATAATAACTGTATTTCTCGGTGAGAAAAACTGATGACAGGCAACTGTCAGTGAATTTGACTGATATTTCAATTTAATCACGAGAAAATACCATCTGCAAAAACATTTCTTGTTTCATTATTATTAATGTTATATTTACTAGGTTTGACCCGTGCAAATTAAATCAACGTTTTTCTAGTTGTGAGGGTTTTGTGCAGGGTAGAAGGCTCATACCAGAACGTAAGCTTATCCAATTAATATTTTTTTTACATCCCACAGCAATTTTTCTAAGCCGATGCCATAAATATATACACTGTTAATTTAGGACTCTAGTATATTCGTGTTATCTGGTTATTTGTGGCTGCAATATTTTAAGCCCTTCTTTTAATTATGCCAGTGAAGCCTATATAGGCATACCTATCTAGCTTCGCCCGTGCGGAGCACGGGTCAAATTCAGTGAATATATAAATATTATTAATGAAACAGTAAATGTGTTTGCAGATGGTATTTTTTCATGATTAAATTAAATCACCACTTTTAGTCCATGAACTCTTTGACTAAAGGTGTGAACTTTTATATAAACCTACCAAATTTGGCACACTGAGACCTTGAAATAAGCTTTGTGACATTTTAAAGGGGGTTTAATACTCTCGTTCATAAGAGGCCTAATTTGTCACCCCTCCAAAAAATATCACATGCTTATTATCAGTTCTGTGCTAAGCTTGCGCAATTTAGTCTATATTTAGGGCCGATGCGGAATAGGTGGGTGTTATTGAAGATACAGTTTGTGATCAGTTTTTATTGTTTTATTATGGTTACAATAATAAAATCAACGTTATCAGCTTAACGTTGGCATTCTGTTTCCGACACTTCCCCAACTTTAAACCACCAACAGTGGCTTTAAATGTCTCTTCCGACTTTTTAGCTGAATATGCAAGACAGTACAGGTGCGCCATACCTCCCGGTGATTATTGAATGCTGGACTTAGGTAAAGGTAAAGCCACAGTCACAAACTATGGGCCAAGCATTGTGCCGGCACTGGGTCGGTATATCGTGTGTAGGCCTACAGTGTGCATTAAACTAACGCGGCACCTAGCCAACATGACGTACTGCACAGTGTTAAATATATGTTGGCCAGCACCGACGACGCTGGGACAACATTTAACTGACATTGGTTCGGTGTCAGTGTGTCCTCTGTGGATACATTGCTGCCAGCAAAAACACTGGTCATTGTTGAATAGAGGCTGGCCAGCGCCAGTGACGGTGGACCAGCATTGAACCGGAATTTGAACATCAGCCGAAAATTGTGACGTACTTGAATAAAAGTCAAATTACAGCACAAAAATATCTCATCGAAATTTTTGATTCATGCTGCAACCATGTCAGAATGTCAAAGCTTTGTATGAGATAAATAGTGGGTTGCGAGAAATAGCGATATGGTCAGGGGGTTCGTTCAACCAGGACGAAGCCTAAAAAACCCTATTCTATTATAGTTTTGATATGATGTATATCCCACATTTATATTTTCTATCATAATTGATTATATTCATATGATGTATATGATAAAAATTACCACATGGCACATATGTAAAATAGCATGACTGCTTATAATGTTTCTCCTGTATAAATATATTGTTTCAATAAATAAATAAATAAATAGTAAGTAAACTAACCTGGCCATAAAGTGTATTGGATTCAACATGACATTTAATGAAGTAGTCTAGTGGCCATTTTATACTGTCACGCATGTGACTCAGTTGCCCGGAGACTTTATAACCTTCTTCAAACTCCAGTAAACCCCAAGCCAAAACAGTGGTGCTCCATGCCATGGGAAAATTAAACTTAACGTGGTCTCCAGCTGAAAAAAACGTACAATAAATAGTTTAAATATTAAGTGTTTGCTTGCTAATCGCGATAATAGTCGTTTTTGAATCCGTTTTATTAGCGGATTAAACCACTGTTAATGGGAATGAAATGACTGTTTAAACATCAATGTTTGGTTTCAAATTAAACAAATTAGCGTATTTTTTAACCACTTGAGATTGTGGTGCTCCAGCAATAGGAAAATTAAACCTAACGTGGTCTCCACCTGAAAAACGTATCACAAATAGTTTAAATATCAATAGTTAATACCTAAGATTTCTCTTCAGTTTGAAAAAACATCTAGCAGTGTAAATATATAAACAAGAAAGTCTTTGTTTTTCATCGCCCTCATTAGTTTTTTCAAGATATAAGTCCGAATGTTATTTTTCATCGCCTTCATTAGATTTTTTCAGAAAAAGGTTCCAATTTATTGTTTACCCTGTTGTCATTACCCTGATTAGTATTTCCAGAAAGTGATAAAATATTTCTCCTTCTCTCCCTGATTAGAATTAATCATAGTGATTTAGCGACGTGACAATAAGTGTTGTCTAATGGTTATACTTCCACTACATGTTCATGTAATTGAAAATAAAAGTTCAACTACCAAATTAATTTATAGGTGTCACTATTAAAACAGTTTATTTTAAACATCGTAAACACATGCTCACCATCATACCATCCTCCTGTCAAATCCTCTTCAGAGTCCCCACTATCACCAAGAGCTGAGTCCCCTCTCCATGATACACGGTTATCATCAGGAAGATCTCCTGACCTCTGAGCCTCGTAAAACAATATAGACTTCATCAGGACTTCGTCCAATGCAGACGAATTTGCTACAAAAATATATTTAAATTAGAATATGAGTTCAAATTAGATTGGACTATTTCGAACCATGTTTTTTTTAATTTTAAAAGAAAACCAATAGATTAATCAGGCACAGTATAAACACTAACCACCCAGACCAGTATCAGGCACAGTATAAGCACTAAGCGCACAGACCAGTCTCAAGCACAGTATAAACACTAACCGCCTAGACCAGAGTCAGAAACAGTATGAACACTAACCGCCCAGACCAGAGTCAGGCACCGTATAAACACTAATAGCCCTGACGTGGCTGGGGGTAAGGTGTCACCCGGAATGGAAATTTAGGCCACTATCATTTTCACATAGCTGGACTATACAGGGGCCAGAATCAACCTGTTGATCAGGTAACTACCGCTGCTTTACTGAAATATGGCCAAAATTGTACATGACCTATGCGCGATTTTTCACTGATTTGGAAAAATCTAGCATATTACACATTTCCGCCCACTGAGTAGTGAAATTTTGAGCTATATCAATATATTTGATATCAACAGAAAGCTACTGGCACAGGCTTTCATGTGGATGTAACATATTTTTTGTCCAATCTTTGAAACGTGCACAAGAGGGCTTTAAGTTGGTATTTTAACCCCTAATTTTACCTATTTTTTATACTTTTTCAGTAAATAGTCAAAATACTTTTCTCTTAGCCGATTTTTGTATGGTATATATGTTTATTTTTTATTCAAACATGTTCTAGAACTATTGTGGACCCTAAATAACCCCATTTGGAATAAAAAATAATCAGTTATGTGGACATATCACACATTTTTTTGTTTAGACGTACACATTTGGTCGCTTTTCTTCACGCTCGGGAAAATTGACGGTATCTCACATTTTTGCCCCACTGAGTAGTCAAATTTCGAGCTATATCAATATATGTAATATCAATAGAAAGCTACTGGCACAGGCTTTCATGTGGATGTAACATATTTTCTGTCCAATCTTCGAAAAGTGCACAAGAGAGCTTCAAGTTAGTATTTTACCCCTCAATTTTATCCAATGTTTTTAGACTTTTTCAGCGAGTAGTCAAAATACTTTTCTGTCAGCTGAATTTTGTATGGTATAAATGTTTAATTTTATTCAAACATGTTCTAGAACTATTGTTGACTTAAAATAAATCCATTTGGAATAAAAATAATGAGTTATGTGAACATATTACACACTTTTTTTGGTTAGACGTAAAAAATTGGCGAGCTTTTCTTCAGGCTCGAGAAAATTGACTGTATCTCACATTTTTGCCCAATGAGTAGTCAAATGTTCGGCTTTGTCAATATATTTGATATCAATAGAACTGGCACCGGCCCTCAAATGGATGTAAAATACGTTGTGTCTGGTCATTGACAAATGCAAAATAGAGCTTTAAGTTGGTATTTTAACCTTTAATGTTAACCATTTTTAATACTCATTCAGTAAATAGTCAAAATACTTTTCTCTCAGCTGATTTTTGTTTGATATAAATGTTAAGTTTTGATTCAAACATGTTCTAGAACTATTATTTACATAAAATAAACCCATTTGGAATAAACAAAATGAGTTATGTAAACATATTATATATTTTTTTTTTGGTTAGACGTAAAATTAGCTAGCTTTTCTTAAGGCTCGGGAAAATTGACCAAATCTCACATTATAGCCCACTGAGCAGTCAAATTTAGAGCTATATCAATATATTTATTATCAATAGAAAACTACGGACACAGGCTTTCACATGGATGTAAAATTGGTTAAATGTTAATTTTTAAAGGGCTGTGATCACTTCTTCAGTGGTCAAGATCATTTTGGAAAAATGGCTACAGAGAATGTAAAAGTAATGAAAAAAAACTACCAGAAGTCCTGCTGGTATTTACTAAAAAAACCGTTGTAAATTGTTCAAATGGAGGGATAAAATACAAATTTAACGCTTTGTTGTAGTGCTCAAATTTTACGTCCAACCAAAAAAAGTGTGTAATATGTTCAAATAGCTCATTATTTGTTATTCCAAATGGGTTTATTTTAAATCAACAAAAGTTCTAGAACATGTTTGAATCAAAACTAAACATTTCTTACATACAAAAATCAGTTGAGAGAAAAGTATTTGAACTATTTACTGAAAAAGTATGAAAAATAGGTAAAATTAATACCAACTTAAAGCTCTCTTGTGCATTTGTCAATGATCGGACACAGCATATTTTACATCCATGTGAAAGCCTGTGTCAGTTGATTTCTATTGATATTGATTAAATATATTGACATAGCACAAAATGTTACTGCTCAGTGGGCAATAATGTGAGATATTGTTAATAATCCCGAGCCTGAAGAAAAGCGAGCTAGTTTTACGTCTAACCAAAAAAACATATAATATGTTCACATAACTCATTATTTTTTTTCCCAAATGGGTTTATTTTATGTAAACAATAGTTTTAGAACATGTTTGAATCAAAACTAAACATTTATACCAAACAAAAATCAGCTGAGAGAAAAGTAGTTTGACAATTTACTGAAAAAGTATTAAAAATAGGTAAAATTAAGTGTCAACATACCAATTTAAAGCTCTATTTTGCATTTGTCAATGAGCAGACACAAGTATTTTATATCCATGTGAAGGCCGGTGCCAGTAGCTTTCTATTGATATCAAATATATTGACATAGCTCAATATTTGACTATTTCCCGAGCCTGAAGTGTGTAATATGTTCACATAACTCATTATTTTTATTCCAAATGGGCTTCTTTTAGGTCAACAATTGTTCTAGAACATGTTTGAATCAAAATAAACATTTATACCATACAAAAATCAGCTGAGAGAAAAGTATTTTGACTACTTGCTGAAAAGTCTGAATAATTGGGTAAAATTAAGGGTTAAAATACCAAATTAAAGCTCTCTTGTACATTTGTCATAGATTGGACATAAAATATGTTACATCCACGTGAAAGCCTGTGCTAGTAGCTTTCTATTGCTAATACATATATTGATATAGCCTAAAATTTGACGACTCAGTTGGGCAAAAATGTGAGATACCGTCAATTTTCCCGAGCCTGAAGAAAAGCAAACACATTTTTACGTCTAAGCAAAAAAGCGTGTAATATGTTCACATAGCTCATTATTTTGATTCCAAATGGGTTTATTTTAAGACCACAAAATCTCTAGAACATGTTTGAATCAAAACTAAACATATATACCATACAAAAATCGGTCAAGAGAAAAGTATTTTGACTATTTACTGAAAAAGTATGAAAAATAGGTAAAATTAGGGGTTAAAATACCAACTTAAAGCTCTCTTGTGCATTTGTCAGAAATCAAACAGAAAATGTGTTACATTCACATGAAAGCCTGTGCCAGTAGCTTTCTGTTGATATAAAATACATTGATATAGCTCAAAATTTCACAACTGTGAGATGATGTCCATGATGTCATGAGCTGCTAATAAGCAGACATGAACAGTTCATGAACAGTTCAAACATGGAGTTCATGAAATAGTTCCTTTAAATGTTTATGAACATTTTCAAAAGCAGTTCATGAGCTTTTTAAGAAAAAATCCTAATTACGTAATGTTCTTGAAAGGGACTAGAAAACAATCATGAGCACTTGATGAATTATTCATGAACATGGCACATTCATTAAGTAGTCTTGAAATGCTCATAAAATATTAAATGAACAAATCATGATTTTGCTGAGCGTTTTTCGTTTATGAGATATTCTTTAAATTTGTATGTTTCGAAGTGTATTTTTTTCATATCGGGTGGTCTACATGGTCTAGTATGATCTAAATATGATCTTAAGAAAGAACATATTTTGGCAATTATTGAAAATTTAACTTGGTACGTATTTAACAGTATACTTATATTTAAAAATTAATTCGGTTCATGTTTAGTTCATGAAAGTTCACGAGGAACAGTTTCATAAACTGTGATGAATTGTTATGAGCTTGAAATCGCAATCTAGTTCATGGTTTGTTCATGAAAATTCATGAACTGTGGTGAACGATAGCCTAATTACCATGGTGAATATGGTGTCAACTACACAATGGCTAAATAAATAGAGAATTGGCAAATTGAGACGTTCTGAGTTAGCTTATCAACCACAGAATACATAATATCTTAAAATAACTGGGTTCTCAGTTTTCTGTTCAGTTATGTGTAATAGTGTGAGTGTGGGGGTCTCTATAGATATAGATACTATATGTATTTTACAGGTCAAAATTCTTAGACTCTGAAGTTATTTAATTTTCATGAACAACTCGTGAACATTTATGAATATCAGCATGAACCTAGTTTGTCAACATCATGAACTGTATATTTTAAGTGTTTTTTTTAACATTTAATGATACGCTCATGTATCATTCAATGCCACATTATCATGAACTGTTCATGAAATCTCCATGCACATTTACAAAAAAATATGCATGAATATACCATGAACAGTTCACAAAAGAGCTCATGAACTGTTTAAGAAATATCTGTGAACATTAAATCACTCAGAGCAGTTCATGATTAATTCATGAACACTATTTGCTAGAATGGTTCATGTATAGTTCAAGTCATAGCCTACAGACATCACATACTCATGAATAGTCCATGAGTAGTTCATGTGAATGTGGTAGCTTTGTGGCATGAACAATTCATGAACCATTCCAGTAAATGGTGCACATGAATTACTCATGAACTACCCTGGGCCATTTAATGTTCACGGACATTCCTTGAACAGTTCATGAGCTCTTTTGTGAACTGTTCATGAAATATTCATGAATAGAGTTCATGAATAATCTAGGATATTTCAAAGAAAGTTCATGAACTGTTCACTAGTACCTCGTGGGGGGAATCAGGCACAGTAGAAACACCAACCGCTCAGACCAGTCTCAGAAATAGTATAACGACAAACCGCCCAGATCAGAGAGAAGCACAGTATAAACACTAACCTCCCAGACCAAGCTAAGTATAAACACCAACCGTTCAGACCAGTGTCAGGCACAGTATAAAGACTAACCATACGTGCCTGCGTCACGCACAGTGTAAACTCTTAACTAACCAGACCAGAGTCAGGCACAGTATGAACAATAACCGCCCAGACCAGTATCAGGCACAGTATACGCACTAACCGCCCAGACCAGTGTCAGGCACTGTATAAGCACAAACCGCCCAGACCAGTGTCAGGCACAGTATACGCGCTAACCGCCCACACCAGAGTCAGACACAGTATAAACACTAACCGTCCAGACCAGGTACGGCACAGTATAAACACGAACCGTTCAGACCAGAGTCAGGCACAGTATAAACACTAACCGTCCAGAACAGAGTCAGGCACAATATTACCACCACCCCTTCAGATCAGAGTCAGGTGTATAAATACTAACCGCCCAGACCAGAGTCAGGCACAGTAAAAACACTGACCGTTCAGAACAGAGTCAGGCACAATATTACCACCACCCCTTCAGATCAGAGTCAGGTGTATAAATACTAACCGCTCAGACCAGAGTCAGGCACAGTAAAAACACTGACCGTTCGAACCAGTGTCAGGCACATTTGTAACACTGACCTTCGATTGTCGTTGTGCCCATTTGGTTGATGTAGAGTGCACCACTGTATGTCGTTTCCAGTAAATTAGGCCTCGAACCACTGGAATCCTGAAAACATTAAACATCAACAAATTACCAATTTAACTGTATCAACCATTTTTTTTTGCTCAGAGGCGTATCTAGATGGGGATCCTAGCGTCTCATTTTCCTAAATTCCTAACAATCGATCAAAGAGGCTGAAATATCAGTATTTGACACTCGACATTGACTAGGATATATCTGTAATACCTCAACTTGAGACGAGTGTTATATACGGATATATTATCCGAGAAGACAAATACAATTAATTGGACCCTCACTTTTTTCAAACGTATTGATCTAGCTTGATTCCTTCGATTAACAGCTATTCATCTATTTCATCTAATTATACATGTAGCATTGCTCTAGAAAACCTTCCAGACTATATTTGATAGCTACTCCCTCTTTTTTAAATCGATGCGTAAACGCGCTTTATAGTGATCATTTTTTTAGATATTTTTCAGAATATTTCACTATTTAAATAATTAATGCGTGCCTAAGATGTGAACTCTCAAAACTGATTGATTATCTAAAGGAATCTTAAATCTATATATGTAAGTACGCGTTGAGGTGAGAAACGCCAGTGACAAAACTGGCGTGATCCGATAAAGGTCGCAGGACGAAGTAACAACATTAACATGTACGGGAAACCTGACCGAGTCCTGTTTAATCCAATCCAGTTGTTTGTACTTGTATCCCAAAAATATGTATCCTAATAATCATGATAATGATTGATGCCTAATTATGCAGATATACGCACCTTATACTAATCACTGATTTTAGAATATTGGAGATCAGAATTTGACACTGACCCATAATCCACTATGACGTGCAATTCCGCTATGTATCAATGGTATGGTACATTATATCATCGTGTAACGTACCATAATATCATAAGTACTATTTTTATTTACCAACTCATATGGCTTAATTAAGTAGTAATCAGATGTCTAAACTTCAGTATTATCAGATATCAAAATTATATCACTATCACGTGACTGTTACAACGTACTATTAACTATTATATGTATATAAGTAGCCAATGACGTACATTTTACTATCGTGTGTCTATTAGTACCTTTAGTACAATGCTAGCGTACCTTTTAATCTCACTTATCTATTATTAGGCCTACATCATAGGACTACCATTTGTTAAGGAGTGACTTTTCAGATTTGCTTAGAAATCACACAGAAGGTGAAAATGAAGTACAATTTTTCCTGTGGATTGGTTGTGGACTGGAAGGTAAATGGCCACAGCAATTTGTGAAACAATACTTCTTCTTCTATTTTTACCTTTTGTGATTGATTTGAATTTACATAAAGGCCAATAGTTTTTGGAGGAAAATTTCATAAACTCAATCACAAAAAAGGATGTACACCAACAAATGAAGTAGAGGAATAGGCCTACATACAAAAATTAAGCTCTCGTGTAGATCATATAATATTAGATCTACACATTTGAAATTAGAACAAATATACTTTTTTTGAAGCTCTAACCCTGTATTTTTTCATTTCGTTTTCGTTTTCGTGGTTACCTTGATTGCCAAAGTGCAGGTCATCTGATTATTGATGAAGATGTATGCAAAGCCAGCACAGGCCTCCAATCCGTTCCTGGCAGAGCACACTCTGGCGCATTCTATTTTTGACGTGGCCTGATGAATAAATTCTAATGACGTCACTGGTAATCTGTATTCTGTATTCTCCTTCCATTTAATGAAATAAAAACTTTTTACTGTCAGTGGTGATGTCACCATGGCAACGGTCATAATGTGAATCAAGATGAACGACTTTACAATAGATAGTGTTTCCATCGCTAAATATTTTGCCACTATGATTGCGTCGAGTTTTTTTGTTCATATATACTCTCAAATATAAAATGATTATTGACTGCAATCTCAACCTAATATAGAGAGTGAGAGCGTAGGAGCCGGTAAATGGTGGCAAATAACAATGTGGTAGGTATACAATACTGAAAAGAATGGTGCTGCCAGGAAATATAAACTAATGGTGACATCGTTACTGCAGTGCACGGCTTAGTTTTCAATCAGGCAGTTAATGTATTTTGGCTTTGTATGGCAGATTAGGCTTTTTATTCGCTAATAATCACTTCTGATTGATTCTTATTGGGACGTCGCTAATGATCAGAAAGTGACACCCATCGCCCAACAATCCACCGGATGTAGTCGCTATAGTTGTACGTCCCCCTGATTATGTCCAAATCTCGTTTTTAGCGTCTTAGCGCAGCTAATTATTGGCGTACGAGCCCATGTGAAACACAAATGGTCTGTAAATCCATTCTAAAGTCAATAGGCTAACCCCTAAAACGGCAAAAATGAGGTAAGTGTGCCACGTGATAGATATTATGAATAGCCTTTTTTAAATTACCCGGAAGTCCCCTAACGCACCTGGTGGCACGGACAAAAACAGTACATTGTAAAATTTTAAGATTCATTTATGCACCACTGGACCAAGCCATACATGTATTTCTCCCATCAGCCAGAGAGTCCCCGTGATTTCACCTAAGCTATAAACGTTACACGTATTTTACTAAAGACATGTCACAGCTAGATCTACAGACGATATAGAGAACCTGCTTTATGCTTATTGGTGTATTTTACTACATTTTTTGTTAAATTTACAATAAATGTGGCTTCATCCACTTGTGCATAAATAAAAATGTTAAAATTGATTTATACACAGCTGGACCAACCCACACCTTTATTTTTCCCATCATTCTCGCAGTCCCCGTGATTTGACCAAAACTATAAAAAGGTACATATATTTTTATTATAATAGATCTACAGAAGATGTAGATAGACTGTAGTGTACTTATTATTGTAAATTTTCTACATATATTTGTATGTATTTGTTAAATTTACAATAAATGTGGGTTGGTCCAGTTATGCATACAGCAAAATAGTTCTTCTTACTGGACCACAGCTTGTTTTAGGCAGTGAGGCTCGAAACCGGAGGTATCTGAAGATGTGGATATTTTTCAGTAATAGAGAATGTGAATGTCGTGTGTTATAGTGTATGTCGTTATGTAGCATATCCAAATTCTGTGTCAGTTTCATGTTGATTTTGATTGATGATAATTTCTCACATCTGTAGATCCCAGTTGACCCAAAAAAAACTATTCCCATTTTTTTCCTTTGCTCATTAATGAAAAAATCCAAGATGGCCGCCACTGGTAAGCACAAATCAAGTTTCCGCTATATTATCACTAATAATGAACATAAAAACACAAAATCAATGTCATGTTTTGTGTATAATTCATATTTTGACCGCCTATTTGAGTCTGTATTTTTCCCTGCTTGTTTCTACATAATTTGTGTGTGCTGAACTCGACTCTGTCGGATAACATTCTATATTTGGTGTTCTTCACCTTCAAATAAGCAAAGCAAAAAATGGCCGCCAAAATCACGTCTTTTCTAATTAAAAAAACTTGCAATAACCATTAATTGTGCTTTTGTGTGCGACAAACCTTAGAAAATATGGGCTTTTCTTAGCATTTTGGTGGCCATTTAGTATTTTACTAATTTGAAGGTGAAGGTCATCAAATATAGAATGCTATCCGACAGATTCGAATTCAGCACACACAGATTATGTAAAAACAAGTGGGTAAAAAAAGTATACACTAAACTCCCGAGCAAAATTCCATGTTTCAGATTTCAGCCAGGCTAAATAGACATATTTTCACGAAAGGGTGCGATATTCTTCCATTAAAAAATATTTTTAAGCATGCACATATCTGGGTTCAGAAAACATAGGCCAGATATTGTTATGACCAATAACTACGATTTATACACAATTTCAACTTCACATGCGACGTCCCGCGACCGTAATCTCCACTTACTATACAGAGTACATTTCTCCATTGTCCAGGCGTGTCAAAACCACCGGTTTTATCATATTTGTCTCGTTTAAATTTTTATGATGACTAGTTGGAATAATCCTATATAATCATGGAAACATTCGATTGTTTGCCTGTGGAATGTGTGTCGGCACGCACGTGTCAAATGTAAACAAGATGGTAAAGTAGCATTATTCTGATTAATTTAATTATACTATCTGTTAGGCTTTTCTACCTGTTACTAATATTCATTTCCGTGACCAGTTTCAAGTGTTGTTTATGTATGTAGTATGATATGAAACGAAATATGTAAGGGGTAATACCGGTGGGGTGAGCTGGCTCAGCTTCATTCAGCGTATAATGGCCGCATTCCGATCCCAACACGGGACAATGCTGTTTTTTGGGGGACATAGGCTAGCAGGCTAATCCACTCTGCTTGGCGACCGTCATCGCCTATTAAACAGTCCTCGATACAGGCCATAGCCTACTGCATTTATTCAGTTGTGGTAGACTATATTCAATTTATTTGGTGTGCTCCCTTGTAAAAGAGAACCATTAACATCAGTCTCACACAGTTTACCAGACATCACAGTCATTTTGAAAAACTAACTGGTCCCTCTTGAAGCCAGCTGTGACTACAGGTCACGGTCTAAATATAGCACTGGATATTGACAACAGCAGCACAATCAGCTGGTGACAGATGAAGGCTCGAAAAAGCGTAATTGTGATAAAATGCGCAACAATAGCGATAACAACACCAACAACAAGTGAGTGTGAGCAATAGTCTAAAGTACGTAGGAATTTGTTTTGAAGTGTGAGCAATAGTCTAAAGTACATGTAGGTGAGAATTTGTTTTGAAAAAAACAGTATTATAATGACAAGAAAATGACGAAGCAAATACAGGTGTGACAGAGCTCAACGTCTGGCTCAGTCAAACATGTAACAATTGCAGCCCGGCCCGCAACGAGATCTGCGCGTATCCCGCAACCATTCTAGACTCTGGATATTGTGTTAGTGCGCATGCGTAGATGAAAAGGCATATTATGTCGTTCTCTTCGACCATGTTCACTAGTTCGTTTTGTTCATTTTGATTATTTTATAATAAAAAATATTCTTGAGCGTATGTGGAGAGACGACTATTTACTCTACTGCGATATGTGATGTCTTATTAAAACGAGAATTAAATTATCTGTTAAATGGTATATCGGGTGTGCTGATTGGTTAGTCAGAAAATCAATGATATACGCTTACGTAACCCTACCCCTAATTCTAGACATGTTTGGGGTACCCCCCATAAAACGGTCATAATATAAAGTTTGTTCTTATTATTTTACTGGTAACATCTCATATCATGTTTTGTACAGATCAAAGCTTAAACAAAAGTTGGTGTGGGGTGAGTAGTTGGGGAGGGGGGTTCATGGTGACCAATTCTACATCCCTGCATTGCATGGTGTCGTTAAAATCACCCAGTAGCATGAAGATAACTCACTGTATATCTAGTGTATTGTCTTCTTACATATGTAGAACGTATCCATGAATTGTGTCTAACTTTAAAAAGAACCATAGCTTGTGTCTGTGTTTCATTTCTGGCCGAATACATGTCGATTATTGACAATTTTGTCATCATTTTGATTTTTTAAATAACAACTGGAGGAAAAAAATGGAAACAGTTTTTTTCTTGATCCATGGGTTGTATATTAGTGGAAAAAAACATTAATTCAAAATCAACATGAACCTGACACAGAATTACACACTGACATATACCATTAGTTTAACTCAATATTTTCCTCATACGTTTTCTTGAATTTACAATAGACCATAAACTTCAACTGCATTTATCTCAAGACGAACTTTTGGGGGTTGGTCCAGTTGTGCATAAAGGCGTCCATTTAGTCGATCACAAGTCTGGATGCTTAGCATGGAAATTTATACACAGAATTCTAACACTATTTAAATAATTTCACACAAACACTTGTCAAACTATTTGATAAACTTACAGTTCATTTAAAGGAAAATGACTTTTTTGGGCATTGCCCTGCCTATAATTAAAACGAGCGACTGTGATTTTTTTCGAGGACAATGCCGAGACCATTTAATAAGTTTGCAGAGCTGGGATAGAGCTGGGTAAAATTCTGGGAGGAAAAAATTATGACACTCAAACATTCAAATTTTTTATGTCGTAAGATGAAGACTAGATGGTTATTGACAATATCGACGGCAAATAGGCTATGGTGCGAAACATCCACTGAATTGGAAAAACGCACAGGCGACATGAGAGCCATCTCGTGAATAGGTTATCAGAAAAGGGTTATGTGAAACACATCATTCTGCTACAACAACACACTCGTATTCATATTATTAGTTTATATATTTATTTGGCATCAATACAAAATGAAATCAGCTTACATTTGCATTGTACAATATTACTACCAAGCTTAACTATCTTTAATTAATTTGTTATGTTCAAATCATGACAGGGGCACCTGCATTGTCAACGATTAAAATAAAAGTTAATATACATATTACAGAAAATTATACAATCATACAATTGCAAAAAAATGAACACTAATAGTGCATGCAAATTATAAGAGGCTCTAAGTGAATGATACTGGTTTCATAATTATACAGCTCTCCCCAAGACCAACTCGACCATTTTAACACTACTTTCACTATCACAAACTAACCCCGTACCGACTTGTCCCACTTATCTTACAGCCCAGCTAACACAAAATGGTTTAAAACACTCCTAGGTTTCCGAAAGGTTTTATAATAAACGTTTTGAAAAAATATTATCAACACAGGCTAATTGAATGGCGAAATTATGAAACAAAATTTCAAGAATGTTTCAAAATAGCGTTCAGCGAAAAAAAGAAAGAAAGCGTTATTAAAACATTTGAGACGTTGAAAATGTTTCAAAGTAGTCATTGTAACTTTTTTCCACTACATTTCATGAAAGCGTTTAGTTTAATGTATGTTTGTAAAATTTTGTTGTGGGAAAAGATTTAAAATACGTCGTTGCATGTCCAATGATTTGTAGCATTACGATTTAAATACCAAGACAAAAAAATATTCAGTCAATCATGTCTGCATTCCTGAATCATTTTTTTGTTCTTTTAAACTTCGAGTTTGAAATACTTGTCCAAATTAATAATTGTTCAAACTGTTTTTTCAATTTTTTGCACATCTCAATACATACTTCATAATATGAGCAAATTACAAATTGGGATTGACGTGCCATATTTTTTATATTATAGCATGACGTAGCGGTTTCGGGGAGCAAATGTTTGGCATGCTCCTCTATTGATCAAGCCACATATAATTTATATTCTGAAGATATCAAGTCAAGTGTAGTTTTGCCTTTTTTATTTTCTAAAATATATTAGTAAGATTGTTAGGCTCCTTTTGTTCATTTATATTTGTTTTATAACATATTATATTGTAAAATACTATATTTTGGGAAAAGGTTTGAAATACGTCTTACTGCATGACCAAGTATTACGATTTAAATACAAAGATCCTTCCATTAAAAAAACTGTGTCCTGGACATTTAAAAAATAAGAATTTAGACTTAAATGTAGACTTAAAAATATGTATTTCTACTAAAATGTGATAAAATATTGAATGACAAGCCGCATAATAAATGATAAAATTGCAAAAGGCCTATGCTAAAATGATTTGTGATGACCTTGATGTTGACATTCTGCAGACGACAACAGTGTTAACAGAATCAAGTTAAAATTACTGATTATTGTCGATACAAACAAAATCATGTGGTTTTAATAAAAACCTTATAATTAAAACCCTTTCATATGATAAATACTCCAAGAAGCCATAATTATCTGACGCGCGAGTTTCTAGTACAGTGGAAGCGTCACATCTAATGAAAAATCTGATTAAAGATGGCTGTTCAATGATAGCGGTTTGGATTATTTAAGGTCAATCTAAGTAATTATGTCATTGCCCCTTATCTCAATGTCTGATCTACACCTGCCTCACTAAGACTAAGAGGTAAATATGTGGTTAGGACCGGCGGGTGGCCGGTACAATTAAGTTTATTTTGCCTGGGTTTGTGTCCTATTTGGGGGAAAGAGGGTTGCTGTGTGTGGGAAACGGCTCACATTTCTGGGCACCAGTCCTTATGAGCATGTCGAATATAAATATCTATCTATACATCCAAAATATAACGTTTCAGGGCCTTAGGTTATGTACTTTTGTCTTTAACAAATGTTCAGAAATAATAATATTCACGGTTATACGTGTGGTTAAGTCTATAATAAGAGCTTATTGGGTTTCGGTTGGAATGTTGGCCCAGCGTCGCAGACGGTGGCCTTACATTATTTCACAATTGGGCCAATGTATCTGGGTAGTGACCTTTCTGACCACGGGGGATGAAATTATCACCCCTATACAATGAAATGAATCGGGCTTTAGGCCACCATTGTGCACATGTAGGCTAAACTGGGCCAGAAGAACCTCCTGAGGATGGTGAGATGATTGAGATGACACTGTCCTCGAGACACAGAACTCGAAATTCGAGCCCTGGCGGTCTGAGGCCGAGCACGCTACCTCTCGGTCACGGGGGCTCCCCACAATACTGACTTTCACACGTGGATGGGGAAGAAACAGTTTTGTTTCTTTGAAACCGCCGAGACATGGAACCGAACCCCGAACTCTGGCGTGAAAGGCAGCGGTGCTAATCACTACCCTAGGGCCCCCGCCCTATCACCCCTATAGCAAAAACCGCAAAGAAACCTATGTATACAGAATTCTGGGTTGTTGTTGGTCTATCCTCAGACATGTTGGATCAACATTGAGGCAACATTGGTTAGCCGTCCAGTGATTGCTGTAGACGCTGGTGTAGAATCATGCGTTCGGTCAGTGTTGGAGTGGTGTTGAGCCAGCGTCGTACACAAATGACCGACATTGAACCAGCAATGGGCTGCGACTCTGGCCCACCATTGAACAGAAATTAGGTGGGCAAGCCTAAATCGTGTGTGTCGTTGAGACAAAAATGAAATGAATCGGGCTTTAGGCCACCTTTGTGCACATATAGGCTAAACTGGGCCAGGAGAACCTCCTGAGGATGGTGAGATGATTGAGATGACACTGTCCTCCAGACACAGGATTCGAAATTCGAGCCCTGGCGGTCTGAGGCCGAGCACGCTACCTCTCGGTCACGGAGGCTCCCCACAATACTAACTTTCACACGTGGATGGGGAAGAAACAATTTTGTTTCTTTCAAACCGCCGAGACCGGGAACCGAACCCCGGACTCTGGCGTGAAAGGCAGCGGTGCTAACCACTACCCTAGGGCCCCCGCCCTATCACCCCTATAGCAAAAACCGCAAAGAAACCTATGTATACAGAATTCTGGGTTGTTGTTGGTCTATCCTCAGACATGTTGGATCAACATTGAGGCAACATTGGTTAGCCGTCCAGTGATTGCTGTAGACGCTGGTGTAGAATCATGCGTTCGGTCAGTGTTGGAGTGGTGTTGAGCCAGCGTCGTACACAAATGACCGACATTGAACCAGCAATGGGCTGCGACTCTGGCCCACCATTGAACAGAAATTAGGTGGGCAAGCCTAAATCGTGTGTGTCGTTGAGACACGCGCAGCACGATTCACTGGCAAGTATCGAATGGATGTTGGCCAGAACTGGTGATGGTGGTGGAATGAATAAACAGTGAAGATATATTGGTCCTTTTCTCAATTATATCCTGGACATTTAGGATTTTTGCCCATGAGGAAGACCAATACAGTTATCTTTACAAAAGATATCTTTTTTTTTGATTAATATACACTTATTATCATTTGGTGTAAATTGCCTATATTAGGTATGTTTCTATGTTATATATAGCATTCTCTATTAATCTGAGCACAAGAAGTACACATCTGTACAATTATGCCAAATACAGACCAGCCTTATCAATTAAATGACACGATTATTTATGTTTTAACAATGTTCATGACTGTGATATTCATTAGCGTTTTTCCATTTTTCATATTGTTAGTAACTTTCATTAATGTTTCTATAAATGATTTAAAATGTTTTAAGATATGTTCTTTAAATTTTTTTTTTAAATAACATAGACAGGATCAGAAAACGTAGCTTACATTTAAGTAAAAAATAACAATGTTATAATAACATCATATTACTTAATTATTTCGATTATGTCAGTGGTAATACATTTTAACTATATATAATAATTCAAGACAGTAATTTAAAAAAACAAAATAGTGTGAATAATGTAATTGAAAATAACTACAATATCTCCACACACGTAACAAGTAGCACGGTTTGATGACAATCAAAAATAATTAAATTGAAAAAAAAAACAGAACAATTCAATTCAGATGTTGAACATAAAAGAGACACGAGTTTCATATAACTATTAAGTTCACCCGAATGTGCAAGTATATAAAGAATAACACTCATGATAATGACAAAGAATGACATCAAAACAGCTAATCCTCTTGCTGAGGTGGGCCCTGTGTGCATTTTTAGGTCCCCTAAATTTTTAATAAAATGTGTTTAGGGGGACACCACAGGAGTAAAAAAACTTGGGTAGACATGCTGGATCATGGTAGTAACTCAGGAAAACCATTTTTAAAATGGCGGCCAAAAGCCATTCCGAAAAACCTATATGTCAATATATTTTTCACCAGTTGGCCAATTTGGATGATCAAAATGTCTAGTATGAGGTTTTTTAGGATGCTGAATCTATTGGAAGGGGTTTTGAAATGACCTGAAAAAAAGGATTATGCGAAATTCAAAATGGCCGCCATTCTGCTTCATCAAATATTATTTTTATTCATATTTCGATTTATAATTGATGCAGGTATAGTCCATGGGCCACAATTGGTCCTCGTGCACCCGCCCACTACTCTACAATTTTGATCAGGGGACTCCTGTGAATGATATTAACGATGTTACAGAGGAAAAATTGGGCGCGATATGGGTTTCAGCCATTTTTGAAAATTGCCGCAACGAAAATCGAATTTGGACAATATCTCCAGTTCTAATTTACATTGAATCATATTTTTGGTGTCATGATAAAATAATCGAATGAAACCACTTATAAAGAGATTAGGTCATTCCTATATTGCGAATTCGGAAAAATCCAAGATGGCTGCCAGCAAAAATAATTTTATGACAAAATAACAATGAATATATTGAAAACCAAATTATATTTGCAAACATTCCATAAAAATAATAAAAGATGTTCTAGTAATGAGGACAGGTATGGTTATAGAAGATAGATTAGTGTCGGTGATCTTCTATTTTATGCAGTTATCGTCCAGAAATACATGTTGATAGTCTATGTTGGAAATTTAGCTGGGCCATTATCTCGAGTTCTAATTGACTAGAATCTCAATTTTGGTGTTTATGGGTTTCATGTTTTCGGGTCAACAAATCGACTGTAACTACTTAAAAACATACTAGAGCAATATCATAAGGTACATTTGAAAGAATCCACGATGGATTCCAATGATTTTAGAATCACAATGTCTATGTAGATTATTTTTAAATTAGCTTTGTCATGGAAATATATATATATTGTTGTGGTCCTGAAGACATGCATAGTTAGAAAACATCAATTCGTGTCTTTAAACTGTCATGTATAGCTAACATTTGAAATCTTATAATATGTCCCTATTGTCATTCCATTTGTGTGAAAAAATGCACAAATGAATTATTATTACTGATATAGAGGCATGTTAATCAAACTGATCTATGTCTCCAGTTATCTTATGTTACAACATGTGTGTGGGGGGATGGGGGGGGGGGTGTCAAACATAGCTTTCTGTGAACCAAGGACGCTCTATATGTGCAGTCTGTTGGTGAAGGGACGTCTAATTTAACAACAGCAAGACTTTATACATAGATGCATGATTACAGCAATATGCACACTCTTCCATCTGATGAATAGCACGATAAATGTGGTGAGGCAGTTTTGTCATTTTAATGCACTGGTGGTGTCACATTATGTGATCATATGGAAATCTGCGAGTGCAGTGGAGTATTGTGCTGTGAAATCTTTTTCCAGTGCACTCATACCATAATGCACCCCTCCCCCTGGCAATCCCGTTCATTGTTCAACATGTCTACCATCAACTACATAAGATATGTAGCTGATCAGCGTCTTTCGGCTATATAGAATATGTGTATATTCACAAGATATAATTTATGAGTTACTACACATCGAACGAGATGTTTTGCAGCTACTTAGTCTATCACAAAAAAGCTCAGTACCACAGGTTATCATTTATTGTCAATTTACCATGGAAAAGAAGTATGGATGTATGATAATTCATAACAGTTACTTACTAATCATCCCTGTGTCTGTTAAATGTACACCATATGAAAACAAAAATAATATGCTTCACACAAGAACAGCCAACAGAAAGTAAATTTATCAGTATGAGTGAGGTGGCGAAGGAATTCACAGCACCATACTGAGTCACAAACACTTTCAAATCGCAAGTGCTTACACACTGTAACAAAACAGGCAGGCCTACTTTCAATAATCTGTTCTGTGAAAGCTGAGAATCAAATACGGGCGGAAAATAGGATGTTTGACCATCAGAATCATTAAAGAAAAGTGTATCACCGATTCGGATTCACTGTTGCACTATGCGCATGTGCCCTGCTACACAAGCAATGTGCTAATTAACTATCAGATGATTATGTTGAGGTGTGCACATATATCCCTGTTGTTGTTTTTAAATAATAACTGCGATCATGTACACTATATGACTGTATAAAAAAAAATACTCTAATAAGAGCCCACCCATCCCCATGTGATCTCAGGAGTTATTCTAATTGACACCCCACAGGCGTTTATTAGAATAAATACAGTATTTCATATTGATCCGTGTTGTTCTTCGCGTTCCTTCTCCAGCACGGTTTGCCATTTGCGTATGGTCATCTAGAACATCTAGTTCATCACAGAGTTTGCCCCGTATTTGCTGTAGTTGAACCTTAAAGAATAATCCTATTATGTAAATAAGTGGTTTCATTTCCCCAGTGACCCGGATACGAAGGTGTAATGGTAGCCAGCTCGAATATGATTCTATAGCCTATGTCAATTATAACTGCATGGGGTATTGCCCACATTAGATTGTGAACATTGGGTATCACAACTCAAATTTTATGACAGGTTGCTAAGGGAGTAATATTATATATGTTAAAATACACGAAGGAGTGTTTTCGAACCACGTGGATGTCTTCAATACAATAACAAAGAACATTTCGTCGGTGGCCATCTTTAATTTTATTCAAATCCGTTTTCTAACCATGTGGATGTCTTCAATACAATAACAAAGAACATTTCGTCGGTGGCCATCTATAATTTTATTCAAATCCGTCATAATAATGTTACAGTATTTTTTTTCATTTGAATCGTTAACCCAGAAAACATAGGTGTAGGCACCAGAATTGTGATTATATTCGAATTGCAACTCGAAATGTTGGCCCGGCTAAATTTCCAATGCAGGATATAAATACTCATTTCTGGATTTTAGGCTGGTAACTGCACGCAATGTACAAGTTCAGAGACACAAAGCTATATTCAATAACCATGCATGTCCTCAGTCCTATAATAAATTTCTATACAATGTCCGCAAAATAATTTGGTTTTCAATATATAGACATTGTGATTTTGTCAAAAAAAATATATATAGTCATGTTGATTCGTTGAACCCAAAAAGACATAGGTGTAAACACTAGAATTGTGATTCTATGTAAATTAGAACTCGATATATTGGTTAAATTGCAACTTAGGATATCAATATTACCAGAAATCCATTTCTGATATTACGTATTTCTGGACGATAACTTAACTGCATAATATACAAGATCATGAGAGACAAAAAGCTAAGCATTATAACCATACCTGTCGTCATTACTATAACATGCCAACAAATTTTGTTTTTATTATGAACATTCGGATTTTGTCATTAAATGACACCAAAATTATGATTCTATGTCAATTAGAAGTAGAAATATTGCCCAAATTAGACTTTCATGGCGGCCATTTAAAAAATGGCCAAAACCCATATCGCGCACCAAAGTTAACAACGCTAACAACATTCCCAGAAAGCCCCTGATCCAAATCAAGAGTGGTGGGGGTGCATGGTGACCAATTCTGGCCCATGTGCCACCTGTGTCAATTAATAATCAAGATATTAATAAAAGTAGAATTTGCCAAAGTAAAAATGACGGCCATTTTGAATTTCGCATGATCCTTACTTCAGGTCATATTAAAACCCTTTCCAATCGATTCAGCACCCTGAAAACCCCCTACTGGACATTTTGATCATCAAAATTGGCTAACTGGTGCAAAACATACTGACATAATAGGTTTTTCAGAATGGCTTCAGGCGGCCATTTTGAAAATCGCTTTCCTGAGCTGCTACCATGATACAGCATGTCTACCCAAGTTTTTTTGACTCCTGGGGTGGTACCCTAAACCATTTTCAATAGAAACTTAGGGGACCTAAAAATGCACACAGAAGCCCCCTCAGCCATTGGATTAAACTAGTGATTCAGTTCAATTAAAAAAAACGGAACAATTATAGTCAGATACACATTGAATTCATTGACCAGGGTGAAATACTTTCGCCGATTTCTCAATCAATTCTGAACCAATTTTCACGAAATTTTGCACAGATTCTTGTTTAATCATGAGGCGACTTCGCGGAAAATTGACTAACTTTAAACTATTTTATATTTTTCAATGATCTTTTCAGGGTGGTCGCCCTATCGCCAGAAAATAGTGCTTGTAAAATGTCATGATAAGTGGTTGAGCATTGACTGAGAAAGTTCAGAAAGTTCACCAACATATGCAAGTATATAAAGAATAACATCAGAATGACAAAGAATGACATCAGAACAAATAGTGATTCCATTTTGGAACTTTAATATGATATACGATATGGTTTAGATTAAAATACATGCAATTTTGCTGTCAACTGGTCTGAGATACAGAAATGGCAAACAGTTTTATGTTACTAATATTGACAGTCGTGGGGATCTTTATTATCGGGCTGTGATGTGGTACGCGTAGGTAATATGGTTATCTTACACTATGCGCATGGATATTAACCCTTTGCCTGCTAATCGCGACAATTGTCATTTTTAATCCGTTTTATTAGCAGATGAAATCACCGATATTGACAGTGAAATGAGTGTTTAAACAGCAAGATTTGCAAATGTTCCTTCTCGAATTAAACTAATATGAGTAATTTTCAGTAATTTTCAGAGGGCTAATAGCAGGCATGGTGGATCAATCACTGATAGGACGAGGAATAATATGTGAAAGGATATCACCATTAATCTTGATTTGAATGTAATTTCAAAGGCCACAAAGCTTCAAATCTGGATACTATTAATTATGAGTTTAATTGAGTAAAGCTCAACCATCCCTAACTGAAAGAACATTACCACCACTACACTGCGTCTACATTAAATAGTGACTATGCTACATGGCAAAATTACTCTTTAATAATCAACAATGCCCGTTTGAATTGTGTGTTCTTAAAGGTGTAGTCAACTGTCAAAATTCGCGGGACAAGGGTCCCCCAGAAGGCAATAGTGCCCGTGGGTAAGCCAAGGCCCTATTCCATAATAATACTAAATATGCGTTTCATACATAAAGCCTCATTAAGAGCAAGTTCTCAAATCACAGCAAGTTCATATATACTTGAGCGACATCTATGAGTTATTAATTCAAAGCCCTTGTCTTTTGCCCCTACTTGGTCGCCTACTTGCAAACAAACCGACTGTATTACTGGGGGATTTGGAAACTGCTTGACCCCCAAGTTTGTATTGTCACCCAGTAAACACAAAACATTTGTATGACTTTATGCAATGTTGGACCAACGTCGAAGACGTTGGGCCGACATTGCATAAATGTCATACAAATGTCTTGCGTTTGCTGGGCAGGAGGACTTTCTCTCAAACATTTATCTAATGTTGGTTCAATGTTGGGCCAGCGTCGCAGACGTTGGCCTAACATTAAAACAGCATTGGATCAATGTCTCGTTTGAGTAGTATCTTGTAATCAGTTCAGTGGCTATATTAATGCCATCAATCTGTACTCAATAGGCTACTGTTGGCCTACACTTGACCGTCCCAGGCATGCGCGTTTTGAAGCTGAATGATTCTTTTTAACATGCACAGTAGGCTTCTATTCACAATGACTTGTTATTTCTTGTCAAAGTTAGATATTAGGCGTGTCGTAGACATAAAACCAACTTAGTTTGCGATAAACTTTATTCTTGTTGTTTTTTCCACAGCACCAGGGACATCTTTCTCCTTGAGTGTGGCCTTTATCTCCGTTTCTCCAAAATAGAAAGCCAAAGTATATTCACGATCTGTGCCCTTTGATGTATCTGGTGATTCAACTGTCAAAGTACCAAGCTCGTGAGTACCCTCATCATCTATATACATGGGATTCTGCATATCGGATGAATGTATTGACAGTGTACAGGACGTTGTGTCGTTATAAATCGCGTGGAATGTTTGGATGACGGAACTACCAAGCTCCACAGACTTATTCTTTTCCACATAGGTAGAAAATATATCCTTACAGCGAACACCACTATCTGTTGTAAATTTCTTCTCCTTCATATGTATAGATTTGTCAAAAGGAAGAGAGCATCCGGCACCATATGTCTTGCGGGCAATTCGAGCTCGAACAAAATCGCGATTCCATCCAAATTGCACGGCTCCTTTAAGAACAGCCAGAGCCGGATCTTCAGGGATCAGAACCTTAACATTGTCACCAAATGATCTTCTCACAGCAGTTGTTAAATATTGTGAGCTGCTGAATCCACCAACCATAAAAATATACTTCACTCTTTTTACTTTTCTCAGAACATCAACAGTACATCTTAGGATACTGTCGACTGTGGGTTTAAAAATGCCAGCCATTGTTGCTGCTGTTATACCTACAGTATACTCATCATCGTTAAATATTATGCCAAGTCGGTTGTTTGTAAAAGACTTACACATGTCATCACCTGTTGCTTCTTTGTATTTCTTGTCCATAGCCATTGACACACTGAACAAGTTGAAAATAGAGCTTGAGGACGGCGAGGCATTTCGTTTTGTTTTTTCAAAACTCTGTTCTATGTTGATCCACTGACGTGAGCTTTCAGATTTCAGTGTTTTGATAAAATTGTCACCCCACGATTGTCTGAGTATTTCTTTAAAAGCAGCATCCACGTTGGTTCCACCAGCTGCTCCACCTGATGCCGCCACCACCTCCTTCACGTTACCATTCTGAAGGACTTCATGAACCGTTATGTCTACTGTACCACCTGAAACCAGGCATTATCACTCTTTTCAACATAGCTATGTCTTTATTATGTAAAACTACAATTAAAAAAAAAAATAAAGATGTGCTGAAGAAAGTATGCGAGAATAGACCTACACTGTATTATCTATGTATGTTGCTAACGACAAAAATACAGTAAATTAATGGTTTTGTGAAGTAATTAATTGAAAGTCATTGTAATTCTAATGTTTATATTACTAGTATTTGAAACGAAACTGGTTTATTTATAATGCTTTCTATTTACTTTTTTTTTATTGTTAACTCATTAGTACGGAAGCGTTGAAACGACATGGCAAAAATATTTTTTATCGCGTTATGACGACATATAAGTCGTTAAATCGACTTAGTGTAGGTCCAAGTCGTTATAAAGACTTATACGCCGTTAAATCGATTAAGTAGATTTTGCTATAACGATTTAGAAGTCGCTAAATAGACTTAAGCTCACTTGTTATAACGTCTTATAAATCGTTATAACGACTTAGCATCAGCCGATTTAACGTCGTTATAACTACTTATACAAAGTCGACATAACGAATATTAAGTCGTTATAACGACTTGTATGTTAAGGCGATTCAACTATTTAGAAATCGCTATAGCGACTTATACTAAGTCGCTTTAAATACTTATAAGTCGTGATAACGACTTAGTATAAAGCGATTTAACAACTTATAAGTCGTAATAACGAGATAAAAAATATTTTTTGTCATGTCGCTAAAACGCTTCTGTACATTACATATTTCCAGTATTGTGTGTCATTGTGGGACATCACATATCACATGTACATAATAACATTGTCGCAACAAACTAATAACCCGAGCAGATGTCTAATTTATTTACCATCACACCTATCCCCCTGCTTTCATTCTCCGTACATTCTGTCATTAATCTCTGAATGGTATATTTCCTCACAACACCGATTACTTACGGGCTATTCACAATAATTGTTTAGCAATTTAGTGTAAATAATGGATTTACAGAAAAGTGTGAATACACAGTAGTTTTATCTTAACATCAGCCAACTATGAAACATATTTCTTTTATATAATATATTTCTACGACAAGAAGGAGTGAATTCGCATTTATGATGATGTCCATGTCAGAAACGATTGATATATTTATTCCGAGCCCCCCGATTTCTTCTAAACAATTCCTGAAAGTGTGTTTCTGTTTATTTACACGTTTAGGTAAGTGACATAATTATTTTATTTAAGTATATGTGCAAATCCAGTCTATGATTTAAAAAAAATGTATGTATATTTATATATTGGAGAGGGACATGGCACAATGGTTTGAGCGTGGCGCTTTGCCAATGTCGCTGCCTGCCGTGTAGTGTCGAATCCCGCTCAGTGCATGATTTTCAGAAAAATACTATTTTCTCCCCTCTCAATTTCGGGACTTTGTGTCTTTGGGCAAGACACTTTACCCTCAAATGCTTCACTTGGTTAGGGCCTACCTGGTAGGACAGAGATGGCAATGTGCACGATAAGTTCAATGCGTGGAAATAACTGAAGGACTGTATTCTATTCGTGGAGTTGAAATGGCACACAAATGAACAGGTCCAGTGACCAGGGGTTATAATGTAAAGTCGGATAATAGGTCTTCACTCCTGATATCAGACTATAAAACTGCACCTTTACCTTTACCCGCTCATACAAATACAATTATTTCACTCACTCAAGCTCTCGCCCGCCCGCCCACGGCAACGCCGGCCCGCCTGTTCACTCACTCACTCACTCACTCACTCACTCACTCACTCACTCACTCACTCACTCACTCACTCACTCACTCACTCACTCACTCACTCACTCACTCACTCACTCACTCACTCACTCACTCACTCACTCACTCACTCACTCACTCACTCACTCACTCACTCACTCACTCACTCACTCACTCACTCACTCACTCACTCACTCACTCACTCACTCACTCACTCACTCACTCACTCACTCACTCACTCACTCACTCACTCACTCACTCACTCACTCACTCACTCACCCACCCACCCACCCACCCACCCACCCACTCACGCACTCACTCACTCACTCACTCACTCACTCACTCACTCACTCACTCACTCACTCACTCACTCACTCACTCACTCACTCACTCTTTCACTCACTCACTCACTCACTCACTCACTCACTCACTCACTCACTCACTCACTCACTCACTCACTCACTCACTCACTCACTCACTCACTCACTCACTCACTCACTCACTCACTCACTCACTCACTCACTCACTCACTCACTCACTCACTCACTCACTCACTCACTCACTCACTCACTCACTCACTCACTCACTCACTCACTCACTCACTCACTGTTCAGTCTATATTACAAAAAAATGCTTATTAGGTCACTTGTAAATACCTTCCTTTTGGATGGAGTGGGTACTTACCCCCGGCGTCCAGCAGCATATACACAGTTCCAGGCTTCATTTCTATAGCATCACACCGGCTTCCTCTTTCAAAATGTGTGATGTCAAGTTTTCTACAAAAAAGCGAAGCTGCTTCTGGCTCTAGCACAATTGAGAGGTTATCAGATTCTTCTGCGTCTATTAGACCCGCCTACAACAAAATAAAACAAATAGTTGAAACTCTTTACAACGAATTGTCAGGACCTAAAAATAGATCGTAATATCCGAAATTTGATGCGAGCGTCATGTTCCCCACTCCGTCCGGACTTTCTACGGTATTTATAATGAATGTAGGGTCATGCAGACCATTATAGGCTCGGCTCAATACTTGTAGACATACAATTTGTGTCACTCTCTCTTGGCAAAGCATCAATTAATAATATAATGTATCATGTCAATTAAAAATACTAATAGGCCTAATAAAAATAACAAAAAAAAATACGGTTTTATTATTAAAACAAGGAACACACAACTAATTATCGGGCTAGATTTTAAAGGCTATCATAACTTTTCCCACTCTCCAATGCTACAGAAGAGATAACGATCCTTTGTGACAGCAACGCATTCTCAATACCATAGTGGTCTTAATGACACTGAATTTACTGTCATGTGAAACCATAATTGTCCTGTAAAGTAAGATTGACCATTGAAATATGATTATATGTTATTCATATGTAGATAAATAATACTTGTTTGTTATTGTTTTTGTTTTACAAAATTGACAGAAAGCACGCTAATAAATAGTGATTTTACATGCGTGTGCACCAAGTTAGATTATACGTCACTCACTCTGAGCGCAGCTTTTCTCATGAATGCTTTGGCTGATTCACTCCATATGGCTGGTACAGTCAACACCCAGCGTATGTAGCTCATCTCGATATTTCTGTGAAACGGACTTAAGTTCAACAACATATGATAAAATAGATAAGTATTATAAACATAGTTATTAGAATAAAAGGGAAATTCCGGTATATTTCTATACTCACTTTCCAATTTCCTGAAAATGACTCATCAAGTGATTTTTTAAGTATTCAAGTGCCATTGCAAAGATCATAGTAGCATCTGCAGAAATAGTTCCTTTTTTGTCCCAGATTTTCATTCCTTGTCTTCTTCCCTGGGGGCAAGTTTGTATTTTAGTAATTATATGCCCCAAGTTCTATGAATTAGGTACACACAGTATTTCTAATACAGAATTACCATTAAATTCACAGTAAATGTCTAAGCGTATATCTGTGTCGTTCATGATCCAAACTTGGTATTGTTGTGGGATATTGTATCCAAGGGGTTAATATAATGTATTTACTGTAGTAGCTTACGGTATACTGTGTTTTATTTTAGTTTACCGTACGAAGTGTAGATATGTGTTGGGCCAATGTTGTCCCAACGCCACTAGAAATGCCAGCATATAATATTTCAGATATCCGTGTCAGATCTAGCAGAAGCATTCGGGTATGATATGTTTCTTTTGATGACCAGGGTGTTTGTGAAGCGTATGAGTGTGTATGAGTTGTACAACTGATGTTTTTGTTTAAATAAATATGTGTCAGCATTGACGGGCAAGACTTTTCTGTTTCGGCTCTATGACAACTCCTGAGGTAACCTGAGGCAATCGCGTCGCTAGTCCATTAATCATCGCGTTTTGCGATCAGGAGAATAGACAAAGGAGACTGAGAAATCGCGGTGAATGTTATTATAGATTTCACTGTGTAACCTGACCCAGCCTCCTTCTCAGGGCCACACTAGCACAGCTAGCTGACGCTAGTGGGAGGATAGTGGATCTAATGAATGAGAATGAACTTCACCGTGATGATTGATCACTAATCTGCTGTTTATTTTCCAGATCGCTGGGGATTAGGCATAATTGTTTTTTTAATGATTTCGTGATGTGTGCTGATTAATCACTGATGTGTGATTGACATAGTTATATTATTGTTAAAGAGAGTTTGATATTGTCAACATTGATATTAATGTTTTATATAGTTTAATAATGTTGGTATATCTTTGCGAGATACTTAGCTAGTTCTATTTCATTTTATTCAGCTATTGACCCTATGTATACATATGAGTGTCTAATGTCCTACTTTATTGAGCATTGACACTCTTCTCAATCTTTTTTTTTAATCTGGCCAACTTTGTTTGCACAGAATATATGACTCTGAAACCGAAATGACAATTAAAATACGCATCCTTAAAGTTTTCTGTAGTTCTATTTGTTTTGAAGAACGTGGCTGTATTTCTTGACGAAGAAGCCTATTTCAGATTCAGCGTTTTTGGGGGGCATGTTATCTGTTCCGATTCGAATTTTGAATTTGATTTGAGATTCGTGCAGATCGAGTTGGGCCTAAGCCTACCTGTTACGTCATAACAACTGAATGCGGGTGGGGGATTATCTGAATTACCCACGTGGTAGCGTAGATTTGTTGCAGGCACATTTCATACCATGTAGTATTCTACCCCGTCCAATGTAAGAGTGATTCAGCCTTTCACATGGCGAGAGCCAACCAAACCCGTCATTCAGTTGTTATTTAAATTAGGGTGTAAAATACCATACTTGGGCTCTTAATAAATATGAGCCCGGATAATTTCAGAAACAAAGGAAATTTACCTGCTCTTCAATTTTATGAAGTTTCATTTTGAACGTGTCAAACAAGCACATTGATACATCCTGACCCTCATTGGCATATCTATCTTGTGCTTTGAAACCAAATTCCATAAATTTGTGTGTATTTGTAGAGTTTGTGTAACGCGTCAGTACACATGTAGGAGCCTTGTATGACGTCATCCCATATTGACTGCTCCAGTTCGTGTTCATTAATATATCCGTCTTTTTCGCAGCAAAAGAATAAGCATATCCACTGTAGGTGGTACCAAAATCAATGGCTGCCGTCAAGATGGTGGTGTTACTCATTGTGTGTTATCTGATGACCACCTACTACATGTAGGCCTAATCTGAAACGGGACAACAATATAATGAACCTAAGTTTCTAATTAGCTGAGAAAATACTTGTTGACACAAATAGTAGGCTAGGCATATTCTATAACATGCACGTGATTTCCTCACCTACCATAAATACAGTGTTTTAGGGATTTTGTCAAGTTAAAAAAATTCCAAAAATACGAGAAAAACTCGGATTTGTCAGATAAACCAACCACACACCCCCTATCCATTTTTTTGGAAACATATGGAAACATATAATATACAAATCCGAGTTGGGGCTTGACCCACCCACCCACTTCCGAGTTTTTTCCGGATTTTTTTTATTTTTCTTAACTTGACAAAACCCCTTCCGAGACGCGTGCCGGCATGGTTCGATACCATAATACTCGCAACAGTATGTGAAGACCATACAGTAGAAACAGAGCTGGAGGGGCCAAAAAGGCTGTTAACAATAGGAGCAACAGCATTAGAGGGGCATAAAGGCTGCTAAAAGCAGAAGCCACGGTACTGGAGGGGTCATGGAGACTTAACAACAGGATAAAAGGGCTGGAGGGGGGAGGGGGGCTATAGAGGCCGGCAACAGCACGGGCAACAGGGTTGGGGGCAGAGAGGCTGTTAACAGCAGGAGCAACAGTATAGGAGGAGCCAGGGAGACAGCTAGCAACGGGAGCAAGAGGGCTGGGGGGAGAGAGGCTGTTAACAACAGGAGCAACATTATTAGAGAAGACAGAGAAGCTGTTAACAACACGAGCAACAGTATCGGATGAGCCAGGGAGGCTGTTAACAACAGGATAAACAAGAGTGAAGGACGAAAGAAACAGTCCTGGAGGGGCCAGAGAGGCTGTTAACAATAGGAAAAACAATGCTGGAGGGACCAGATAGGCAGTTAAAAACAGGAGCAAGAGTGCTGGAGGGACCAGGGAGGTTGTTTACAACATGAGAATCAGTGCTGGAGGGGCGAGGGACTTTGACAACGGTAACGACAGTGTTTTAGGGGGTCAATGAGGCTGTTACCACTAGGAGCAACAGGGCTGGGGCAGAAAGGCTGTTAAAAACAGGAGCAACAGTATTGGATGGGTCGGGAGGTTGCTAACAACAGTAGCAACAGGGCTTGAGGTGCCAGAGGAGCTGTGAATAACAGGAGCAGTATAATTGGATGAGCCAGGGATGCTGTTAGCAGACCTGACTTTGATCCCGGAATTGATCTGGAATTAGTCTTAATTCCAAGTCTAATTCCAGGAATTAGAATGGGAATTAACTTTTAAGGAATTAGAATTGAATTGAAATTGTTAAAAAGTAGGTGGAATTAAAAAAGGAATTGAACTTTTTAATTTTTTCAAAAACTCTCAACACAAATGCAAGAACGTCACATTGTAGTGGAGGAGGAAATCAGTTATTGTGAAGGTTGCACAGGCCTGTCACAGAGGGGTGTGGGGTGTTAAAAACACCAGACCGGTCGTTGTTCTCTGAAAGCGACAACGCACTCCCCGTAAAATTGATACATTCTGCAACGTTGGCCCAGTATTGAGCCAGCGTTGGTGAATGTTTCATGCTCACCAAGAGTGGTTATGCTTCTATGGAGCACTTCAAGTCCCGAAGTCAAATATTTCCATAAATGTACGCGTAGATATTATTGAATTGCGGGTATTGAACAGCTCCACTATTTGAAATTAAAAAAAAATGATATCCCAATATAAATATAATGCTTACATGATATCCCAATATAAATATAATGCTTACATGATATCCTAATATAAATATAATGCTTACATGATATCCTAATATAAATATAATGCTTACGTGTAAATTGAATCGTTTAATTTATAATCTCAGTTATTGACACAGGAGCTGTTGAATACCTTAGTAATAATATACACAGTACATAACCCATATTAATCAGCGGTCAAATATAGAGGCGAATATTTTTTCATAATACTCATCAATTCTATAGGTTAGTGCTGTTATATGACGATATATACCCAATACACCAAGCATTTTGATATGTTTTATCGATTCAATTTGGCAAAATAATACAATAAAATCTTTGTTTTTCGGCAAACATGAGGTGGATGGATAAGGGGTGGCTTAGCTCTACCATCTAAGTCGTAAAGTCAATTATTCTTCTGTCTGAGTCTGTCGTTATTTTCCAGTGGAATTAGCAAAATAATTATATAACAATAGAAATATTACAGAACTTATATAAAATTCTATATTCAATCATGATATTCCTATCAATAAGTTAAATTTGATAAAGCAGTAAATTATGTCAATGAACTCTAATAACATGACAAGGGATACAAAGTGTTATTAAAGAGTAAAAAGGTGTGATGTAACAAAGGGCGGAAGAGGCGGGGGGGGGGGTATGGTTACACGAAGTTATATTAAAATACATGTCACAATAATTAGCTTAGTTGATTCTGATTGATTTACTAATTATAAAAAAATGCTCTTGTATAGAAATTGTGTTGTGTGTTATTCTCACAATACAATACTTTGTGCCTAAAAGCAGATAATTTTATAGCATATTAAAAAAGTCCGGAATTAGAAAGGAGTTATAAATTAAGAATTGAAATGCGAATTGGAATTTAAAAAAAATGAAAATAAAAGAATTGTAATTAGCCTCGGAATTGAAAAAAAGGAATTGGATCAGGAATTGGAAATAAAAAATGAAATTGACCCCAGGTCTGGCTGTTAGCAAGAGAAACAGTATTGGAGGACGAGAGAAACAGTCCTGGGGAAGCTGTGAGTTCCTGGAGTTCCTGGAGTGACGCTGTCCACAACAGGAACAACAGTGCTGGAGGGGCCAGGGAGGCATTTAAAACAGGACCAACAAGTCTGGAGGGACCAGAGAGGTTGTTTACAACATGAGAATAAGAGTGGAGGGGCGAGGGAGGATAGTAACAGAAGGAGGAACATGGCTTGAGAGGGTCCGGGTCGTTATTCCGACAGGTCGTTATTCCGACAGCTCGATATTCCGACAGGTCGTTGTTCCGACAGGTCGATATTCCGACAAACAGGTCGTTATTCCGACAGGTCGATACTTCGACAGGTCGTTATTCCGACAGGTCGATATTCCGACAAACAGGTCGTTATTCCGACAGGTCGATAGTCCGACAAACAGGTCGCTATTCCGACAGGTCGATAGTCCGACAAACAGGGTCGATATTCCGAAAGGTCTATATTCCGACAGGTCGTTATTCCGACATAAAAATAATAGTGATGAGAGGACTAACCACTATTAACAGCTACTGTGGTGATGAGTAGCGATGAAGACCTGGATCTAAAATACTAAGACTGTTACTTGGTAACTCTTTCCGTGCTGCATCATTCTTTGACATGTATTATTCATTTGAAGCTTGCATTTGTGATGCAAATGTCAACATCAAATAGGCGTTTAAAAGTGAACCAGTTAGGACTAATAATTTACAGTCGGTGCTTTATTTGAGATATGAACGCATTTGCCCCACACTGAAAGGGTTAACCCACTCTACTCTTGAGTTTCTGGGAGCTATTTGGGGGGTATTTTTGAGCGTAGTGTATATTATAGGCCCACACTTCTTTGTACAGCTGTGATATATAGATGCGTTCAGATCCATTGGTAAGCTTAATGTGCCAACCAATGGCATAACTAAATTTATGTCAACGTATTTGATATCAAAAATGTTTTTTTACAATTGCAGATGTATACAATTATTGTATATATTTATGTATATTCCAGCCTAACAATTGAATACACTTAATCATTGTTCCCACACATTCCCCTGATTTTTCCCTGACTGCTCAGAAAATACATCACCAACTATTAAATTGAGCAAAATATTATTGAGCGGCCTCCATAGTGCTCTAACGCCGTCCAAAATGCTGGTACAAATTAGCTATCTCATCAACATCAGTACTGAAACTAATAATACTTATAATAAATAATACTTATTATTACTTATAATAATAATCGAGGTGGAAGTATACAGTCAGAATGAATATCCTTCAGAACTAATATTGATCATCTTAAAATTTCCTAACTTTGCCCTCCCTATGAGGATGGATGTATTAGCAATGATGGAACAATTGAAGTTTTATAGCTGTGTTGCGTAAAATCTAAGACAGTAATATGAAAATCTTATCATGTTGTTGTGTCTTGAGTCACAATTATATTATTATATATAAATAAAAACACATCTCTAGGTCCAATATACACGCAACCAACTTCAACATGTTTGATAAAACATGATATCGAACAACAAATACTATAATATTTTTATTATAAATACTATTACTTATTATCTTGCTCATGTTCGTGGCGCCAGGATAGCTCATTGGTCGCGTGGTGGACTCGAGAGTCCGGGGGTACCTGGTTCGAGTCCCGCTGTGGCCGAAATCTTTCCTTGGTGTACACATATGCAGTTACCCAAACTGTTCAAATTCGTGGTATAATAATAGCAACCGAACATATAACCGATTCGCGCTGCCTAAAAAAAACAAAAAAAAAGAAATAAAAATGTCAAAGTTGACATGTGAACGGTCAATAAAACCTTTCAAAAAAAACTTTCGTCCTGGCTGGAAACCGGATCTTACAAACAAATGAAATTATAAGCTCTTAATTTCGACGTCTGACTCAACTTTTTTGCTTAGATAGTACGATTTTTAGAATATTCACTGCCCTTAAGCAACTAATATATATTTTAAAATCGTTTATGAAAACCGTAGGAAAATGCTATTAAGTGTTATTAGTTGACAAGTTATGACGTGGGCTTGTTATGAACAACGGCCATTTTGATTTATCTAATATGGCTGATACACAGGAACTCCAAAGACTGGCTCTGGTAGCAAATCTTATGGATAGGTCGTTATCAATGCCTGATACAGACGATTGTGTTGCTGATCTGCGTCGTTTAAACCGGTATCACGTCGTATATTTATTGACGAAATAACTTTTAGATATATTTTTGTGTTATAAATAATTTCCAAATCAATTTCAAAACATCATAAATCAATTCTAAATATTCGAAAACCATAGAAAAGTGGTATCACATGCGTCTCTACGTCTATTAGTTTACAAGTTATGAAATGACCCTATTTTGAATGGCGGCCATCTTGGATTTGTCAAATAAAGCGCCCACGGCGAGAGTTCAGCTTGGCTCCCGCGATAAATCAAAAGTATTATGCCCTTGGCCATACGTGGTCCAAATTTGGTGCTTTTGGGACGATTTTAACAATTCGGGGGTAAATATGAGTTAAGCCCCCTGACTAATTTGAATACTTATGCTATGGGTCTAACGCCATTATAAATATTTTATATTTTATAATATTTTAAATTTTTCAGTGCTGAGACTGACTTTAGACGTCAAATAAAGTCGGTCTCAGCGCTGAATTTGTTGTCTTATTATTGGATGACATGTATCAGACAGTTTAATTTGGCATCACATTTTCTTATGCAGATACATTTAAACAGTGTCACTGGTTAAAATAGTGATTTTACCATTTTTGTATGAAAAACACGCAAAATGCTATATTCTGAGAAAATGCAGCGTCTGAGGCATTTAAGAAATGGCGTTTCAGAATCAACATTAAATTCTGAGTTAGCAACACTCTTTAAAATTTTTGGGCCCAGACAAGTAATTAAAAGTGGTTCATCTCACAGAATAATTCACATTATAATTTACATCAAGGAACTGTCGGAATAACGACCTGTTGGAATATCTACATGTCGGAATATAGATCTGTCGGAATAACGACCTGTCGGAATATCGACCTGTCGGAATATCGACCTGTCGGAAAATAGACCTGTCGGAATATAGACCTGTCGGAATATAGACCTGTCGGAATATAGACCTGTCGGAATAACGAACTGACCCCGCTTGAGAAGCCAGGACTTTAACAACAGAAACAACAGTATTACAGGGGCCAATGATGCTGTTAACAACAGAAGCAACAGTATTGGAGTGGCCAGGGGGTATTGTTTTTTTTTGCTTTCTCTGTATAATGGAAAACATAATGAAGCACTTGATGCATTCCGCTATATGCGATTGTGTGAAAAAGTAAGCTGTGAGACTGTACATGGTCAGCCTCAAGACTGGAAAGGCTGTGTAAGCAGACTTGTGCCGGAAGAATGGGGATGGAAGATTAAGGAATAGAAAATGATACCCATCCAGACTTCTCTGCCACCTACACCCTTGCAATTATTGGAGATAATCAGGTGCAATTGCAAAGCCGGTTGTAGTACTGGCAGGTGCACAGATAAGAAACATGGATTACAATGTCCATATGCATGTGGAGCATGTAAAGGCATCAGCTGTTTGAATTCGGTTTCTCCTCTAAATAGACATAAAGACTTAGAATCCGAAAAATAATAAATTGTGTTTTTAATAACTCTGAAAAATATTGATCTCAATTTAAATGATTATTATAAAAGTTTCAATATATCTGGCATGGTGTGATTACTATGAAGAGGCGAAAAATAGGCTTAGTTAACAAAATTGTGTCTTCAATGACCAGTAGATGATTTGCGGTAAATGTAAGATGACACCAGAAAATACAAAAAATGACATCTTTCTTTGTACCTCAAAAAATATATTTCCCATTCCTCTATCAGAGTAAAGTTTTGCTATGCCATTCTAGGGATACCAATGAGACTTTTGCTGTGAAAAACCTTATGTTGCCATTTTTTTGGGGTTATTCGACAAATGGCCACACAATGACTGAACTATATTGCAAATGTTATGTAATATATTGTTCCATTAATATCAATTATTTTATTACGAAGAGTAGCTTCGCTTTGATAAGCCTACATTATTACAGTTAAAAAGACCCCCCACCCCCTTGAAAATTTAAACAGAAATGAACATATTTTGCTCTATACTGAAAAAAGAAAATTGTTCCTTTTCAATTCGTCAAGCACGATAATATAAGATTTTCGTTGTTAGTAGTTGTTATCAGGTACAGGTGAAGGTGTGATCTATGCGGGCGGACACCTGTATGACAGCGGCACAAACCAAGAAAGAGGGTGCGCCGTGATAGCACACAGTGGTTGGTTTCTGCATTGACATGTAGGCCTATGTTGTAATTGTAGACAAAGAATAAATATGTTTTAAATATTCGTTGCTATATTGGAAAAGTGATAATAAGTGTAATAACATGATTTCTGACGATAGGCTGTTTTATTGCGCGACGCAGATGCCAGCAGCCCGGGACGGCATCAAGGGATGCTGGCATCCGCGTCGGACAATAAAACAGCCTATCGCTCGGAAAAATCATGTTATTGTTATAGTAGCGCCCTCGCAAGCGGTAATAATTATATTATTGCGCCACACGATGAATATTAGCTACAATAAAAGTGAACAGTTTTGATATTTGAAGAAAACCATGTATCTCGTGTTCGTGGTATTGTACTCTAATATTCCCCATTGTGATTATGAATTGCAAATGGACAACAAAAACAATTCCTACATAACAGTACTTTCCGTCTTTGTGTTAATAAATATATATTTGTGCTAATAAATATATTGTTCCAGAGTAAATATCATATTACACATATTAAAGACGCAATGGTGTTTAATTGTCGAAGTGGGGTGTGACTATGAATAGTAGGTCTATGCACCATGAACCTTAATGGTATTCATACACCCTCTGTTATACTGTAAATATATTTTATATTCTAAGAGCTTGATCAGGAACTTGACAGTAATACAATTAAAAGTTTACGTTGTATGCTGAATATTTTTTGACTGCTAACTCGTTGAACTTACAAAATGTCTAATATCCTCATGTTCTGCAAATACTACAAAGCCCCGGAAAATAGTGCAGAGACGATAGTGTGAAATCGAAAGTTATATTGGTCTAAATATATTTAATATTTGACCAGCGTATCATAACTCTTTATCTCTTACGCTTCAAATATTGTTGCATGGCAGATTAATGAATACAAACCGGTATACAGGTAAACAAAATTATGAAGGTTATAATAATAAATACATGGACAGAAACATAAACAAAATAACAAACTAAGATAAAAAACAGGGGATGACTTAAATATGGGCCACAGTTCACGAAACTTATGAAAACAGATGAAGTCATTCGATGTTTGATATAGCTATCACTTTGATTTCCTGGATGCTATTTAATTATTTTCAATTGCAGGCCTACTTTATCAGGTCCGGGTCCAGCCGTTTTTAAATGGCCGCCCATTTAAAAACCACCGTGCGTTTATAAGCACTCGGAACGCACTTCCGCTGGGTGTTTATAAACACACTTGGGCAATTATAAACGGTCGGCCAATATGACTGGTTATCTGTACATTTTATTCCATAAAATCAGTTATTTTCTCTTAATATACCAGATTTGGTATAATGTATAAATTGACACCACACATCACTACTTAGTAATGAACTTGAGAAGCAGAATCTGTGAAATACGATGCTTTAATTGGTAAAGATCGTGAAAAATAGATTTCCTGACCACTGATCCCCACCAGCCCTTCCTTAAAGTGTCATTGCTATAAAATGTATACGTTGGGGGTACACTCTGCTAATACCATGAGGTGGTGGATATAGTGATGGTCAAATAGTATGCGGCATTTGTATATTCTATGTGGCATCCTTTTTGTACACACGATTTAGTGTACAATTTAAACCTATATACAATCCAGGAGCGCTGTCATTTATTCCACTTCCTAGGTAAGTTCTGCGGAAATTTACCTTACAGAAATGACTAAGATGTAGATTATTATAATTATACTTAACTAAACTGCTGCTTCATATTGCCAATTCATATGAAGCTATGCACTGTAACTCGCAGTTTTATGGGGCTTGTCCCTTTGCTATTCTGCCGTAAAAAGCCAAAAGGCAGTATCTGCTTACTTAACAAGTAAGCTGATACTGCCTTTGTACGGCAGTATACGAGTGAGCGAGGCCGACTGCTTTTAAACGCCCGGGTGTTTATAAACACTCGCCAGAAGTCGTTGAGAGTGCTTATAAACGAACGGTGGTTTTTAAATGGGCGGCCATTTAAAAACGGCTGGACCCGTACCTGTTTATCTTTGAGAATGGATACCCATATCCAAAGATTATTAGCTCCCTGATATATAGTGTACTTGGATAGATATATAATTTCACTGGGGCTAAACTGGATTAGCTAACGCCGGCGTTAGCCTATCCAAGATGGATGCACCGAAAGTGGGTAAGTCAGTTTTCTGCTATTTTGAGGTATTTTATCACAATGTTTGGGCTAGCCATTCACCCACCGTATTTATATTAATGTAAGGGATATTTAGGGAGTAGCGGGGTCTGTTAAAAACGTAAGAGTTTGGTAAATTTGACAACCGAAAAACGCGGAAAGATTGACTAATGTCTGGGATTGACTAACGGGAATTGTATTTTGTTCAAAGATTGACTAATGCTTTGTGAGATTAGATAACGCATCGAAAGATTAGATAACGCTGACGCTGTAAGTAACTGTTGTAGGCCTAGTATTTACAGTAACAATAATTACCTGGCAAAAACAGGCCTGTTTCACCATAGACTAGACTATGTAAAACGATTGTAGCAGGTCAAGCAGGTCCAAGACCCACTTACTGCTTGACTTTATTATTTCTGGACCGAATCACAGTGGGCACTTCGAACATGTAGGAAAAATTGATAGCCTGTCGTTTTGTAATTAAATTAACTGTCAATTAAACAGTTACCTTGACCTTCTACTCCGTAGATCTGCTGCTAAACTGTGTTATAGGTAGACTAATATACTTGGTTACAGTAACTGTTAGACCTTAGATCATAGCACAGCCATATATACAGAACTGCACAGCAGTAGGCCTACAGGTTGTGTAGGCCTACACACTGTAGGCCTACTGTATCCCCAATTATTTTGATGTGTACCCGATGTCTCCATGATTCTGTATCTGCAGGCCTGGCTTACGTGGCAGTAACATAAGTTACAGAGAGCGGCATAGCAAAGTCTACCGGTAGGGTTATTGTGTTATCCTTGTTCCTTCTCATATAGGCTAGTCAATCTACGTCATTTGACGGCCTGACCCAGCACAAATTGTAACATAATATTTTTTGGGGAAATATATTTCAGAAAGGTCTCTAGAACAACAAACTAAAAATGCCCTCGGTCCGAAAGCTTCTTGGGGAAATATGTCAAATTTGCCTAAGTTCAATATGGCCGCCAAATATCCGGGATACGACTAGTTCCTTCATATAACTAGTGCTAAGCAAGCCATTTTGAACATTTAAGGACATTTAAAGTAAACTTATGAATATTTCAGATGATAAAAATGCTTGAAATATGTATTTTAAGCATTTGCATGAATCTAAAATAGCACCAATATTCTTAAAAAAACTATCCGTTATTCCAAATAATTAACTCGGCACAAGCCAATATGAGGAGTTTATAAAATTGATTTTGTACTTTTGAACCTATTTGTATTAGATGATAAAAAGCTGAAAAAGTAGTACTTTCAGAATTTGTATAAATCCACTATGGTCGCCCCAATAATTGCCGAGTGATCTATTTTACCACCAAACATTTAACATGAACACATAACATAATTATTTTAAGATGCAGCATTGTTCATGAAATAACTAGCTAGGTATGTACGGCTGGGCTATGTACTTGTTAGTTGTAGTTGTTGGGGACATTTTTAATAGTTACAATGGCATCTAATACCACATTCACTTTTTCACCAAAACCGTCATATATTTCATTGTACGAGGTATGAAATATATAGAATAATGAACTTTTCCAACTTGTCCATCAAACGTATGATCTAAAATCAGGAATATAAATGTCTTCTTTGTGAACAGTTACTGCCAACATATTGCTACAGATGCCCATGTTCGTGTGCGCCTGTGGTCTCCTCATGCAGAAGAGATGAGCCTTACGACTGGGGCACATCATAGTTGAGCAGCCTGTTTTACAAGAGCCTCTAACATTGTAATGTAAAGCCTTTGGTGTTGCGTCTATGTCAGCCATCACGGTTGAACAAGAAAGTCTCCAACTACAATCATTAGGTGGTAGTCTTGCTATGGCTGAACTTGGTGGTAGGTCTGCAGATGTTGGAGATAGGCCTACATGTTTAATAATTACTTGTAGCAATCACATCAGCTGTGGTCTGTTGTTAAAATCTGCCTGGATTACGTATCAGTTGTTTGAATGCTACACCATTGACATTGCTGAATAAGCATGATGTTGGGTCACATACTAACAACTCATGACCAAACAGTAGGCCTATATTTTACAAACATTCGTACCTCGAATTTGTGACCAAAAAGTAGGCCTATATTTTACAAACATTTGTACCTCGAATTTGTTACATAGTCTGCATACCCCTGACAGTTGCTGGCATTAACATTATATCAAGGGATTCGATGGAATAGAGAGCCACCATTAATAATATAGTGAACAAGTGATTTATTATTGTGGTCTTTTTTTAAAGACATGCAGTGCCAGGCAAAGCTGGAATATACATGATTAATACAAATAATGAACATGCAACTCTTCTCGATTTTAGCTATACACACAATAAATAGTTAAAATGATTATGATGTGGAGAAACGTCAAGTGAACGCATATTATATAATCAATAAATTACAGTTGAATTAAAAACTATTCATAATTTTAGATATAAAGGTGCACAAATTTCTGAGTATATTTCCGGACGTAATATTCATTAGCGTGTGTAGCTTCAATGTAGATGGACTTGTATGTTATTTTTTTAAGAGGAGTTCTATTCTCTCTGTCTTAAAAAAATCACATACGAACAAGTAATGGAATTCATCGCCAATGTCTCTTGGTGCAATGTCACATTTGGTACATACACGGGTGTCCCGGAGTACCCGTTCTCTACAGCCAGTTTCTATCGGCAACCTGTGATTTCTGCAGCGGAATTTAGTAAACATAATTTTCAGCTGCTTACGTGGTAAAGAAATCAAGTAATTTTCAAAAGTAAAAGTGGTCTTGAACGTTCTATAAATTATACACTTTCCAGATTCGTTGATTTCTGTTATCCATTGATGGATAAACTGGTCTCTCAGTCTCACTTGTATTGACTGTCTAAAACACTCACGGCTTGCCGGTAGAGACTGGCTGCTCCAAATACTAGATAAACCTATATTATTTAATGTGTCTTTGACAAACTTAAGCCATGGTAACGTATAAGTATCCAAAACATGAAATTTAAGTAATAATCTATATAATATTGAAGACATTTTATTACATCTATTATTTCCATCACATACGATAAGTGAGCTCCAAAATAGTAGCACTCTTGATTTATTATTTACAATTAGAGGAGGAGTGCCGACTTCACCATACACCATATTTGAACATGTAAATTTATTAACAATTAATATATATTTTAAAAATCGTAATTGTAATTTCTCGCTAATATCAATGTTCTCACTTCTTCATATTTCGCAACCACATGTAGGCTAATAATGGGAACAACTATATGGTTAAACAGTTTAAGAAGAACATCAAGGGGTGAAAATAAACACCTAGCTTTACGTAGTAGAGAGAACATTGCCCTACTACCTTTCTCATATAATTTCTGTTTTGCTTTGTTAAATTTCCCATTGTAATTAAAAATAAGCCCAAGATATTGGTAATCTCTGACAATTTCTAATTTAGCATTACCAAACGTAAATTCTGGGGTTTTTCTTACATAGCCACGAGAGAATACCAACACTTTTGTTTTGGATACATTGATTTTGATCCATTGCATCCAGAGCTAGCTGCAATTCTCTCGGACTCTCTGCTAAAATGACAGTATCGTCTGCGTAGAGAAGAACATAAAGCTTTAAATACGTGTCAAGATTAATATCGTTTAAAAGATCAGAAATGTTATTGTTAATAAATGACAATCCATTGTATTTGGTGCTTAAATAATCTCTTAAATCAGACAGAAAAATTGAAAATAACAATGGTGATACATTTTCACCCTGTCGAACACCTGTTTTACAAGCAAAATATCCCGATGTTTTACCAGACATCGAAATGCAAGATTTCGCGTTATTATACATTGAATAAAGTGATTTAATTAATTTTCCACCAATACCCTTTGCTAGTAGTTTAGACCACAGCGCAGCCCTGTTCACCGTATCAAAGGCTTTGCTGTAGTCCACGAAACAGCAGTACAATCTCTTTTTCTTAAACAAATATAGATCAATTAGTGTCTTTAAGGAAAAAATGTGATCAGCGGTTGAAAAACCTTGCCTAAATCCTGCTTGTTCATTTCCTATAATATCACACGACTTAGAATAAGAGGTTAATCTGGTATTGATACAGCTTGTAAAGAGCTTTCCCAGACAACTAAGAATAGTAATTCCACGATAATTCGACGGGTCCCCGGGGTTACCCTTGTTTTTAAAAATTGGTTTTATTATACCTAAACACCAGTCTGTAGGAATAAATTCGCTGTCAAGTATTACATTAAAAAGCCTAACTATTATTTATATTAATATATCCGGGGGATTCTTGATAAATTCACTTAAAATCAAATCTATTCCTCCACATTTATTGTTTTTTAATGTTTTCATTGCTTTTTTCACTTCAATTTCAGTAAAAGGTTCATTTAAAATTTGATTATCCATGTTAATGTCGATATTTGGCCTATCAATGATATCTTCTCCGTTCCCAGAATTCAAACTCTCAAAATGTTTTTTAAAAGTATCCGGTGGTAAGTCGTTTACAGATTGAGGGGGTCTATCTTTGTTTATAATTTCCCAAAAATCTTTTGGGTTATTTGAACTCATTTGAAGATTACGAATTTGTTTTGCAATTTTAATTTTGTATTTGTTGAATGACGTGTTAGTTTCCTTTTTGTATTCTTTGCTTGCATGCCTTAATTGTTGAAGTGAATGGTTGTTCTTAAGTGTTCGATACTTATTTTTAAAATGTATATATTTGTGTCGTTTTGTCTCACATTCTGCGCTATACCATGTTTTGTGTTTCTTTACGCCTCCTAGTGGATTGTTTGTTGTGAGGGTTACGCTATCGCAGCATGCCAGCGTAGTCTGCGGCTTGTGTGAGGATGTTTGATATATTTTTTGTAATGTCATTTACATCTTTTTGTTGTATGTTGTCTTTGTGGTTTTTATCTTCTAGTAGTTGTAATGTGTTTTTAAATCGTTCGGTATCAAAAAAATGATTAAAGAGAGTTTTGTTTCCACTGTTCCACTTAGTGTAGGTAAGTGCAGATGTGTTTTCTTCGCATGTGTCGTGGTTAGTGATAGATACTTGCTCTTGTGGCTTTTTGTTTGTATCGATGTCTACTTATGTGGATATCTTGAAGATTATGGGACAGTGTATATCAGAGAGTAAAGGCTCAAATTCATCCACATAAAAATCAGCTATACGATTAAACAATTCGTCTGTACATATTACATAGTCAACTACACTCGCATTTTTACATGTGAATTTATCAAGGTCTTCATCATTATGACATCTTCCATTCAGTATATACATCCCTATATTTTTACATGAAGAAATCAGACGTTTGCCGCTGTTATTTACATGACAGTCCATATTGGTTCTAAGGGCTGGGATATATGCATCAGCAGTTATGTTAGGAAAATCAAGATCTTCATCATTATCCATTATATCTGATAGGTTTGCAGCACGGGCATTAAAATCTCCCATTAAACAAATGTCTGTGGATTCGTCTTTCCTTTTGATGTCCGCTGTGGTTTCTTCTATGAAATCAAATACTATTGGGTCAGCATATGGAGAGCCCTCTGGAGGGTTGTATATTACACCAATCACTAACGGTTTACCATGAAATGTTTTAGACATTGATATCCAGAGAGTGTCTTTAAATTGAATATCCATCTCGGTGACGTAACTAGAAATAGAGTTATGGACAAGGACAGCAACTCCACCGGAAGCCTTTTTTCTGTATTTTCGATTATTATTTATCAACTTGAAATTGTTTATATGAATGGAATCATGATCATCTAATTTTGTTTCAGTGAGAACTATCATGTTATGGTGACTTATTGTCTCTTCAAAATCTGGTGCCTTGAGCTTGCTTCTCAGACCGCATATATTAATTAGGAGTATATTTAGTATTTTTTTCACTTTCTTTGCATTTTCTCGTATTGTCAGTACCTTGGGAATAGTCCGTTTTACCTGCTGGGGCGTAGTCCGTTCGCCGTTCCAAGTGGAAGTCCGTTATGAGTTCCGAGTCGTATATGGTTTGGAGGAACCTAGCTCTTTCCTGTATGTTTCTAACATCCACTATATGCTTCACCTGGCCTGCCCCCTAGTGATTCCCGCTAGGTACAGAGGCCGTAGCTTCCTCTGTAGTACCTGGCGATGTGCATACTCTAGGGTCTTTTGATGGTTTGCTGTGGGCACTTGGGCTTATAGTAGAGTGAGAACTGCCTGAGTGTTTTCTCTCCTTTCCACTAGCGTCTGACGGAGTCTTTGTCACCAATGAAATCACAAGGTCTTTACCGTCTTTATTGAGATGAATGCCATGTGTGTCTTGGGCGGAAAAGAAACGCTTTACAGCGTTACTTCCTTTGTAGTTCCACAACGCAGGCCACGTGTCAATGAAAACAATGACTTCGGGGCTTTGTAGGCTCATTGCTTCCATGAATGTGTTGACCGTTTTTGCAGCTTCGTTGACTCGTTTCTGTTCCACTCCGCTTCCTTTGCGTGGTGGTATACTACATAAGCATATCATGGCATCTGGAAATGTGTTTTGTATGGTGCTGATAGCCTTACTGCAATTCATCATAATTTGGGACGTCTTAATTTCATCACGTGAAATGTCATGTGTTCCCGAATGTATCACCACTTTGTCAGGTTTTAGAACCTCGGGGCACTCTGTGTTGGCATTATCGATGAGCATTGGTAGATCCAACAGTGATGCACCTGACTTGCTGGTTATTATGAACCCCTCCGGTGGTTGTATATGATTCATGTTTGAGTCACCTAAGATCAAGGTGTGGCATCGGTTGGGTACTTTCGGTTTGCATCCACCTATGGCCTCATTGTTTTTAGTGTCTTTAGATTCTTCTATGGTAACATCTGGATTCTTGTCTGTGTCTAACTGACTGTTTGGAGCTACAATTGTTCCTATATGTTGTTCGTCAATAGCAGAATCCCTGCCCTCTCTTATCTCATGTATGTAATCCCCATACCGCTCTCTTTCTGTGAGTAGTTCCTTGTCTGGGCAATCCTTTTTCTTGTGTCCAGACTGAAAGCATAGGTTACACGTAACCTCGTTGTTACAGTCGCCGATCACGTGACTGGTACTGAGGCACCTAAAACATTGTTCAGTTGTTTGGTGATTAGCGACTCGTGACGTACACTTGTAGAAAGGATGTTCAGTTGATTGGCAGTGGCGAAATTCTGTTTTATTGTTATCACAATATACACGACCAGTAAATTGATCAAATGACACCTCTGTGGGTACTGTGTCTTTGACGTTTTTCAGTGCAAGATACCGGGTTCCGTTGAATATGGTTGTACCACGAACGATACCTCTACGAAGACTTCCGTGTGCAACTTCACCAAAGCTGGACATTCGCTCAGCAATTACTGAATCCTCCAGCTCGGTGGGCAGGTCTTTCACGGTCACGTTTGTGATAGATGAATCAACGTCGGTTAGACTCACGTTTCGTCCATTTATGATGAGGAATGACTGCTTGAGTTTATCTTTGGATAATGTGTTCTCTTAATGTGTCTAATATTTCCAATTCTGTGATTCTCCCTGTCTGTAACAGTGGCAGCTGTAGGGTCATAGGACGTCTAAGGTCTGACATATTGTTGCGTCACCTGGTGAATGGAGAGGTATTTACGATACTGGAAATGCACTCAAGCGTGACGAGCTGTACGCCACCTGGAATTATTTGTCCACCACCCTTCAATATTTCAATGTTCATATATAATATGTAAACAAACTGGACGATATTACCATCAGTTCAGATGAATGACCTGTGTTATTCAAAGACCTTGTTCAAAATACAAGTATATTGTCATCATATACATCTATCTTACTTCTTGTGGTGTATGTTTAGGTTTTATCGATCTCAGTTGGCTATATTTTCACAAATAACAACATTTTCTTCAACAGATCAGCGTTGGCAGCCCGGCATGAACAACGCCATTCTACTTCCTTCCTATACACACAGTCATCTTTTGATGGACCTGGAACATCTTGATGGCTTGCAGTTTTCATCAACTGTTCCATGTTAAATAAAGCAAGAGGATAGTTTGATAGCTCACAGTGAAATATATCAGGTGGTTAATCATTTCTCATAATCTGCTTTCACAAATCACCAGCTGTGGACCAATATTTATGATTCCATCACTTATCTTGATGCAATTATTCGAGAGGCCATTGAGATTATATATATATATTTTTTTCTTAAGGAATGCCACATAATACATTTTCATCACCATAGTATTTACTGTTTTAGCATTGCTAGCTTTGACATCAGTGGTTATTCTTGTGTCAATATTATGAAGTCTGGTTATCCCTGAATATACTTCTTTCGACCAGAAAAGACACACATCTCTCTCTCTCTTCTAGTTGGTGTTGCCTCTCTGTGTTGCTCGGTCACATGTATTTTATTCAAAGGATGTATATTATTGAAATTGTTGATTTCAAGGTACATGAGATTTGACATCAGCCACATAAGTCGTGGAACCTATGATAGCCTAGCTTTTTCTATTGCTAAAACTGCTCCAGTGGACTTCACTAACATAAGGATTTCCTTAATGGATAAATCTAGCGAGAGTCCAGCCCAAAAATAATTGTTCGATGTACGACATGGTACTCTTAGGTTTATACTTCCGTGTGTAGTTCTTGAAGATTTATCATGCCCTGAAGATATAAATACGCCAATTTTGTTCAAAGGTTGTGATCACTTTCTGTAAATATTTGTAAAAATGTCATGTGTGGCTTGTAAATACATTTCCCAAGTACATGTTTGTTCTCTCTGCTTTAAGGACTTGTATGAGTTTATCCATCTTGTTCATGCACTGGAGCCACAATGTGGAATACCGGGATGTCTACACTCTAAACAATATATGTTCCTTAAAAGGAACCCTTCAGTACTACTACCATGCAACCCCAAGAGAACCCTTGCAGGGTTCTCCTGGGGTTGCATGGTAATAGTACTGAAGGGTTCTTTTTATAGAACCTATATTGTTTAGAGTGTACAAATAAATATCCATATCTATGGGAAGATGTCACTGAACTCCTTCATAAGAGGTAGTGATGGACATCAGTTAGTGAAAGGATGCCTAATGTGACTTCGTAATAGAACTCGACAAGCTGCTCCAGAAGATGTTGTTTTGTGGCTCAGCTTCTGTTTCGTATATGCTGTCTTGAGAGTCCATTTAAGTTTGATTATCTCGTCCGCTGTTCTCATCCAAAAGTGGCTGCTCTGGTTGCTGTGCCGTGTTAATTAATTTTGTGCTTTTCATGAAGGTCTACATATACAATTTGAAACATTAGGGCCTACCATGACATTAAGAGAAGAATCAACTAAAAAGGGTCCTCTGATGGCTATTCTTCCCCATCCACGTGTAAACCTCAGTATTGTGGGGAGCCTCCGTGACCGAGAGATAGCGTGCTCGGCCTCAGACAGCCAGGGCTCGAATTTCGAATCCTGTGTCTGGAGGACAGTGTCATCTCACTCATCACACCATCCTCAGGAGGTTTCTCCTTGCCCAGTTTAGCCTATATGTGCACAAAGATGGCATAAAGCCCGATTCATTTCATTACAATTCCCTGATGGCTATTCATCAGCTTTTCCAAACAACATATGGCTGACTGCATCGCTGGCATAAATTTGCATCTTGAAGACCAGCTAGACCCTGTCATTATATTGCCAATGGATCTAAGAAAGCTCATTACAGTGTGGAAGCCAAGGCGTAATACAATTGAACGGAGTTCCCTATAGAATATACTTGGTATATCTCTTGGCATGGGAGGACACATATAGCTTGAGTTGATTCATAGGAAGATTAAAATTTACGATTGTCCAGGGTGGCTGCCTTTCTGCGCCATTTGCATTAGGCCAGACCAACCTAACCACTTTTGGAGCCATATGAGGAACCAAGAGCTCAATATGTTTACCATTTCACTGTTTGATGTTAATATGCCTAGTTAGTTTTGAACAATACCTGGATAATTCCTAAAATCACCATACATATGCCTATTATATGAATTCAGGGATGAGATATATTATACGCGTTATCTAACCCTAGGGTACGTTAGTCAATCCCATCCATCCCGTTAGTCAATCTTTGTATTATTTATAAAATGCGTTAGTCAATCTTTCCGCGTTTTTTCGGATGTCAAATTTACCAAACTCTTAGGTTTTTAACAAACCCCGTTACTCCACAAATATCCCTTACATTCATATAAATGTGGTGGGTGAATGGCTAGCCCGAAAATTGTGATAAAATACCCCAAAAGAGCAGACAACTGACTTACTCACTTTCGGTGCATCCATCTTGGATTAGCTAACGCCGGCGCCCCAGTGTAATTTTACGTATATAAAGGTCTAACTCAGCTCATAATATTATTCAACTTCCACATTGCAAAGTATAAATAATTTCACTTTATAAGGAGATTGGCCTTATCTATTTTGTTTTTAACTGAATCGAATCAAAACAGATAATATATATATACGCCTTAGATATTATAATTCCTTTTTTTTCGTTTTTGCGAGCCAACCTTTCCTTCCGATTTTGTGTGTGATAATCCTACCTTCGCGTCGAGTGCGCAAATATATATATTCACCTATCATTTGTACATAGACCTTAACATAGTATTGTCTTCACTCTAATAACAGTGACGCCTGCTCCGCTCGGAGCGTTGAGTCACTGTACAAGAGTGAAAGTATTGTCAGTCGCTGTGGTTATTTGGTTGGTTTCAGCTAGTTATTACTGTATTGCGATGTAAGTTTTGCATATATAATTACCAGATGTCATAGCAGCCATGTTAACTTTGCACCTGTACAAAACGTAGGGGATTTTGTAAGCCCTAAATATAGATACTCATTGAATAAGAAAATATCCATTTTGACAAAGAGAGCTTATGCTTTGTAAATTGTTTTTTTTTATGAACCACCGGTACTGAGGATACTATTGTAAAACACACATGAGTAATAAACGTTTTATAAGACTGTAACTGAGTATATACCTTCGTGGTTATATCAAAGCATTATACTCTGATAACCATGTTGTATGTGTATTATTAGCTTGGCAACAACAACGATTCGGCCTACTCGCCGACACAGGTATTTTTTCCACTGCTGTATTCAACATGATTTTTAAATGTATACACATATATGTATACATATGTGAAGGTTTTGTTATGTATATTTTACATAACGTATTTTTTGTAAACATAAATTGTAATTTGTAATTGTAATTTGACTCAGATGTTACAATACTTAAATCCCAGATTGCATATAACTGGATATAACTGTTGATTTCAATATTAATCTTATAAATTTTAATAAACAATTAAGCCTACTTTACTGAAATCCATAGATAAATCAACAGGGGATGATGTTGTGCCGTGCTGAGATCTATGTGCAGCAGTAATCGATAATTATATGTATAAATATTTAACAGCAGTGTTCAGTATCTATATACACACTACTGTTGATGGAGAACAATTGTATATACAAGAGCAGTTGTAATATTTGTACAATCGACTTATTACGCGAATGTTATTACATCTAGTGATATTTGCTAAAATATATGATAATTGAACAATTTAAAACAATATTGAACTAAACTATAACATGCGTAAAATGTGGTCAACCTGTTCACTGAAAAACTACATTAAAATGAAAATAAAATACATGTCCAAGCGAGAATTAAAAAACACAGCACAGTCAAGGATTACGAGCGCGCAATGAACAGGCCTAGTGTAAAAAGACAATGTAAATAATGGTAAAGATATATCCAACATATTGAAAATCTCCAACAAAATATTCTACCAAAAGATCCTACTTCGTCTAGAGCATGAAGGCAAACTGTTATTTTTTTTCAATTTTGCTCACCCTGAAAGGGTAAAAGCGACGCCAGGCTAACATCCTTAAACACACCTAGCTCAACAGATATGGGGCGCCAGTCACCTTTCTAGACCACGTGTAAGGTCGCTAGAGGTATCCAATGCTTAACTTTGGCCGAACTGTTGTGTGATTTATGTTTTCTAATTGATTTCGTTTCGATAAATGTATTTATTGGATCTTTGAGATAACATAACCTATATTTCCCCAATCCAAGATGGTCGCCGTTTTTAATTACTTAAACATAATACTTCCTTACCACCTAGATGTATAATTTATTGTTTCTAGATAATTTTGATTCATATCTGCCTCCAGACAACTATAAGGTAAAGTAATTTAATAAATTGTCACATTCGGACATAACATAGATAAAAGATGTATTTGCTAAAAGAGGTTTTGGGTGGGCTGGAATACATGTTTAGATTTGAAGCCTAGATACTTTTCTCTCTTGTATGCTCTCTATATCCGCATATGTCCGCTCAACCCTTTGAAGCCTGAGTTTGCCATTATCATATTCATCCACTACACGCCGTGAATTGCAACTCTTGCAATTCTCGGCTTATAGTGGATGAAGATGAATATATCCAATTAAATTGCGACGTGTTTGGCATAAAATGCCATTTATTGTACTATGTTCAACCTTATGGTTTCCCCACACAAATTCATTCGCGCATATCATTTTAAAGTTTCCCTACAGAAAGAGGGTCATTTCTCCAGATCTAGTAAAAACAGCGGATTTTCAGTTTGTGTTTGTGTGCCTTCTATTCATCCGAATTGGACAAGGTTTTTTTTTGAGTTCAGAATATAATGCATGTTATAGATCACTCGAAAATAATATGCCATAAAAATGTTTTTCCCCTTAAGGTTTCACCACTAAAATTCACTCGCGCATATCATTATAAAGTTTAGGAATAAGAAAGCTAATCTCTTTTCGAATATTGTGGCTCTTTGCAGCAGCCTCGGTAGTAAATATTTGCTGAGCGCATGAGTTCTAATACATGTAAGTCTATGGGGCGGGTGATATGTGTGTGAGACGTTATAACAGAATTATCACCGACTGTAATCAACACCTGCGATTGTGTATGCTGGGTTGGATGTACGGAGACAGCTCCATGGATAAACATGATAAGCTTATCCTTCTTGTTCGCGACCCGACAGGAATGACACGAACCATTCAATACAATAGGGCGATAACATAGCAACATGAAGCGAGCTCCACGAAAGAAACATAGCGTCATGCTTCCTGGGATGGTCCTATCCTCATCACCATTCAGAATAATGTTATCTAGTTATTCGGATAATATGAACGAATACGATTTATATACACTAGATTTTGTAATTTTCGAGTGTTTTGATTTTCGCGAATTTGTGATATTGGGACTTTTCGTGAAGTCTAGAATTCGCGAATTATCAATTTTGATGATAGTAGCGCTATTATAATAATATTTTTGGCGAGATTTATAAATTCGCGTATTTGTCCTCCTCGCAAAATTCGCGAAAATTAAAATCTCGCGAATATTACCAGATGTACAGTATACAAATGTATTGTTGTATGATTTTCAACACTATTTTTTATAAATAATACATGTTTGTGTGGCTTAAACCAGTAAAAAAGCACGTGCGTAAAATTTTGTCATTTCAGTGAGAATCGGAATTTTAATAGATGAATCATTTATAATTAACGTCTTCACCTAACAGTCCTGGCCCTGCCATAAAGTCCCGTATACATCTCTTTAGGCATAGATTTTGACGGTTGATTTGAATATAGAATACCTCCAACATCAATATTCTACTAGGTGTTTTTATTCAATTTACAGCGAAACTGAAATCGGCCATTTTCCAAGATGGCCGCCATTTGGCCAAGGTCAAACTTTAAATTGACATAATTTTCGACAAAATAGGAGCAGCTTCTTGATTTTTGTGTCGACTATAGGGTTTTCAGGTATGCCCGATCTAGTGGTGGGGTCAGAAATACCTTTGGATATTGTATTGTGGGATAAATCCAAGATGGCCGCCATATGGCCAAGTTCAAACATTAAATTTATATCATTTTCCACTGAATAGGAGCAGGTGCATGATTTTGGTGTCTACTATACGGTTTTCAGGTATGCCCGACGTAGTAGTATGGTCAGAAATTATTTTGGACGTTGCATTGTGGGTAAAATCCAATATGGCCGCTTTTTGCCCAAGGTCGAATAGTAAATCAATATCATTTTCGACACAATAGAGGTAGATTCATGGTTGAGGTGTCTATCATGGGGTTTTCAGGTATGCCCAATATAGTGGTGTTGTCAGAAATTATTTTAGACATTGCATTGTGAGTGGAAAATCCAAGATGGCCGACATTTGCTCAAGGTCAAACAATAAACTGTTATATTTTTCGCCAGAATAGGAGCAGGCTCACGATTTTGGTGTCTACCATAGGGTTTTCAGGTACGCCCGATCTAGTGGTTGTTGGTAGTGCATTGTTGGTAAAATCCAAGATGTCCGACATTTGTCCAAGGTCAAACATTTTGGACATAATGAAAGGCGATTCATGATATTTGTCTCGCACATCGGGTTTGCAGGTATGCGAATATTTCGGTACCATGAGATTTTCAGATATGCCCGGCCAAGTGGTGTGCTCAGAAAGTTTTGCAATTATCGCGCTATGAGTGAAATCCTAGATGGTCGCCAAAATATTAGCTAGAGCCAATTAGGAGACAAGTTAAAAAATATCTTCAACGTGTATCCCTTCCACCACCATCGCCGGTGCTGGCCAACATCTATTCAATACTGGTATTGCCATTGAATCGGGCTGCCACATGTATCTACACAGGTACCCACGATGTAGGCCTACCCACCCGATTCCGGTTCAATGTTGGGCCAGCGTCGCATCATATCGCTCGTTCGATGACGTTCAATCGTCTACGATGCTGGCCCAACACTAATCTAACACTGGGTCTGCTGTATAGCCTACTTTGCACCAGCACATCAGCAAACACATGTCATTCACCAAGAGCTGTTTCAATGTTGAACTACAGCCTACGACGCTGGCCCAGCATTGATATAGTATTGGGTGATTGGTCCGTGTTTGCTGGGACGTACTGCCACATAGCAATGCGGGTGACGCTTTCTTACCCCTACGCCAAAAAGGTCACTTCCCAGATAACACGATACAGCATAGCCCAATGCTGATGTAATGATGGGCTGCCGTCTGCGACGCTGGGCCAACATTATCCCAACCAAAACCCTTTAAGCTCTAATCACAAAATTTATATAATCGTGAATATTATTTTTTTTACCATTTTTTTAAAACGCAACTGTCTGACCTAGCGACCTTAAACGTTATATTCGACATGTTGATAAGGACTGGTGTACAGAAATGTCAACCGTTTCCCACACACAGCCCCTCTTTCACCTAAAGAGAACACACAACTTGTTGAAAGTTGCACTTGTTTAAAGTTGTTTTGTGTATAAGAATAATGCATGTTACTGTTACAACTTTATTTTCCTATCCGCGTTTGAACTGCCCACAACTGATCTCATTAATTAGCTTCAATGAAGCTTACATTCAGCCGAGGTATTACTAAGTAATAATTACATTAATAAAGTAAATATAAACTAACACACAAGAGTAGTATGAAGAAATGTTTAAATAAAATATAAGAAGGACAGATCAATAACATATATTCATGTGAGTACTCATATTATTGATGGCTTACACAGCACACAGCTTGACTTAATAACTATTTCACGGGCTATTGCAGCATGTCACTTCACACACCGCAATAAGAAGAGAAAATTATATATTTAGTGCTGTGGTAATTACAGGGATAGAAAAATAATATATTTCTAAGTACTGGTATATGTGATGATACATTCAAGAAGGCTTATTTGTTTTCGTAAGACAATTCTTACTGTTTGTGATAAAATACAACACGTACATTGTTTTCCGTGTTTTTTGCACTACTTACGACGCTTTCCGTCACACATTATTATATTACATATTATATTACATTATATTACATTCACACAGAAATTGTGCCGGCACAATACCTTCATCTCTGACGGATCCACTCAGGAGAACATCCTGCGGCAAACACTGGTGTTAAAGAAGCCAGACTGAGGTCACGTTGCTGCAAATTGGTTTTGCTGGCTGGCGAAGTCCAAATTTTTTTCGAGTTTCTTTGGTATTTGAATTTCTGCTGATATTTCATTTAAGTCGAATTTAACATACAGGCTGGTCCTAGAACCAACTCTAGAACCTGCGGAAAAAGACACTTATAATCATTTTTCGAATGTTTAAAAATAATAAATATTTTTAAATGACCTAACTTTTGCCATGAAGTCCGCTAAATGCTGGCCAGTAAAATGCATGTCATCATCTATTAATTGTCCTTCCAAATGAACTCTTGTTGGGTTTGCAGGGGATGTCTGTCTCAAATGATGTAAACAAATCATCAGATGCATAATTCCCACACGCATGAGAGGCACTACTAGTGAATGTGTGATCCACCCTATGTGGGGATGTTATCTGGAGTAAAACTGTCATTATATGGCAGACCACTCCATATAAGGGATATCAAAAATTCGCGTTATTCAGTTTCTGTTAGAACAAATACACAATGAAGGTCGGACTGTGAAGATCTTTCCTCTCTGACTTTCAAATCTGGTGGGAGGCTTGGTTTCTAGACCTTCTTACATCATGTTAACTGTAACTAACTAAAACCCATATGTTTTTTTGTTGTTAACATGTTCACGAATTTACGGCTCTTCTCATAATGATCTTGTCCAAATGAAGCAGTCAAAGTTGTTTCTAATCCCGTGAAAAAGTTGATTGTATGTAATCTCGAAGCGGCAATGCAGTTGGTTATGCTGATTATGGATAACCCATTCAAAGTCCACTGTGCGTTCATCTGAAAAATTAACAATATCACTGTTTTCATTCATATAATTTCCTGTACAAATAACTGCAACATCTCAATTTCAATACCAAATAAAGTAGCGATCGAGAAGGTGATAACTTCATTTGGCCATAAAACTATTGGAGTTCCATGATTTGTCATGGTCTTCTCCGGGGTCTCACGACTATCACAAAATATATCATCAAGTTTGAAATCAACTTTAAGGAGCTCATCACTTCATGAAAAAACTCTCAAGAACCATGCACATTTTCTTGTTTCTTCATGACCCAAAGGCACGGATAAATGGGGTTGTTGCCATCTTTGTGCACATAATGTATATATGCTAAACTTGGCAGGAGAACCGCCTGAGAATGGTGAGATGAATGACACTGCCCTCCAGACACAGGATTCGAAATTCGAGCTTCGGTAGTCTGAGGACGAGCACGGTCTCTCGGTCACAGAGGTTCCCCACAATATCAAATATTTACAAGTGAGCGAGGAACTCACACACACCATCAGTCATATCGTCTAAAATTGATAATGCCACAATGTTGGAATCAACTAAAAACATCATCAATGTATCCCAACTCAATGTTTTGTACATTTATTGCTCTTCCATGGCCATCAAGCAGCCATTTTGTTTCCATGATGACCGACATCTGTTTTAGTATGTAAACATTGTCGGAAATTATTTCTAAAAATGACATTAGATCAAGCGTATAATTATAACAACCCTATGCTAGACATGCATGTACAAATCATGAACTTGTTTCTATTTAATCGAACATTATATCAGGTTAACGTTTGACATTAAACACATGGCGGGCTTATTGGATTTTTTACCCACAATGCAAAGTTTAAAGTACTTCCTGACCACGGCATGAAGCCTGGAATACCTTAAAACACTGTCGTGGAAACTAAAATCATGAATCTGTAGATATTCTGTGAAAAAATTATTGTTTGACTTTGAACAAAATATGGTGGTCATCTTGGATTTTTTACCCACAATGCAATGTCTTAAATCGTTTCTGACAACACCACTGTGTCCGGTATGCCTGAAAACCCCATAATAGACACCAAAAACACGAATATGCGTCTATTATGTCGAAAATGATATCAACTTATTTTTTGACATTGGACAAATGGCGGTCATCTTGGATTTTTTAGCCACAATGCATTGTCAAAAATATCTTCTGACAATACCACTGTGTCCGGCATACATGAAAACCCCAGAATAGACACCAAAAACGCGAATATGTTTTTATTACGTCGAAAATGATATCAATTTATTGTTTGACCTTGGACACATGGCGGCCATCTTGGTTTTTTTACCCACAATACAACGTCGAAAATATTTTCTGACAATGCCACTGTGTCCAGCATACTTTAAAACCCTATAATTGACAACAAAAACAAGAATCTGCCTCTATTGTGTTGAATAATATATCAATTTATTGTTTGACCTTGGACAAATGGCGGCCATCTTAGATTTTTTACCCGCAATGCATTGTTGAAAATATTTTCTGACAATACCACTGTGTCCGGCATACATGAAAACCCCAGAATAGACACCAAAAAACGCGAATATGCCTTTTAATGGCGAAAATGATATCAATTTATTGTTTGACCTTGGGTATATGGCGGCCATTTTGAATTTTTTACCCACAATGCAACGTCGAAAATATTTTCTGACAATACCACTGTGTCGGGCATGCTTTAAAACACTATAATTGACACCAAAACATGAATCTGCCTCTATTATGTTGGATAATATATACATTTATTGTTTGACCTCGGACAAATGGCGGCTATCTTATATTTTACCCACAATGCAATGTTCAAAGTTATTTCTGACCACACCACTAGATCGGGCAAACCCAAAAACCCTATAGTAGACACAAAAAGCTCCTATTCTGTCGAAAATTATGTCAATTTAAAGTTTGACCTTTGCCAAATGGCGGCCATCTTAGAAAATGGCCAATTTCTGAGTTTCGCTGTAAATCGAATAAAAACACCTAGTAGAATATTGATGCTAGAGGTATCCTGTATTCAAATCAACCGTCAAAATCTATGCCTAAAGAGATGTATACGGGACTTTATAGCAGGGCCTGCACTACATGTATAATCAATAGCCGATTAAACATTTATTATATGAATTTAAACTTGGATGCATTTTTCCTATTTTTTTTATTCAAGAAATTTTGAACAATTTAAGAAGTGATTTCATATTATAAAAGGCTGTGATACATAACGAATTTCTAAACCAGTTAAAAAGGTATTTGATTTTAGAATAGGGTGTGATATACGCCTGTGTTCTACGAAGCTCATCGCTTTTTTTCATGGCTTAATTGAGTTTAAAGGTGTGGTCAACTGTCAAAATTCGCGGGACAAGGGTCCCCAAAAAGGCAATAGTGCCCGTGGGTAGGCCAAGTCCCTATTCCATAATAATACTAAATATGCGTTTCATACCCAAAGCCTCATTAAGAGCAAGTTCTTAAATCACAGCAAGTTCATATATACTTGAGCGACATCTATGAGTTCATAATTCGAAGCTCTTGGCCCTTACCCCTACTTGGTCGCTGGCTTGCAAACAAACTGACTGTATTACTGCGGAGATGTTGAAGCTGCTTGACCCAAGCTTGTATTGACATGCAGGAGGACTTTCTCTCAAACATTGTACATTTAATCAATGTTGGTTCAATGTTGGGCCAGCGTCGCAGACGTTGGTCTAGCATTAAAACAGCATTGGATCAATGTCCCGTTTAGGTAGTAAATGTAATCAGTTCAGTGGCTATATTAATGCCGTCAATCTGTACTCAATAGGCTACTGTTGGCCTGCACTTGACCGTCCCGGGCATGCGCGTTTTGCAGTTGAATCATTCTTTAATCTGTTCGTCATTCATCAATACTACAAATATTAATGGCTGCCGAACTTCGAGTCATTCGCATATAGTTACAACTTTTATCGACGACGGCTAGCTGATTAACGTTGCTATCCATGTTATTCTTCATTTTATATTTTAAACGTATTGTCCTTTATAAATCGCTTCAATAAGCATAATGATTGTCATAAAATGCATTAGAAACGAAACGTAAATAAAACTATTAATCTTGTTTCAGAAGAAATAGGACGATATTACTAGACGATAGCGAGTACTCTGTAGGTTAATATGGTGAGCATTTCAAATGATTAAATATTTGCATAATATACACATGATACATAGTGTTATAATGTATTACATTATGTAAGAGTGAAACTAGGATATGACAAGATTGCCCGTCACTGGGTCAAGGAGAATATATACCCTTTAATGCCGTATGTGTACGATATGTTTATGCTCTTCCTGTCAATAATTAGCTTACATCTGTGATACTTAGTTTGGTTGATTTTCCATTAGGCTACGATTGAGTTGAGCTATACCAGAACACTACACAATTATTATATTTTGGTTATTTTTTTTTAATTTCCAGGCACATATACGTGTCAGCGATGTGGATGATTCATGGAAATATTTCAGGACCCATATCAAGGCGATCTATCATGATGACGAAGTTAAATATTTGGAAAAAATTATCAATTTGACTGAAGAATATATTAACCCCAAGACCAGAGCAAGTATAACCCCCGCCGACAGGGGATACAACGTGCGTTATGGTGCAAGGTAAGACAAGATGCGAAACGTGACAAAATTTATTACTAAGGACAGCTAATTATTATAATAATAATATATTTTCTTGCCTTCATGGGAGAAATGACGATATCAATAATGTTATTTTTTTCAGAGTGCCAAAATTAATCAGTGATGTTAGCTCCCAGGACATAGAAAGCACTTTAAATTATATCAATAAAAAACTAATTCGGGATAGCGAGCACAAAGAATCACTGACGAATTTAATTATATTTGCTCGCGAATGTAAGCAAGCGCATAGAGGTGTGCCTACTAATGATTCGATGAAGTCAAAGAACGACACCTCATGTGATGATACGAATGCTGGAAGACATAAGTGCAAAGACCCCCTGAAACCTGCGAGGGGAAGCCCAGGGTAAGTAAAATATGGTGTCGGTTATTGATATACGTATTTACATACATGTCGCTACAAAGTACATGTTTGTATTTGTATCGCCCGTCTATTTAATTTTATTTATATTTATTATTAGTCTAGACGTTGTGTTTACTTCTAATAATCGTCACATTTCTAATTCCATATATGCCCTTAATTAGAATATGCTATGCTAACATATTGTTACAAATATTATAATTTAGATGTTATACTAATTACGTTTAAATGTAATTTAGTTTGCCTATATCGATCCATCTGCTCACACCATTTCAAAGCCAAAGTTAAGGATGAATCTTGCACAGTTGCATGTCCAAAGTTCAGTCAGACATACAATAAAGCACGTCTAGCGCACGAAAAAATGTAGAGTTTTGGTTTGTGCGTTGTGATTCGCTGGGGGCGTGTCAAAACTCGTTGATAAATTCACGAGAACTCGGGTTGAACGTTATTCATTTATTGTGTGCGTCAACCTCTGCGCACAGTTTCTACATGTTCAAAAATGTGAGCGTTGTTCCACGTGTGAATATAGACGACAGAAGAACGTCAGACCAGCGTCATTCTAACGCTAGGCGCAAGTAGAGCACACGCTCTAAATTCTTTTAATTCATTGACTGAGGTTTGTCGCAGTCACACATACATGGCGCACAATCCACTCATAAAAAAATAAACGTTGAGTCCGGATTGTGAAAAACGTAGCGAGTTGACAGCGGATTCACAGCGTGTTGCTGACGCGTTCGACGCATGCAATGAGCATTAAACACAAGAACCACTAAATGATGACGACCACATAACTTTTTTCAGACAGAAGTAATTATTTTTTAAGAAAAAAATATGTCTCAAATTTATGACAATATGAAGTGTTCGGCTTTATCGCCACAAATCACCAATATTTTCATCCGTGCATCATGCGAAACACCACTTCAACTGACTCTAAGGGTTAAGCTGAAAAAATAACACAGTCACGGACTGTTGCTCGAGGGCTGGGCGAACAATCGGCGTGTGGCGAGCGCAGGGCAGGCGCGTTGCCGCAACCGGGCCAGGAGAAGCTCCTGAGTATGGTGAGATGAATGAGATGACACTGCCCTCCAGACACAGAATTTGACAATTTGACCCCTGGGGGCCGAGCCCGCTACCTCTCGGTGACGGAAACTCCCCGCAATATTGAATATTAACAAGTGAGCGGGGAAGAAACATTTTGTTCGCAGCTGGCGAACGATAGGGGCCATGTGACACAATGCAATGGAAAGGGCTTACATTATAAAATTGAAACTGAAATATCTCGGAAACAGTGCGTTTGTGGCAGAAAAGAAGTGAAATTTTGATATAATGACATGAAACATCACATCTTCTCAAACAGACCCCCTGTCCTAAATTCCGCTCTCACAAAGCCAACATTTACAGAATGACCATCGGCTGCACTCAAAACACTTTTACATCAATTTTAACACCTAAATCGCCTTGCGACACGAGCCAGGATTCAGGAATAATTCACTGTCTGCATATCGTCTGCTAATCAAGTGCGGGTGCACCTATGATGAATATCAAGTAATATATTAAAATACGGTAAATGTCATCCATTGCATTCACTGTCATTCCACTAACTGATCATCACATAATATCCTAATTCTACCCACGATAAATTGTACAACATACGTTCATTGGCACCAGACAACAATTTTCAATCCAATATTGGCGTAAACAAATCCAGGCAGAATGTCAATATCTTTTTATTATTATTAGAAGTTCACCAGGTTTGCTAAATAAGGCAAATTTATATTTCATATCTGATTTTCATAAAAAGGCGACAACATACAACAACTTGCTGGCTGTACAAACAGTACAGGGAAATTGTTATACATGTATAATTTATTTTACGCTGTGAAAGGGGCAACCGATCGTACGTATCTCCTATACTGGATTATGTCATAAACCCTACCAGTATCACTGCCACAAAGCCTAAAACGACATGTAGCAATATTTCTCAGTCACTCTCAACCAGTAGGTTTAGCGGTTTTGTCAAGTTGAAAAAAAATCCGAAAAAAGTCGGAAGTGGGTGGGTGGGTCAATTTCTTTTTTGGTAATTTTGTGGGGTTTTTTTTTTGGTTACTTTCAAACCGCCGAGACCGGGAACCGAAACCCCGAACTTTAGCGTGAAAGGCAGCGGTGCTAACCACTACCCTAGGGCCTACGCCCTTTAGTAGAAGTAGGCCGTATCACGACGACAATCTAACAACTTAGCAATGTTAACATTGGTAAACCAACTTCATACTTTGCGCGAGAAAAGTCTTTGACTCAGAGGGTGGCCAATGGGCATTTATATTTTAATTAACCTAATTGATTTCGATGATTAGGGACCACACATCTTCCCCACTAGAATACACGTCCCCACAACGGGCATAGAAGAGCGAACATAGGTGAGCGACATGCTATCTAGTAAATCACAGAGTAGACATACACAATCCTACTCTCATTCAAATTGCATATGACCTCCTGGCTCGAAATTCTCTCTAGTATAGCGTTTTAGCTATAACAAATGGATTAACTATTGATTGAATAAATGAATGAATGAATGAATGAATGAATGAATGAATGAATGAATGAATGAATGAATGAATGAATGAATGAATGAATGAATGAGTGAATGAATGAATGAATGAATGAATGAATGAATGAATGAATGAATGAATGAATGAATAAATGAATGAATGAATGAATGAATGAATGAATGAATGAATGAATGAATGAATAGATAAATAAACAGAGGCACCCTCCAGAAAAGAGTGAGATAAATCAGATGACATTGACCTCCATACACAGAATTCTGAGGGTGAACTTCTCAGTCACGGTAGCCCCCACAATACTGAATATTCAGGAGAAAATGGCAGAGAGTAACATTTCGTTTCTTTAAAACCTGAAGACCAGTGGAGTGGACGAGATTTCAAGCTCTGTCGTGACAGGCATTTGGCGTGACCACAACACCGTGAGACATAATATACGAAACGACATTTCGTAGTAAGCTAAATAAATTTGAGGAAGCAACATTCAAATTTTGTATAGTACAATGCATGTTAATAAACATTATTAGCTACTTCAAGACCCCTCTGTAATTGTCTTATATGTGGGATTACTGATGATTGTACATGTATATTATCGCTGTATCTTTATATTTTACTAAGACTAAAGCTATCGCTTTATTTCAGTAGCAGCCATAACCCACACATGGATAAAATACTTCAACTCGAACAAGAGCTGGAATGCGAGAAGAATAAAATAAAAGAGATTAAGGAAAAGTAAGGTTTATATTTTACTAAGATTGATACACAAAAAAATGAGTAAGGCAATAGCTTAATAGCGCATGCATTCTTCTTATTATTGTCACATGGGATTCGTTCTCATTACCAGCCGTTATAATCTGAGTATATATTATGACGATAGGTATGTCTCAGCCACACTAATATGGACCAGCGCATGATTACTGTAACTGTCAATGATAACTAGCGCTAGCTTAGTTTACTTCGAATTGGAATAACTCAAATAATTACGATTTTAACGAAATTTAAAAATAAATATTATCTTCGAATATAAGTGCATGCACTTATTTTCGAAGACTAAGTGCATCTTCAAAAAAACATGCATGCACGTTAATGTGCTGCGATACGGTGAAGCTAAAATGTCAGAGCCGATATTTTTTCAAATATGTTGAAGGCCTGTAATAATTATGTTACTCGATGGCAGAATATTCTAGTTCAAAGATAAAGCTTTACATATTATATGTACATGTACATGTAGTTCATATTGATAACATACGGATTAGGGCGATAGTAGAGGAGCAGTAACTCCCACTACTGACTGTTGTGTCAGCTGATACTGTTCTCATACATGTACATGCAGCGAATTTTGAGAGAATTTAAAACATTTTCATTCGCCAGTACATTCACTAGAATATTCGGCTATGTGTGAAAGCAGCACAATGTTCACATACACAATCATGTAAAGATGATCACCCAGGAAAAAAAGCTTCCCAATGGCCACACGACTTTGTTGCGACGTTGACGTCGCAACAACGCCGTGTGGCCAGTGGGTTATGCTCATAATAAATCTGATATCATCTGATCATGCATGGGAAGCCACATATTAAACGTCCTCGCTTTTCCTGGCTGTGACAATGATTTTATTGGGTCCAAGTCTGGTATTCTACCCCCGACCAATGGCTCAGAATGTCACATGACGAGACAAGTCAATCACCGCCGTCATTTGTTATTTATATACTTTGGCGGTTAATAATGTTAATATAGGCCTAAGACAGGTGAAAATAGAAACAAATGTTTTTCTGAATGTACATGTAACTTAAAATTAGAATAGGCTACGTTAATAAACCATGATGATTAAATTACTTAGACGATGATGGGCTACTATGACAATGAGGTCACATCCATGAGGTACATGTATGTTCTCCAATATCCTTTGCTAAAATGGACTGTTTCGCTTGTGGCCCTGGAAGTGTAATAATACCAATTAACAATTTATCAAGGAGAAGACAATGTGTGTGTAAATTTTAGAAATCGCTGTCAAACATAAATGTTTTTCAAATATAAAATATGTTGTATAAATCGGAACGCTTACATCAGAATTTATCAGACACGCTCGCAGTGCGTGTCAAATTAAATAGCTGTTGGCGACGACTGTTTAATCTGATAATCCAAACCACACTAATGTCAACTATAGTCCGAGCTAGAGATGACCTAACCTTGTTTTGTGACATATACAATGTTTTTTGATGTTTCTCATAGATTTTTTTTGTGCTGAATTCAAATCCGATGAGTGCCAGCTTGAAAAGTTTGAGCATTTTTGTAGATTCAAGGTCAAAGGTCAATCTCAAGGTCAAATATGATTTTTCAAGAAATGAAGCTAAGAACAAGTGTAATGCCTCATTTCCATGTGATTTTGACTGGGCAATCCATTTCCGAAACTATTTTGATTATTCGATGTCATCTTCAAAGTCAAAAAGTAAAGTAAGAGAAAATATAACTTTTAACAAATAAAGCTAGGAAAATGTGTAATACCTATTTTTTATGGGATTTTGACTGGAAAATTCATTTAAAGTATTATTTTGGTGATTCAAGGTTATATGCAAGGTCAATCTCAACTCAAGGTCATATCAAAGACAATCCAAAGGTCAAAAATGTGAAAATATTATTTCTAACAAACACAAATAGCAGAATAAGTGTAGTGCGATGGTAAGGCGTTAAAATTCGATGGGGAGGCTTTAAATGTTGATGGAGAGGTTTTAAGCCGGTGGAAACCAGTCCCGGATATATTCTGGATTTGGGACTGTTCCCCCAGGACCAGTCCCAGATATATTTGTGATTGATTACAAGGGATGACTATGGCGTTTTCAATTAACAGGTCACAGCATGAGTGCAGCAGCAATTTGGTGTGGTAGTCACTAAAGGTTACATGGCGACGGTGAGGCGTTATAGGGTGATGGAGATGTGTTCATGGCTAAGAAGGGTCGTCAAAGGCCTTTAATTACAACGAAGAGGTGTTAAGGTAAAAGTGCTTTTAGGGCGAAGAAGAGGCGTTTAAGGGCAATGAAGAGGCGTTAAAATAAAAGCCCTGCGAAAACGCATAAAGGACGACGACAAAAATCGTTAAAGTGCCACGGGAGTATGTTTCCATCACCCTTCAATGCTTCTCCATCGCCCTTTAACGCATTCCCATTGTCATTTAATGCTTCCTGGTAGCCTTTTACCGCCTCTCCATAGCCCCTTAATGTCCCTCTGTCCCCTTATTTACCCAATATCACTTTAACGCTTCTTCGTCGCCCTTTAACGCCTCCCCATTGCTCTTTAATATGCCTTCCTATTGCCCTTTAGTGCCTTCTCATTATCCAACAGTACCTTATCATTACACTTTAACGCCTCCTCATCAACATTTAACGTTTTCCGTCGCTCTCTATTGCCTCTCTGTTGCCCTTTGAGGCCTTCTGCTCGCCTGATATGCTCACCATGCGCATCTTTAATCATTTAAACCCAAAAGAACTAGATTATCCAATCAAAATCACATCTAAGCTCGGTATTGTACGTTCTCCAAAGTTTAGCATATATGCTAAAAATTATATTTGACCTTGAAATTGACCTTTTGACCTTGAGGGTTACCTCAAATGACCAGGGTAATAGAAGAAATGGATTTTTCAGTCAAAATCACACGAAAAAGAGGTATTACTCATGTTCCTAGCTTTATTAGTTGAAAATCATATTTTCCTTCACTTGACCTTGAGATCGACCTTTTGACCTTGAAGATGACCTTGAATAATCAAAATAATTTCAGAAACGGATTGCCCTGTTAAAATCACATGAAAATGAAGTATTACACTTGTTCCTAGCTTCATTTGTTGAAAAATCATATTTGCCCTTGAAATTGACCTTTGACCTTGAATATATAAAAATGCTCAAACTTTCCAAGCTGGCACTCATTTGATTTGAATTCAGCACAAACAATCTATAAGAAACATCAAAAAAACATTGTATATGTAACAAAACAAGGTAAGGTCATTTATATATAAGCCCTAGCTCGGACTACTAAAGCAAAAGCTCGTAAGAATAGATCTGTTTTCAACTTATATACGGCGGCTGGTGTCAGCTGGAAATACCTCATTATGATGCCCTACGAAGTCATATTTGTCCACATACACTGTACATATTAGAGGCACATCAAATGTAAGACATTTAGTTATTTCAATTTATTCAAATTAGCATAATGATGTTTGTATTATAGGTATAACGATCACGTGGAGAGACTGGAACGTGATATATCACGTGAGAAGAGAGATAATAATGATCTTAAAAAACAGTAAGTAATAATGATAATAATAATCTTGAAAATATTATAAAGCCAATACAATTATTTTGTTACTTAAAATGGTTCTGATTTCGGACCACGAAGGTACTCAGTCGGATTTGTAATTAACACCTGGCTAAATAGACTGTTCATTTAAATGTCATTGTAAGTAAAGGAACGAGCGAGGAGGATACGACATCGGTATATTTCATACCAATTTGATTTAATGAAAATAATTTATGACTTGAATGACTGAAAACGGGCTAGATCTCTCTCTGTACCGGTATTAACCGTGATGTGAGGGTGGCAACGGCCCAACTGTTGATGTAATTGTCCTACCAACTCCTACCAATCATTCGTTTCTTTCCATTCCTTAACCTTGATAACTCCTGATTCGCCACCAAATTGTTTCGGGAACTACATGTATTCAACGTAAATTCACGTCACCGCGGTCGTTTTAGTTGTACATTTTATTTTACGCACGCTTCACTTGACCGAGTGCTCTGATTTTTTACCGTGGTTTCAACTCACCATTAGATCGGACTATGTAAGATTATGTGCCTAATGGCTGTTCTGTGCTGATTAGGATGACCACGCCCGTTGTTTACGCCGAATATAATATTCTAATGTGTCAGACGTATTCGATTTGCTAAGTTTTCGACAGACAACTTTGTCCACTTCTCAAATCATTTCAGATTTAAAATATAGCACTCCATTTTTTTTATGACCGACCACTACATTCTTAGACGGGAATGGTGAGTTATGGCTGATCAAATACAGACTGATCATCATGGCAGGCCTAAGGTATTATGAATAGTCAGGTGTGATCAAACTGTTGATTATGAGGGATCATCAATATGGTCGGATGTATTTTAAGTTAAAACCCTCTGGGTACTCCATTCTTTGCTGTGAAAAGGCCTAGGCCTCCTTTCCCGATCCGTTTCAGAGCTAAGATGTAGACCTACTCTGGTTTTAGCCTGCACCCAAACTTATGTTCTGTTCACCAGCTCCAGGCCCAAAATTGCAAGACTTCAGCATATATCGCCAGATAATGTTGAAAACGACACATATCGGATGAGAAATGACGGTCATTACCTTTTAATTTACGTTCTCCTGAACTTCCTATTTTGCGTATTCCTCTGATTTGAGACGAGGGGGGGGGGGGGGTACTATAATACTAAAGCCCACTGGGGCCGTTTTATGTTTAGGTCCAAGTACGATTTTGGTTAATATTAGGGTTATTTGCCTAATTTATATAATGCTCGTGTACAAAAGCTGATTGTTTTTTTTACAGTTTTATTTTACAAACCGCATATTGTCTTTATATTGTGTTTGTCTGTATTTATTGAAATATATAAATGTTGTACATACATGTCATACAACAATGAAAGTGAGTACATTAGCAATAACCAAGACAACTTTATCTGTCACTTTTATTTACAGACTGGGCATGATAATGTCTAATAACCTGGATGGGCGACATACTCAAAAAATCACCGACAGTTGCAGACCTTCTACTGTACAAGATGCCTACGAGAACATAAAAATGCAAGAAGCTAGTAACTTGAGATCCTTATTGAAGCATGGTCCGACAAATCTCGAGTCTGAAGTGTGGAACGTTGTTTTAAATGAGTTCACTTGCTCGCTAATTCAGGTGTTATGGTCTTGCTTAATAGTAAATTATATTTGTCACACATAATTTAAGCTTGGTCTTGATAGAAGTAATATTCGAAACAATTTTATGCTAGAAAAGTAAAATTCTACACGAAACGACGCTAGGCTGTCACATTCCTAGAAAATCTCCAATATGTCGTGAGTTAGGTCTATGTCATTAAGATAACATGAATATAATAGATGTATATATTATTGCGTTTTCAATGGGAATGTGGGCAGATACAGTAGTATTTATAGTATGCTTTAATATAGTAAAACAATATGTACGTCGACATTTCTGTAAATTACGCTACATATACCCAATGTTTCCTCGAACGCATTCCCGACCTCAAAGAGTGAGAGAGTCAGTTGAAAAAGCCACTTCCGTAAGGTCCCAAACTCCAAATAATTATGACAGGCTAATAGATAAATGACAGAAAACTAAATTGGGTGAACCATGAAAAATAGATATGCTTACAATTCCATCTCGTTCTTTTGAAAAAATTCTTGAAATTAAAAGTATGGCGTACATATGATCACTTTATGTTATAAATAATATTTGTTTAAATATATATCAAAATTATCGTAATCACATACTATTATATTGCCACCAATTCGTAGGCCTACTTCTTGTTCTCACAATGCTCACAACATTTACATATTTGTTTTTCAAGATGTCATGGTCAACAATGCACAAATCCTTAGGAGTCCTTCGACATGATATGTCTGAAAATGTGTCCAAAATTTTACAATTTGAAAAAGTTCAAGACGTCATCAATAATTCACTGTCGCAACAACAGTCCAGTGTACGTAAAAATAAATCAAAAGATAAGGTAGGGTATTTTTTCTCATTAGCCACATTATATTGCTATGTATATCTTAATTTATCACAATGAACATACAAAATAGTTAATAGATCTAGTAGGCATATTATATTTAGCAACAGTACTAATGACATATATAAGAGATGCATGAGATGACCTATTTGTGTAAATTACTTTAATAAAAAAGTTTGATAAATTTGACGAAAATATTGTTCATGCATTTTTTTCAAATTATCAAGTTAAAAATATAAAAAAAATACATTGTATATGTATGTAGCTCGTTTGCCGTTTTCACCTTTGCTATTATGCTTCACTACAGTGCGGATTTTGATTGGTTGATTCATCATTCGCTTATCCATTAGCTTATTGCTTTATTGATTATTTGACTGACTCATTGACTCATCACACATTGATGTTGTTTGCTTTTTTTTCAACCAGGAGACACATCCTCAATGGATGGATGAAATATTGAATCGATTTCTTTTGTCTACGGCCGGCAAATTATCATTTGATGCAATCATTCAGGTACACCCCAGTTATCTAACGTATATGTATGTTATAATATATAATATTGTATGATATTGTGTATTATAATTTCTATTTATTTTTGTGTTTATTTGGTTACTGACGCTTCAGTTAATGATGTAAGGCCGACACCTAATGATGCAATTTATTTAAACAGAATATGATCCAGGACACAACAAGAGCTGTTGTTGAGAGGCTCATCAAACACCACATAATCGAATCTAATACACGAGCACCATTGAATAAAGCTTTAAAGGAGATCTTTCACAGAAAAGAAGTGATCCAGTTTACTGAGTTAGCGTGCGATTTGTCATGGAAGATGGTTATTCAAGATCCGCTGATGAGCTTAACAACACACGGAAATCTGAAAGCTCATAATCCCGATCTGCAGGAACTTTTGTTTACACCACCGCGCGCAGGACAGCAGCAGTCAAGAAGTCATCATGGGGAGGCCATTGTACAGTATCTAGAGCCGGCATTATGCCAGGGGGATACCATTCTAGTTAAAGCTAGAGTTAAAACAGTTGTGATGCACGCTACTTTTTCAACAAGTTTTTAACCCTTTAACCGCCAGTGCCGCATATATTCGGGTTTTCATTTTTATTAACACAATAAGTACTACAATTTAAATATGTTAAAGATAAAATGTGACATCAACCAGCAACATTTGAAAAGAGTTGACCTCCATTTTGTCAAATCTGAATAATTTTCACTCACTTGAAGTTGTGGATCGCGTCAGCGAGACACAACTTCAAGTGGGTGAAAATTCAAATTGAATAATTTGGCAGTTAAAGTGTAAAGGAATATTGTCTCCAGGGTTGGAGGATAGCAAATGATTGGTACATAATTATATCAATGACATATGGAACGTGATTGTAGCAATACAAAATGCATATATAACCATAGATTTTTAATTTTACGCATACACCAGTAGACATTGATACCTTTGTCACACCTGCATACGCTTATACTGGCACACCTACTGCAACACGAAGAACGATCAAGATTTTTATGAGAAAAATGAATAGGAATTAAAACAGTTCCTTTGATTTGTTTTACTGAATTTAAATGTCAGTAGCAGTGGGAGCGTCGAAGTCAGCATAGGCTTATGTGAGATGCCCGTATAGCATGGTATTGTATCATGTGATTAAAAACTGGCACTTGATCCGGGAGAAATGTACTGTATGATAGTCTGTGGCTAAAAAGTCATTGTTGATGAAACATTACAGTTGTATGCAACAGTGTTCAATTTCAGTTTGAACAAACATGAACGTTAATGGTTATAATAATGTTATAATAATAGTATAACCATTAACGTCCATTGTGTCAATTATGTATTTTTATTTTGGAATTTATTAAAAAATACATCGTTCCAAGTTATTATTATGATAATAGGGGACTGCAACGCAATCTATAAATCATCTATTCACTGTGGAAATCATTAAAGATTAACCATGTGTTAACACAGGTTATTTATCGAAAACACTTCGTTCAACAAAATAAAAATAAGTGAATCACACTGTCAGATATATTATTGAAAGTATGTGGTTCTCTGTATACCGTGCTAGTGATTTAACCAAGAGTCACACATCAATCATAAATTTTACTAATGCATGACCCGACAAACACGGACATTGAGACAATGCTGATTTTGTATTGTTACACTGACATTCTGTACATATCGCACAGTCGCGGTGTTTTAGGGCCTGTCACACCTTGGCGATCACAGTCAACGATTGCTTACCGTACGGAAAAAATATTTAAAAAATAATAAAAACGCTGGCGATTGATGGACCCTCATAATCCATAACGTTTGTCTAGCGTTCATAAGCGCATGAGTAGCGTTAGAGTAACGTAATTGACGACTGAAGGACGCACATCACATAATCCGTGATTCTATCGCCAGCGATCACCAGCGACAGCCAGCGTGGGAGTAGCGCATGAGAAACGCATGTGTAACGCACTCGACGACTGGGGAGCGACTGCCGACGTGTGCTCGACGTTTCACAACGCACAGTTAAGATCACATGATTTTTCTTTAAAACCACGAGTTTTTACTGCAGTATTTAATTGGTTTTAGTAGATTTCTAGCGGTAAATTTATCCTTTTAATATGTTGAGCCATGCGAGAATATATTGACTTTTCAATAAAGAGAGTTTAGAAGTGTTTGGTATAAGTTATTTTGAATTAGATATTTTCTCGTGTTAAAAGCTTATTTTTCATAGAAGAAGATTTTAAACATCTTATTTTATTTTTGATCAGCTGATCACAAACTTGTATAAATGCGCTGAACTTTTATAAAGATTGATACATTTGTAGATATGTTGTCTATCATTACCAATAATTTATAACTTTATTTGTATGTTTTTAGGTGTTTCGAAAGGAAGTGTTAATACATATATATGTATATGCCTATTATGATTTAAAATCAATATAGTACAGCGATTGAGTAACGCTCTCCTAACGTGTACAACGATAGATTACATTCTGGTGTGCGTTGAAAGTTTTGAACCTGTTCAAAACTCTCAGCGTTCATCAGTGTTCATCTGCGATCAACAACTATCGATAAACGCACACTGCGATAGCATAACGATGGTCCAGCGATGGTCAACGTTCGCCAGCGTTCGGCTGATTTTTTCGTGCGTTACGCGATCGTTGAGGCTGATCGCCAAGGTGTGACAGGCCCTTTGCGCGATCGTTGACGGTTACAGCCTTTTGAAATCCCTCAACCATTAAACATTTTATATGTTGATATAGGCCTACATTCAGATCTTTTCAACTGAATATAACATAGGCCTACCAGGATAACATTGAATCATTATTGTTAAATAGATATTTTATTGACATAAATGAAAAGTCTTAACCTTCTTATTTGTCATAGTAATATATGAAGGCCGACATGTATATACAATATGGTTAGTTGGATAAAATTTGCTAAAATATGACTATTTAAAATAGACCTAGAAATAAATGGCATTACCAATCTGTGAGTTTGAAAATGGAGTGACAAATTGCTTTTTTAGCATATTTATTTGCATATATGTCGCTATCAGTTGAAGGGGTGAGAACAAAACCAAGGCTGAGTCATTTAAAAAAAATGCTGCTATTTAACTTTGGGGTACCATAGGACAAAAATGGTTGACTTAGCCTAGATTTTGTCCTGAACAAAATGGCCGCTTATGTCTTCAAAATTGGTTATTTTTATGATACCCCAAACTCAAATAGCTGAAAAATTGACTTAGCCTTGGTTTTGTTCTAACCCCTTCATTTATTATCAAACAATGCTCTGGCAGTGTACATAATTCAACAAGATTGCAAATTTTACTCGTAAAGATAATGTTGATGAATTATTAATTATATAAAATTAAATGCTTGATTTGTAAGACTGATTTGAAAATAACAGCAGTATTGTTTTTGTCAGAAATATATATTTGAATAGCAGGAACATTAATAGTCTATTTTCCTGATTCATCTACTATTTGACATGTCATCGATGTTGCAGACACCAAAGTCACCATCCTAGGGGGAAATATTTTTTGGGACGGAAATTTAGTAATTCCAATGAATTTACATGTGTTTTTCAGGCGGTATTTACAGACACATGGAATGGAGTAACAAACGAAGTAATAAATTATATTTAAATAAAACAACCTTTTTTTTTAATAATTGTACATATTGTTTTTTGCGCTAAATCCATTTAAATATAGAATGATTAACATTTAAAAAACGGAGCCGTCGTGACTATTTCAGTCATATAAACAATGAGGCTGTTACGTGAAAAGCTTGAAGGTTCCGTGTAACTTTATTATTATCTTTTCGGACCAATCAACAATCGACCGCATCCGAATTTGAAATATCCCCTTAAACTTGAACATACACCTAAACATATATGTTGATACTTTCGTCGTAATATTTGACCAATAATCACCTGATGGTCGTTGATAATTATTGATATTATTTTTTTTCATAATTAACACTTTTGAGAAGGTCCGCCTGGTTATACGTGTCATCTAATTTTAATATTACGGAGGTTGTGTTGCACTCTCACTATACTTGTTATCATTATTACTTCCAAATAAGATTAACAAAAGTCAACTGTTTAGATGGTTGGCCAAATATGATATACAGCTCATCATTAGTAGCCACGACCAAAGCCATTTACCATTTAAGCTCTCACGATGCATTAAAGCATCATTTTACCTCCCACAAAACAGACTGAATTTTCCTACAACCAAGGGTTTTAGAGCGAAAATTTTTATGAAATTGGTTTACCAATACATGGTAATTTTTTTTACACCACACTAAGTCACCTTTATCCACAACAAGTCGAGAATTGCGACAGCAATTCGCGGCTTATGGTGGATGAAGATGACAAAGGTAAATTCAGGGTTGGAAGGGTTAATTAGCCATTAATTATCAATTTAGTCCTGTCATTAAAGGCCTATGAAACACCTTAGGGTCGATGACTTTTCAAACGGATTTGGCATCTTTAATATCACAGCTGTCCACAAATAAGCATTTATCAGCAACTGAGCGTTAATAATGTCTTAAATTTGATCATACCCAAGATGTCCGCCATCGCTAGAATGGCGTAGAAGTGTTTTGATTGATACTGTTATAAATGATTTCTTACAGCGTTTCTTTTGGTGTGTGTGGCACGGAACGGTATGTTAAACCAATTCTTAGTAGATACTACGTAAAAAATATGCAGTCATAATGCTAATTAGCATAATTGCATAAGTTGACATTAATTAACACAATGAAATGTGCTCAATGTGATCTTATATCATCATTTATTTTCTCGTGTTACACGTGTTTATCAACAAGAATCGCATAGCAATTTTATCCATTTTAATAATTAAGAATGTAGGTATATTGTTTTATGGTAGTCTTTTTATTTATTGTGCTTTTAATCATTTGTTGAGTTTATGCAGTTGAAATCAGCTGAGAAACCTTTTGACCCAGTTTTTCTAACCTGACGTTTTATCTAACGAACTGAATATGATAAATAATATTGTAGCTGGAAAAAATAGCCTAAATGTGTCTTAGAAAAATAATAACGTTGGAAAATGTATTTTTTATATTATTACAAATCAAAGATGCATGTTGTCACATGTAACGTAACATGTAGGACGTTACAGGCGTATTATCCAGTAGGCGTTATTACTTTTGTAAGACAAATAGCTACTGAACAACCACGAATTATTGCCAGCGCTACTATATTATTGCTCTGCCATAATAATTATAAGCATAATTAAATAATAAATAATTATATGCATGTAATTGAAAGCTAAAATCTAACAAAATGAATTAGTTTTTGATCACGCAAGTTTAGTATAAAATTATCATATGTACTGTTGTTCTTCTGTTAACAACATTATTATTGAATAATGGAAAACAAAAAAACGTTGCATTAGTTTTGCTGGGTTGAAGTTGAAGTATAAAATGATAGGATACAAAACAACAGTAAAACTATTCCGACCAAAACACGCAAAAGTTAATTAGTGCCTCTGATAATAAAAAACGGCATTAGTCGAGGAGCTCAATAGGTCCCATGGGAATTTTTGTATGATGCTAAACCATCCACCCAGATGTCTCAAGGGCATACCAAGAAGCAATAAAAAACATGTTGGCAGTCTGAAATATGGTGGGGGAATGGGGGGGGGGGATATAGCAAAACTATAACATTCTGCTAATGAACATTACAAAAATATATCCAGGGGATATTTTTACAAATTTTTGCCACAGTAATGTTATCATATCATACAAAGCACAAAATACAACCATTGCAGTGGTTATTACCTTGATAATTTATGAACACTAATTATAAATGAAATATTGTGTGGGACAAAATGTATAGTCTGGGAGCCAAATTTCAAAATACCATTAGTTTTTTAGTTAGCTTGACACAAAAAGTGGTAGCTATATTTATGTGTTAGAGAAATATCCCCAGAACTTTGTTAGGGTGGGTGTAGAAGTTTCCAGATAAAGCATAGTACTTAAAATGAGGGATGTTCAAGGGTACCCTTGAGCCCCAAAGCCTGTACATTTTAAACTCCAGGTTATTACAAACAACAATAAACATTTTTTAAAGCACTGTCGATCACATTAATCTGTCATTAAAGATAGGATGACAAATTATAAGGGTTTTGATTTTTTTACAGAACGTAGGTCAACCCTTAGAGCGCTGAAAGTCAATATTTGAAAAAAACTTAACACCACTCGTAGAATGTAATTTTGCCGTTTCCTGTACATTTGTATAGGATAATGCTAATGTATTAGGTACATCGGTCATCTGGTAACACTGTATCAAATTAGAATAATCCCACATTGTTGTATGAATGAATTATGAAGTCAAAAGAGTAGATGGGGTGCTCTTATTAGTAACATTTTTCGACCCCTTGTCATAACACAATCCTCATTGCAATAGTTATCAACAATTTTAATACCACTCTGGCAACATTTGTTCATGAAATATACTAAGGATGACTCATATGTGAAGTTTGGATTTTTTTCGTTAAGCGTAAACCCACTTTTAAAGGGTTGAAAGTCAATATTTAAAAAAACCCCTTAAAACTGTTAGTAGTATGTAACGTTTCCGTTTCCTGTCAATTTGTATGATTAAGAGCATTCTAATGTATGCTAAAATCGGTTGATATATCTGTCATCTGGTACCTCTCTATCAAATTATAAAAAAAACTACCTTGTTGCATGAAGGACTGATGAGGTCAAAAGTCCAGATGAGGTAATCTCACTAGTTGCATTTTTCGGCCCTTGTAGTAACAAAATCCTATTTTCATAGTTATAAACAGCCTTAAAACCAATGTTGTCACATTTTGTCATTGAATATATTTATGTCGAAACTTATCTGATGTCAAGATACTTTTGACGATATAAATCTAACCTTAGAGGTCAATAGCTGCTAGGGTATTACAATATTGTCACTGTTCACAAAGACGTTATCCGTCCCATGTGTAGTTGTACGGATATGCGAATTGTATTTTGTGTTTGCTGGATTTGCCGCAGCATTCATTTGATATACCTATGTGTCTTATGAGAAACCATGACCTGTTACCTTGAGGGTGTATGTAGTAAAAAAATACGCATCAGCATAGTATAGGAGTTAGCCTTCAAGGGATCAGTGGTGTAACCATAATAGGAAATGCGGGGGGGGGGGGGGGTGCAGGCTAATCTAATACCGTTTCCTCCATGTATAGGTGCATTATACCTCTTCTGATATAAATATGTTTTACTGGTGTATGCCTTATACCAATTATGATGTCATCATACTTTCTCTAGTTTTTCACTTTTTTATCAGTATGTGGCATTTTTCTCTTGTAAATTATGTCTGAAAGCTATAATTGCTTTGCAGAACCACTCTATGCCAGTAAATGCTACCTTTGAAAATTTAGCACGAGCAACGTCTCGACACTTAACTTTGGTAAAAAATGATTGTTATCCCCATGTAATTGCTGCTTGTGGAGAACAAATTTAGCAGACTTTTTAAGCTGATAGCTCGCTGGAGGTCGCCACTATTTGTTCGCAGTATCATATATTTCGCAAATGCTAGCAAAAACATATACCTATAACTAGAAAATATATATAAATACCTTGTAAAATCTAATTTGCTAGCATGATAAAATTTCATCATGTACTATTTTAGTATGACTATATAATATAACAAAACATTATCCAAAATATCACACAACACTTCAAATTATCAGTTGTTTGGCTTGTAAGTTGTAGATAATTATTTATAATCTATAATTATGTATTCATCATTTAGTATTCCAAGACACAGAAAACATTGCAGTAATATGACAATGCTAAAGGCCACATAAACTCATTTTGTGGCAAGTCATCATATTTTATTGAGCTCAACGAGTCTCATAATGCCTATTCAAACCAAGGAATCTAGATCCCTTGATAAAACCTATCAGTGCGACAGATTTGCATATGTTACAATTGACACCCCTTCTAATAAAATAACTGAAATAAATCCAGAAGACATTACTGACAAAGACAAATTTGTATGGCATAATGGATTATAATGGCATTGTGGACTGAAAAAAAAACAGCAAAACAAAATATGGAGGAAATTGAATAGTGCGTTAAAAACAAATATGTAATAACTCGAAAAATGACTCATGTTCGGGCTCGTTCACATGTATAGCAAATTGCTAACTGGCACAAAACAGTATATTTCTCAATACAAGAACGCTTAATATATGTTGTAAAACCTTTGCTACTATGTGAGGTTATTTTGTCTAGAATAATGATTGGTATCGTGTTTAATAAAATCGGTAGACTATATCTAATATATTTACGTGAAAAATCATGTTTGACTAGGCTATTTCGTATTTCGTGACATCCTCGTGTTGAATAGTTGTGGACTGTAGCATCAGTTGCAAAATTAAAATTAGTAAAATAATTTGGAAGAAGATTGTTTAAATATTTATAATAAAAGTTTATTTGTTGCAGATAATGAATGTCATCTATTTTCAAAATTCCCAGTTTTTTGAAAATAGGATCTGAGTGTGAATAAAAAATACTTTTTGAAATTATGCGAATAGCTGTCTTTTGTAGTTTATATGCTCGTTTCGGGTCATATCCCCAAGCAAGTATACAATAATTAAGGCGGGGAAGGATGAGATAATTATATATGGTAAGTAATGTGTTTTCAGGGAGCTCATATTTTAATTTGTTTATTATGCCTATGGTTTTAGAGATCGTATTTGCTATTTTAGTTATATGTTGTTTCCAATTTAGATGCTTGTTTAGCATAAGTCCAAAGTAATTAAATTCGTCGACACATTCTATATTTGTGTTACTGCTTGTCAACTTTGGTATTTTGACGCGCTTTTGGGGTTTGTAAAAAAACATATATTTTGATTTTTGTAAATTTAAGGTAAGTTTGTTTGACATTAACCAGTGACTGAATTTCTGTAGCTCAATATTTATCATGTTATTGTTTAATGTATGGTAGTTGTGGTGTTTAAAATCAGATAAGTTTGCAATCAAGGTCGCATCGTCAGCATAAATTACAGATTTAAATATGTTGCTAGCTTTTGGGAAGTCATTTATGTAAATGATTAATAAAAGAAGACCTAATATTGAGCCTTGTGGGACTCCTGTTGATAAATTAATAAAAGAAGATTTAATATTATTTATTTCTACACATTGTTGTCTATTTGATAAGGTTTTTATTAGGTCTAAGGCACATCCTTGAATACCGTAATATTTAGGTTTATTTATTAAAATGGAGTGGTCTAGCGTGTCAAATGCTTTAGATAGATCTAAGTACACTGTTATATGAGTATGTCCTAGTTCCATGCCATTTATGATGGAATCAACAACATTCAACGCTGCTAGTTCTGTGGAGTGGTTTTGGCGGAAGCCATATTGACACTCATAATACACATTATTAAAAAACAAAATAATTATTGATTTGATTATAGATTACACGCTCAATAACTTGTGATAATGCTGGTAAAAGAGAAATAGGACGATAATTTTCAATAAAAATATATGATACCTTAAAGGAAAATAGGGTCACCTTTTTCAAAGATAGGAGTGACCTTAGCTATTTTTAGCTTATCGGGAAATATTCCTGTAACAAGAGACTGGTTAATTGTGATTGTTGAAGGACCTAAAATTTCCGACTTGATGGATTTTTTAAAATGCGTTGATAGTTCATCAATTCCACAGCTATTTTTTGTCGCTAAATTATCAATAATTTTAGATACTGTATTTTCTTCAACGAGTTCAAAGGAGAAACGAGAAGAAGTAGGATTTTTGTGAAACTTTGTATATGAGTTCGGAGTTGGATCTTTTATATTTCATGCTAGATCAGGACCGATATTTACAAAATATTCATTAAATGAATTTGCCATTATTTCCATATTTTCCTTTAAGGTAATACATATTTTTATTTTATGAGGTGATGATTACTTTGTTTCTTTTTGTGCAATATGTTTTTTATTATAGACCACGTATTTTTTATGTCCGAAGAATATTTTTGAAAAATATGATGATAATATGTTTTCTTTGCAATGAAAATACTTCTCTTTATTATAACATTGTATGTGTGTTGATAGCAAGACAATAATTTATATATATAATATTCCTGTACATAAATTACCAAGCCTGCATGTGAGCTGCAAATTGCACCTGGTGAAATAAGGGTATAACCTAGAATTTGGAAAAGTGTTAAATCAGAATTATCGGTCAACCAAGTTTCTTGAAGACATATTGCATTAAATTGCACGTGTTTAGATTTTAGTTGACTTAATATTATTTGAATTTGATTGAACTTCGCATTTAAAGATTGCACATTTAGACTAAGCATAGTGAAATTATTTGCCTTTTCCACACAAAATGACATCAGTTCATCAGTATTTACATATAGTGAATGTTTTATCAAAGAAATTTCAGTCTTCTCATTTTTATTTATAGCCACATTTAGAACATTATTTAAATAATTTATATTCATACCTCCATATTTTGTTAATATATTTTCATCAGCATTATAACATGATGTTATTCTACAATCTTTAGACAAGCTATACATAATCATGATAAGGTAGTAATCGTTTTGAAGATACATAACTGACGAGGAAGCATAAATAATAGTCTTGAAAAAACATAAAACGTTTAACGAGACAAAGATACAAAGAAATAAAAATATCATGGCTATAGTAGATCGACTATGGACTACTAATGTGACATGACATAATATACCAAAGCATGCGATTTAAGTGATGTTGAAGAGTGTTTTTTTTACAAATATATCAACACATATGTGATTGCATAGTAATGATAAAAGTGTTATAGGTAGGGTTTTTGTAACTTAACATAATGGAACCAGATGACCGATATACCAAATGAAGTCATAAGACATTAGCATGAGCATAATCACACAAATGTAGAGCAAACGGAAAAGTTACAGTCTACGAACTTTGTAATTTTTTTTGGAAATATTGACTTTTAGCGCTCTAAGGGTGGGTTTATGTTTTCTTCATAACTTCACATATGTTTTGTCCTGAATATATTCAATGACTAAATGGGGCATTACTGTTGAAAAATGTGGAAAGACATCCTCTGGATATTTTTTAATGCTCTATCCAAAAAGTCAGCTAAGTAAAATGTTATAATTTTCCTATATACCTCACCACCCCCCCCCCCATATATTTCAGACTGCCAACATGTTTTTTTATGTTATTTACGATGTCCTTGAGACATTTGAATAGGTGGCTTAGCATCATACAAAAATTCGCACGGGACCTTATTTCTGTGGACATGGTACCTGACTACATATGAATATAAGTGAAATCAGGATTGCTACATGGAGCATACTGGGTCATTTATTGGCACAATAATATATTATTATGCAGCTGCCACTCTGTTTTATTTACATTTGCATTTGTGATAACTAGGTGTGTTACTTAAGGTGACATCGTCAGACCTCCCAATCTTCTGCAGTGACATACGATTTGCTGCCTGGATTATTGACCTTGGTGACCAGATCCCTGATCATGGAGTACCCTTATGTCTACTTGTATGTTATCTCGAGTTTATGTCGCGACTATGAATCACTTGAACCCTTTTACTACAAAATAATTTATTTAATTTCGTAATCAATTCGAGCTTTGAATTGCTCTCACTATTCACACAACATACTAATTATAAATTCCCTTATTTAAGAAAACCACGTCCTTGTTCAGGTGTGGAATCTTCTTTTTTTTGTAAATATTACATGATTATGACGCACACACCACTGTAACAAATGTATGTTAAAGGTTGGATAGTAATGTTTGAATACCGGGTTGTCAGTTTTATGAAACACAGTCGACGCCAGCCAGACACTCGAGATTGAAGTACAACTTATATGGTAAATCGATTGTATGATAAACAATCGGGTTAACTAACACATTTGCTATGTATTTTATTGTTCATATTGTGACTGTTTTGATAACCATTAAAGTTGTTATTATTATTATTATTATCATTTTTATTATTATTAAATTATCCTATTCAAAAGATTTATGAGTGTATAAATATTTCCAGCTTCATATAAATAATAAACGAAATTATACCTAACTTCTGTCGTCTTATTGGATAAGAATGGTTCTCATAAGCTATCCGAAATCAGCAGCCCGCATCAGTGTACACATATGTGTGTAGACTATGCCAAACCCATTGGTCCAGATAAGGACGGTGTTGCTGTACGAGAGAGGATGACCAACATAATACATTGCATTACAAAAATATGTAATACCAAGTTACAATCTCAGACCTTATGTTTCAACTTGTTATCCAGATACGTGGCCAGAACATGAGTATTACGTGTGCCGCCTAGCTTTCTATAATCGCACGTCTATGTCAGGTCATGACCATTATAGCATTGAGTATCATGGTATCAATTTAACAATCTATCTGGTTGAATAATAATTTAAATTTGTATTCACTTTTAGATTGGAATAGATTTCACAATTTTCACAGTTAGGCTAATTAAAATTACTTGGTTTTATTACATAATATAACGAAATTATGCGCCAGGTATATAATTATATCTTTAAAGTGTTAATACTTGAATTAACTGGCTTGACAGGTTCTGTATACACGGCCGATGCTAAATCAATCAGGGTATAGTTACACCTCAGAGTCAAGTAGGCCTAGAACATGTAGTTTTGGCTCATAGCCTAATAGGCCTACTTACCAGTGCTTGTACTCGGGAAGTATAAAAGTCATAAATTAAAACATGTTTTTTTTAGTAATTCACAAAACAAAACAAAGTTGTGTGTTAATCTGAGGGAACGCAACAAGGTAACTTTAAAAAAAAGGGATTTATGTGATGATGACACTATAAGATCAAGCTTTTGGACGATTATTTATGTAATTGTATGGGACATGTTATGTAGGATTATATATGTGAGACTGTAAGCCAGAGTTATGATCATGATCAGTTTCTATCAGACAGAGAGGCTGAAAAGTGTATACTCAATGATTATATTAGATTTGCACGTAACAGAAAATGGTATATGTAACTGGAAACTAACCCGTTACACAATGAATCACTCGCGATAACTGTCCTGCATAGCGAACAATTTCATTGCTTTTGGAAATCAGCTCAATTTTGAGCTTTTTGTGCAATTCTGTCGATCATTTTTGCCTTTGTTTTATAATAACATTACCATTTTTTGAGGTGTCCTCTCTTGTTATTAACTCGTACCTATTTATCATACAACGTCTGTATCTGTATCTGTGTCTGTATCCGTATCTGTATATTACGTGGCAGTACGCACTATTGTGCTATCGCGCCACGGGAGTAACTTAGCAAGGCCTGTTATCATCATGATAACATTCATAGCCTTAGTCACTTAATACCTTAAATATATATAACTGTTTTTGTTAACTTCATTTTTAAAACCACCGTTTGTTTAGCATCAAACGCACAGTTGTTGTTAAGTCATATGGCTAGCCGATTTCCGTTACAACTAATATGCATGTACCTGGGGTTCAAGGACTGTTTCAGTGGTTAAGCTAACACGTCCAGTCGAGGTTAAATGCTCGGCACCCGTGTGAACGCTGTGTAGTCAACGATTTGGGGAAAATTGTACTGCCGGCTTCTACGACAAGGAGTTTCCTAGACATGCCCCATGCCTTTCTACGAGCATAAGAACGGGATGATTATCACTTTGTTTTACGACCGCCTTGCGAAAGCCACAATAAAGGCCCCCGAAATCGTTGGTACGGTATTTGTACGGGTGAGTGTGACCAGGGTGTTATATAACAGAGCTATAACATAGCCCAGTAGCAGCACCATCATTCCTACGGGGATCGTCAGCAATAATCCATTATCAAAGTCCTCTTCTGGAAGCTTGTACAAGTGTAGACAGTCATACGACAATAAAGCGCTTATAATGGTGCATGCTAGTGACATGAAAAGTGTTGAAGTGCACTCGCAGGCCCCTGGAAGCCAGACGCATGTTTAAATTATAGAATGTCACTTGCATGCGCAGCGCTAAACGCATGATGCCACTCGCTGATACGCCTTATTAAAACCGAATTAATAATATCCTATATATTTGGCCTCCATCGTCAAGATTTTAAACAAATAAAAAATTATAAGTCGATTTTCTCATACCACACAGGCTGGGATCACGTCAGGCGGGGGCCCTAGTGCAATGGTTGAAGCTGCCTGCTTGTAAAGTCTGGAGGGCAGTGTCATCTCATTCACCTCACTATCCTCAGGAGGTTCTCCGGACCCAGTTTAGCCTATATGTGCACAAAGGTGGCCTAAACCCCATTCATTTCATTTCATTTTCTTCTTCTTTAAATGTTCTACATCAATTATATGCACCCTGCTAATTAAAGTATCATATTGATCAGTGTCATTTAGCGACACGTAATTCTGAGCATTAGCTAAGTGAAATGTAAAGTTGAGTAACAAACTAGCAGATGATACTAATTATATTATCATATATATATGTATATATAAATGTATACTGCCGTACAAAGCCAAAATGGTAGCATCTGCCCACTTCACAAGTAAACAGGTACTGCCCCTTGGATTTGTATACTAAATATATGTTTATATGATATCACTAACATGTCCTTGTAACCGCATACGAGTGGCGCTGGCTTCTCATTAAACTTGGGATTAAATAATCATGATAATGATGTGGTAATGGGGACTATCAAAGATCATTGTCTTTATCGTGATGACATCAGTAGACGACATTGAAATAGATGATAATATTGACTCCCCTGAAACGACTGGATCGAATCCATGGCGATGTGCTCATTGTGAAAGCAAGTGCATAAAGCTAACGACATTTTTTCGTGCAATTGACGAATTTAAAACGCATTACATGTGTCATCTGCACTCGCATGCGAATTTGAGCATATGCGCTTTTGTGACGCCGTGCAAACGCTAAACAAATAGAAAATAAACAGTTCTTAGAATCTATAATTCGCACAAACCTTTGTGACCGAAGTGTTGGTCAGATTAGATCTTTATCATAACATAACTTTTTTCTGAAATACGAAACGCCGGTCCAACTGTGTTCCAATGAAAAATGATTGGTGTAGACACGACCGCTCCTGGAACCATTTTGCCATCGTTTTTCAAGAGCTTGTTAGTTTCACGAGAATGGCAAGCAAGTATACGATTGGATAAGAGCGCCCGCTGGCTACCTATACAATGAATGCTAAAGAGGAGATATACGAGGAAAAGCAACAAGTGTTTTGTAAGCGGCATGATCTAGTGATGTTTATAAGCTGAGCGATCCCCTCAGCCCGGATAAAAGTGTGCGGTTTACTTCTTATTTTTGACAATATCTTTCAAAAAAGTAGTCATCTACCTCGATCTGGGCCTTACGTTTATGTGTATATAATACAACTTGATGTCTTTAAATGATTTATTTCAAATTGTAAAAAATTATCACAATAGCAGCAAATATCAACGCAGAACTATCAGAATATTATTAAGAATGAGCTTGGATGAAGAGCACACGTATAGATACCAGATAAGTACATGTAGTTGATTTGCATATATATACGTTGCAGTTGTTATTTATCTCACAAACCAACCGTAACCGCAAAAAATCTAAATATAAATAATTGATTATTATCACAACAACATAATAAAGTTTAAAAAATAATGTCATTTAATCCAACTTGACGTTCAGTTTTTATTTGGGTTGAACAGTTCAGGATCTGTTTTCACTGTCCACGGGAACTGCTGTAACTCTACTTTTAACCAGTAGTTTATCTCCGTGGTACATAGAGGGCTCCATATACTGAACTTTCATCTCACCAGGCTCACAGGATTGCTGGGGGAATGTTGGTCTCTTAAAAACGAACTCTTGCCTATCAGGCTTGTGGACTTCATAATTACCCTCAGTCGATAGAACCATCATAGGATTTTGTATAACCATCTTCCATGACAAATCACATGTGGTTCGAGTAAAATGTTCCACTCCGCTTCTGTAGAATTGTAAAATTTGTCCCAAATATTTCAAGTCCAATCTAGAAGTGATGTATGTGTACTTCGAAAGCCTCTCAGTGACTTCATGAATAGTCTTCTTGATCAAATCCTAAATAAACATGTGATGTTTTAGCACAATAATGGATGTATCATCAACATGAAACATAAGTCAAAGCCGAAACCTCATAAAACGCCACAATTTCACAATAAAACATTTTAATATATTGTATTAAAATAAACAATTACAATGTGGTTGCTACATTTACTAAAGCAGGAAGAACATATGACACAATATAAAGTAAAGTGTTATTATTATGACTTGAGTGGGCGCTACTAGTAGAATAGTGTTACTATGTGGGCGTAAGATTTGGCTTTACCCTACTCTCAGGGCTGCTAAACCTGCCTGGTCAGTTGCAAGCCTCGTGTACGCGAGCTGCTGGACTTGTTCTTGGAATTATTGTCAAGGTGTGTGGATCATATAGGTCTAACGCTGTAGACTACTGACTTGACCTACACGTAGGTTCCTGGCTACACTTGCTGACGATCTTAGACAATGAGGTTTGACAATGTTTATTATTTTATACTCAGATTGACATTTATTTATGCGGGCTGACACCTGCATGGCAAAACGGGTGAGCCGTGATAGCATATAGGGTGGTTAGTTTCTAGATAGACATGTAAGCCTATGTTGTAATTGTAGGCAAGGAATAAAGATATTTTAAACATCAGTTGTTTTGTTGGCAAAGTGATAATACTACTGATAACATGATTTTGTTTGTGCGATAGGTTTTTTTATTGCCCTTCACAGATGCAAGTATCCGTCGACTCTTACTCAGACTGCTGGCATCTGCGTCGTGCCAATAAAAAAAGCAGATCACCCTCAAAAATCATGTCACTATTATATTAGTATGTTGATCTTGGCATGAGTATAAATGTTAGTTGACGTAAATACAGTTTACTGTGCACGTACTGCCGCCACAATACAGATTAAATGAAGGTATAACCCACCGGAAGAAGACGTAATGAATGACATTTGCTGACATTTGATAGTTGAAAATTATATAAACAGCATTGTATTTCATACACCATTTTCTATATCTTAGTTGCTATGACTTAAAGCCTAATTTTCGTTATTTGAAACTGTTCAAAATAAAAAATTGTGATAACTTGTATCAAAGATTAATGAGTACATGAAGATATAAGATAAGTCTATTCCCTACCGAGCAGATTGTGTCCATGGACATTTTGCCAGCGTGAGACAACAGAAAAGTTTGTACAACTTCTTTCGTGTCCTCATTTATTTTTAACTGTGGAGAAATAAATACTGCATCAAACATGATCCATATAGATGTTATGATATCAAGAAACATATAATAAAATATATATCCAAATCAATTATTAATATATTTTTTAATATTGCTAGCATTTTCGTATGTAACATTATGATGTAACATTATAGAAAAAATATTGGACAAATATTTTGATATGACAGGTCATGGTCAGTTTTTTGTTGGATACCTGTATATGCAAATGTATGTTGTATGGCACATAACAATCATCATTGAATGTTTCATAAGTTTTTGAAAAAGTATTGTATGATTTTGTATTTTTATAAAAAAAAAATCAAAAAGTTTGTCACAGCCATCGATTTAATCTGTGAGACGGTACCACTAGATGTCTGTATGTATTTAGTTAGTGTGAATGAATACATGCGGTTTTCATCCACCTCTGTGCACATACATCACGTACATGTTAAGCTGGTATTTCAAACGGCGTTTATCTTTGTAGGCCAACCTTAATTTTTTCCTCTTTTATGACGAATTTAAGTCTATATTATTCACATGCATATTTTTACACAGTAGCCAACATTTTTATAAACTAAATTTGTGATATGATTAACATTTATGTTTTTCATTTTTTTAAAACTTTCAATTATTATTATTTTATTGAATTAGTGCGTGGACATTTTTGTTTCCAGTAACAGTAGTACAATGCCATATAATATCAATGGCATTTCATTCCTGTTTCGGCTCAAATTAGATACTTTGTATCACGGATAAAACAATGTATTGGCGTGCGGTTTAAGTAAAACATTTCAAAATAATAATTATACGTTTGTTTATTTACCTTCTCCTGGATATCACTGCCATGACCATGACCACGATTTGGTTTGTAAGAATTATCTTTTCCAGGGGACAGAGCGTTGTTTATGAAATGTTGCAGCCGATCTGTTGTTAAGATTATGTAAAATGTTTCTGACAAATGTTCCTGGAAGGTGAATAATGCTTTTTGCATAGACAACCAAGATACCTTAAAAACAAAGATACAGAAACCATTAATATTCCAAAGGAATCAAATTACACTGTTTTTTTCGCCAGAAGTGTCGAGCTTCGAGCCCTGACATTATGAGATCGACGTGAGTCCGATGTGAGAGGGGGTATCACTCACCGCGAGACTTCTTGTACTGCTGAAATAGGTCTAGTGTATTACTAAATTGATCAGCCAGGAGAATACTGTTTAATTATATAATCTGGGTATGTACTGGGTAGCTCCCTTCTTGACATGGTTGACTGCGTACCTAAGGATCCCGGGCTAGAATCCCGTTGCAAAGAATGCAAGAGCTGATAAAAACGCACAAATAACACCGCATGCAGCATAAATATAAGATAATATATATATATATATATTTTAAATTACCAAGATTAGATGTGAATGCTCAATAATACGTTTGAGGTAATATCACCACAATGGTTTTGGTTATTTTAGGAAAAATAATATACCTGCATCAGAGAGCAGATGATCTCGTTCATAACTATTGGCCAAACATCCCTGTTGACATTTGCTGGATTTTTCATGTATTCTCTAAACTGACTACATGTTTGCATTCTCAGGTTTTCGTACGCTTCATGAACAGTAGAAGGTCGGCAAGAGTTTGTGATCTTTTCAGTCATTCTTCCATCTATAGAGCTTGACATAATTTTACCTATTCTGAAATCAATTGATATTGTCATATTATGATGTGACATTAATCAGTTAATCTGTTAGTGATCTGTAGAGATTATAAAGTGCTTGGGAGAGATATGTCAAATGCCCTATGCTGGTTGCGGATGGCTTATATTGTTGTGGATATGTGGGGTATATTATGTGATCAGAATTACAGTTCGTGAGGTTTATTGTTGTGGTAAGAATGGAGGGTAATGCTGTGGTACGCATGGGTGATTGAGTGTAATGTTGTGGTAGTATAATTGGAGTATGATGGTAATGTTGTGGTACGAATAGGAAATAAGATTTATGATGTGGTAGTAATGGGTGAAAGATGGTAATGATGTGGTAAATGAGGGTACTGTTGTAGTAAGAATGGGTAAATGAGGGTATTTTTATGGTAGGAATGGGTGATTTAGGGTAATGGTGTGGTAAGAATGGGTAAATTGGTGTAATATTGTGGTAAGAATGGGCAGATGTAACTTTACAATGTAAAGCAGTGTATTGGTAGTACTGCTGTGGTAAGAATAGGTAAATGAGTGTAATGTTCGTGGTAAGAATGGATGAATGGGTGTAGTGGCTAGTGCTTGGTACAATATAACGTGCTGGAGAGAGGATAATTGTATCAGTGGATCAAAAGTATACCATGTAAGTCAAATTCTGGATCCGCCACTGTGGAGGACCATTGGAGGCTGCGATGTGTCAGGAAAGAATACGCAGTTCTCATAATAATACAGCATAAGACACAAAGAAAAACAACTAAACAAATGAAAATATAATGTACTAACTGTTCTCGGAGGCCATTGTTTTCTCCTTTTTCTTGTGCGAGATCATACTCAAGCCGTTCGGCTTTTTTCAGTTGGTTTTCATAACTGAGATTGTAAATTAAAATTAAATTAATTAGTAGTGAATACATGTAATATTTACTAATATTTACTGTTATATATTTCTAGTAAAAATTGGCAAATAATGTATTCTGTCCGCACACTAATGTATCTTATTTATACTATCAGATGTTTCCACATACCTTATAACAACACTTTATTTAATGATTTATACTGTAAACATTCTAGATTTAAAATTCTAAGCTATGAAAAGGTTGCTAACTTTTATGATCAAGCTTTCAAACCAGATGTATTTTATCACAAGTTATCTTATTTCGTGTATATGTTTACCCGATAAAGACTCTCCTCTAGAATATATGCTATCAACTATTCATACTTGTACTGCTGCAGCAAATTATTGTAATAGTGCTGGAGAGACCTCTAGCATCCAACTAAATTTATCTGGAATAGATGCGCTCTCATGGGTGGCCAACGGGCTCACATGTCTTGTACTTGCTAGACTTGTAGCAGTTGAGTCGGAGCAAGAGCTAACTCGGCACAGCACGTGCTAAATATGCGTAGGCATGTTAGCTGCTTGAGTCACAAAAGTGCATTTGTCTCTGGTTAATAATATAAAATATCAAGACTGATCCAAAATGTCATTTGAAAAAAACGGCTTAATAGGCATATTCATGGTCTGACCAGCTGAAATTATTATGGTGAGCCAAACATGGACATCAACAAACATCAACAAATAATTTAGTTATAATGGACAATTCAAAATATGTCCGGTGTCCTATCCGTTAACAAGAGGTGCGTGGTAAGGCTGTTCGCTTGGCGGATGAGAGGTTGTTGGTTCAAACCCCGTTAGTTCACAACCTGTTTAATACAGTGTACTAGTTTAGAAGTTGTGCACGTGTTAGTCTCTTTGTGTTTGTTATTGAGCACATTTTAAAATGAATGCGAAACTTGACAAGAAACCAATGTAATTGCTTCCTAATGGGAACAAAACGACTAAAACGTGGGATTGTGGTCACCACTCTAGCAAGGTAGCTCTGAATCCGTTGTAATCTAGCGATATCATTTTCTGGCTTGTTGTGGAAGAGTGAGTTGCGCTAATCTAACTGGCTACTTACCAGTGCCACTGCAATTTGTTTGGCAAGAGCTAAGGACAGATTTTTTCGAAGTCACGCAGGTCATGGATATGATAGAGGCATGATCTACATGTTTGGGTATGTGTTTTCGGATATTTAAGCTACTGTTATTTAGGATGTTATTTCGCTGAACTTTGGACCCAATGAAAGTGTGATTTTATCTCTTGTTTTTTTTACGGATTCGTGCTTATTTTAAAAATAAGAAGAAAAACAAATTTTATTTTGCCCGGGTATTGTCTATTGGTTAATGTCCCTCTATAAACCCATCTAATTATTATGTGAACTAACTGTTCTCGGAGGCCATTCTTGTCCTTCCTTTCACGTGCGAGTTCATGTTTGAGATGTTCTGTTATCTTCTGTTGGTGGTCATACCTAAGATTATAAATTAAAATTGAATTAGTGATTAGTAAAATGGTGGTAATATTTACTATCATGTATTCATTCCGTTTGAAAAATCCGTATTTGGTCTTTTTTAAATCAAAATACATCTTTCACATAGCGTCTTCTACAAAATACGACTTAAACACTAGACGAGAAATCCTACCAGTATTATTTGGATTGAATCGTGTTTTCAGGGCAATTTTGTTAGTCATAATTAAGTGGACTCTCTGGTAGAACATGCCACCAGCTAATCATGCTTGTACGTTTACGAGTGTGGCAGGAGGTTTAACCTTTATGCAGCTGGTACTGTATATATTTTTTCACAATGTTCATAAACATGATAAATGTATGCATTTTTTATTGGAATTAAATTTATATTTGTTATGGAAAAAAATATAACTATTTCTTATTCTGATATAAATGCAGTTCTCAAGTTAGAATCAAATTAAATGTTATTGCAATCAATAAGCTGTTTGTCTTACTGTCAGCAATCCAGCTTTAAATGCATGAAAGATAAATTTAGCAGCACTATTACTTTTACTATTAGTATTACTATACAGCACAGGGTTATTCGTCCAGGGCTCAACTGAGAAACCTCCAACATCCAATCAATTCACTGGAAATATTTGTACACGATTTGTACAATTCGTGAACATAAATTCATAAACATCAACACGAACTTAGTTTCAGGGTTGTTGGCTTATCTGTTTTTCATGAGCATTGGGCGACCGATCTTTAGATTGATAGCTCGTAAATTTCTTTAACATCTCATTTGTTGTTCAAGAACATTCGTGAATAATTCATGAACACATTTAATAAACGTTGTTCATGAATCATTTGAGTATGGCCGTTCATAAACTAGGTTGGCAGTTCGTGAATTTCATGAATGTCTCATCCGTTGTTCAGGAACATTCGTTCTTGAAGACATTAAATGAACGTTCATGAATGTTCATTAACTATCTGATTCTTAATTTTTTTTTAGTTCATGGTCGTTCATGAATTATCCCTGGTTCATGAATTATCCTACTTCGTGACTGTTCATGAACAAACCATTTTCGTGAACAAAGTGAGAGCTCATGAACATAATCAGTTTATGAACTCATGAACTTTTATGAAAGTCTCATTTGTAGTTCAAAAATATTCATGAACCTTTTATGAACACATTGATTAACGTTCATGAACGTGCATAGTTTTTTGTTCAAGAACATGCATGCATGGTTCATGAGCAGTTAATGATCATCTCCCCGAGAAACATAATTCACTTAAAAATAAATAGATCCAAAAAATATTCCACACAATATCACATTTGTCAACTTTACATCAAACAAAATTACCCCACTCCCATTTGTGTCATCTGTATTCTATGGTTGATTATCACAGCCTATATAATTCTTTAACAATTAAAACAATCATATCACCACGACTATGCTGTGTCAACATGTCAAGCCTTTATCGCAATTGTGAACTCTAACCCGATGATTATACACTATTCAGACTTACTGTTCCATGAGACCAGAGTATCGTTTTTGAAATTTTGAATATTCCTGCTCAAGTTGTTCAATCTTCGCCTGCATCTCCAGGATTTGTCTGAAGACAGAAATGTTCTATTATGATACTAGATAGTCAGTCTGCAAAACTTCCCGGCCGCAGTCATCGTTTATTGGATCCAGATCTATGATGTGTATCTTATTTTTTGTATGACCTTGAGATATCACGTGGGAATTACCTCGCCGGGCACTTTTACATTAATTTTGATGATCTACGACTTTTAATTTCAGGCTACCTTTGATTTGTACGTAATTTTGTCTGTATGATCTTGAGATGTCAGATTCAATGACACGGTGGGAGTGACCTTGCATGGGTTGGCACAGGAACATTAATTAAGATAATACACGACTTTGTTTTGAATCAAGAAAAACAAATGCAATTCTATTAATATACAAATACATAAAAGTATTTTTTAAAACAAATTTAAGACTGTAAAGATGAAGAGCACACATTTTCTCTTCCAAATATAAATATCATTCTTACTGTGAATGCGCTGTTGACTGGACATCTTGGTCAGTTGGATGTTTATTTTCAATAAGTTGATTACCTGGTGGTTCCTCATGGTCTCTATATTGACTGCTACGTGATTGACATTTTCTGTAAACATACGCTTATACAATATTATGTAATGTGGATAAACCACACCACAATCACAGGAACTCAGGCGTACATATCATTCCCTTGGAGTTTGAAGTTGCCAAACTAGGACTTTGCAAAGTGGCAGTTTAGCACCTAAAATTGCAAACTTGATGTACAAATTGTTATATAAATTGAACGAAGTAAATGTGTATAATTCGCCTTGGCTCAATTGTGTTAAAACGATTCTGAAAGATTGTGGTTTTCCTGGTATTTGAGGAAGTCAAGTCATCCCTTGTAGTAGGGAATGTTTTAAACAACAAATTAAACAAAGATTATTCGACCAGTTTAGACAAAAATGGGTAGCAGAAATCAATCAAAGTAGCAAATGCTTGAACTATAGAATCTTCAAATCAAACTTCAAAATGGAACACTATTTGTTGCGAGATTCCGTTGCAGAAGCCTCAAACTTCCAGTTCAAATAGGATGTCATAGAGGTATACCCAGAGAGCAAAGAAAGACGAGTTTCATTTTACTATGAATATTTCTAATTTTAAAAACTTTTCGGAACCAGCTAATTAAAAGACATAATACGATTCGGTCATCAGCTTTCATATTTGATAAATCAATGAATAGTCAGAACATACTAGAATTGAAAAACGTATGTATATATGTCAGCATTGTTCAAAAATTCATCAATGCATGTATATAATAACACTGTATAATATTGCCATTAAGCCCACCTGACTTCATTTCTACATGTCTGTTAAATAACAGATACTATGAATAAATTATTGTCTATTGTCTATTGTCTCCAACTGCAAGGGGACGATATGTACTATAATAATATAAGGCACAGTGGCGGACCCAGTAGTAGACAGACGGGGGAGAGCGCCGTTTTTTTCACAATAATTTATACACACCACAGCTGGCATATCTAGCCTCTAATATGCTCTAGAAGAGTCCGGTGGCATGCTCCAATGGAATATTATGAAATTAAACGGAGGGGGGGGGGGTGTAATCCGCCACTGAGTTATGCCACGATTGACAAATTACATCTTCCAGCATTTTAAGCAGCACATATTACTTTAATTATAATACGATACTGGTAGGTCGGTCAATCGGTCTGTTGTTTTACACAATCATATGCGAAATAATAATTGCCAGTGTTGTTGATACTATTTGTTCATTGGTGTGCTCATATAGGCCCACCATGTTGATATTCTGTATATTACACATATCGCGACATTTATAACTCACTTTTCTTCGAGGTGATTATTTGCTCTGTATGACAATTCATGTTCCAGTTTCGTTATTATTGCCTTTTGTTGGTTTCGCCTGGAACAAAATATATTCACGGGTGATAATAATTTATAGAGGAGACCGGGGCTAGTTGAACAAGGTGTTTTGTTGCAACACATTAGCTCTAGCAGTATCCGTATGGACCATGTTATTACCAGCGGGCTTTATACATGACATCATTTTATATGAAAAGTCAACGTATGCATACTGTTTCAAAGATACAGGTTTGATTAATTTGTTTAATGTGGATATCCTGACTAATTTTTGGTGGACCCGGTATATCTGCTCATTGTCCTGTGTAGTTAAAGCATATTTTGCTAAACAACTTTACTCCCTCTATGAACTTGGATGTTGCAAAGTTTTAGTTTGAATAAAGATCAATAAAGAGTGACCTTACGAGGATGGTGTTTGTTAAAAAATGAAAATGGGGTTGGTAGACAAATGAGATGCCACAAAATAAATGTTTTTTTATTCCTATTCCAGAATATAATTAGAATAGGCGACCCCTTGTGTCATTGCTACAAGTGACAATAACTATATATTGATCTTTGTTTCAACAAAGCACAGCTCTGTTTCAACTAGCTCCACATGTGTAATTTTTTAAACAGTCGACAAGGTGTCAGTTATGTTGCATTTGAACCATGATGCCTGCAACATCGCCCATTACTGGGGATTTTTGTGGACCATTTTTTTTTTTTTGTAATATGTACCACGTTACATTCAGGTGGTCTGCAGATTTAATATGCATGGACAAGGTCACCAGGGTACCCTTGACCCTTAGGTATACCCTTGGTATACCCTTGGTATACAAATAAATAGGTCGAAACTCAAGCCAAGTACACATGGTGACATGGGAAGGTGTTGAGTTTCATAGGGGAGCTATCCCAAGGTCATGGTAAGGTTATATCAAGGTCACAACAAGGTCAAATCAGCTCAAAACAGCTGAAAATATCTTGTTCTTGCTGCTTTTTCTACAATTATGTTCACTTTAGATGTCTATGATGGCTTGAAACATACCTAGACCCTAACATGGTGTATAGTGTATAGCTGAATAAGACCTACCGCTATGTGTCATCTTTGGTGCTTAGTTTCATTGTCCTGACACTGAGCCACTTGTAGAGCAACATTTCTGAAAACCTTTTTAGCTAGCCCCAGTTTCCATTATTGACAATATGAAATACTTTTATTTTATAATATTCTAATTGCAAAAAATACTTTATTGCACAACAACCTGCATTTATTGGGATGTTTTTTTATAAATACTGATGATAGGTCAATAGTATACAAATTTACTTTATAACACCTTATCATCATATAAACATTTGTAATACATATATAGTATTACTCCTCTGATTTGCAAAACAATTTATTATTATACTGCGTAAGCTACTCGTTTGATCAATCAAATTGACTAAGCTAGAATTCGGAAAACGTGAATAACATGATCATACCATATAATAATTGCTTCCAAATGCTTGTCGATATCTTCTCCATCTGTTTGTGGTGCAGTTTTCCCGGAGTTGATGTTCGGCTCTTCAATGCCATATTGTGTTATGCACGCTCTTGCCAGCGCTATCCACTTTTTCAATTGTTCAGTTATCTCCGTATCAGGTTGACTCAGTTGAAGATCTCTATCTCCCACTAATCGCAACACCTTTTCCACATCATGGAGAGTAATTTCTTGTATCAATTTCGGACTCGGTTCTCTGTTATAGTAAAGCAAACGAAATAAGAAATTGAGCATGTGGAATGTTAGATTCATCGATTGGTGTATATTCATGGTCATCGGTGCATATAATCACTATTTTTTGTTACTTTTGTTTACTGTTTGTGAGTCAGTTATATTTTCTACCGATGTTTTTCATCGCTGTTAAATTGGTAATACCTCACCTGTATTCATAAGATAAAGTAAATCCTCTGCCAGTGGGTATTATCTTTGGTATTGTCTTCCGTGGATAGATATAATCTTTAGTGTACACAAGTACATTTACCAGAAGCTGGTAATCTCTGTGTTTGGGCTGGGTCTGTCTTTGTACAAATTCTAAAAGTTTATTTATCTCATCCATCGTTCTCCTAAAACCAAAATGTTTATAATTATAAAAATACACCCCCTTTTTGATATCCTATCGTATTTTGTAATGGAACACCACTCTCTCAAAATGGTGAGTAATGGAACACTATTCCATGAATGTGGTGAGTAACGGAACACTAATCCATGAATGTGGAGAGTAACGAACTCTAATCCATGAGTGTGGTGAGTAATGGAACATTATTTCATGAATGTGGTGAGTAATGGAACAATATTTCATGAATATGGTGAGTGATGGAATACTAGTCTATGAATGTGAGGCGTGATGGAGCACTATTCCCCGAATGTGGTGAGTAATGGAACACTAGTCCATAAATGTGGTGAGTAATGGAACACTATTACATGAATGTGGTGAGTAATGAAACACTATTCCATGAATGTGGTGAGCAATAGAACACTATTCTATGAATGTGGTGAGAAACGGAACACTAGTCCATGAATGTGGCGAGTAATGGAACTCTAGTTCATGAATGTGGTGAGTAATGGAACACTATTCCATGAATGTGGTGAGTAATGAAACACTATTCTATGCATTTGGTGAGTACTGGAACACTAGTTCATGAATGTGGTGAGTGATGGAACACTATTCCATGAATGTGGTGAGTAACAGAACACTACTCCACGAATGCGGTGAGTAATGGAACACAACTCCATGAATGTGGTGAGTAATGGAACACTATTCCATGAATGTTGTGAGTAACGGAACACTACTCCGCGAATTCGGTGAGTAACAAAACTCTACTCCGCGATTGTGGTGAGTAGCAGAACACTACTACACGAATGTGGTGTAATGGAACACCACTCCATGAATGTGGTGAGTAGTGTAACAACTACTCCATCAATGTGGTGAATAACAGAACACTACTCCGCGAATGTGGTGAGTAATGGAACACTACTTCATGAATGTGGTGAGTAAAGGAACACAACTCCATGAAGATGGCAATTAATGGAACACCACTCCATCAATGTTGTGAGTAATGGAACACTACTGCATCCAGGGAGTAATGAAAGCATAATAAACATTATAGCAGTATTATGATATGTGAAACAGTCGATATTAGTACCACTTTAAGCAAAACTGGAACCGTTATTTTCACAATTTGATGATGTGCATCTATTTTGTTAATATCTATATTTGTAAAACCATGCTGCCCATTCTGAAACGTGGTAAATAATGCTATTGTTGAAATAATCGTGTGCCAAAAATATTTGAACGAGCCAATGCACGGCACTTCCCTTTCAAGCCTGCAAGAAGGGCGAATTACCATCACAATTCTCAACTTATTCTAATGGATGAACATGACTTGACGTGAGCGGCAAATTTAAAAAAAAGTTTATTATTAGAACAGTTCCATGGGGATTTCCTTTTTTAATCCATTAGGTGTAAAAAATTAAGTCATTCTTTACAGATGCAAAAACATGCGATGATACATCGTGAGGGTTTAAGGGCCGCACCACTAGATAAATGGGGGGAATAGGAAAACAAGTTGGAAATTGTTGGAAATGTGGGCGGAAAAAAATGTTGACGGAATTAATGAAAAATCTGTTGACCAGAATAAACCAGAAAATTGTAACGTACATAATAGATTCTACAGCCTACCCTCGGGATATCTAATGGTTCGTCCCTAAAGGTTTAAAATGTCATATTTTATGGTCGAAATGATTTCCGCATAGAATTTATCATGTCTCTCTGAGTCATCAAAGTAAATACAGTTAGGCCTTTATCTCCTATCATGTAATGACAACTGACCTGTTACATGAAGCTTTCGCGACGTTTGCTAAAGAGAGTCGGACAGTTTACTACTTTACTGCAATAGTGATAAATCGTTATTAAAAACAAATCAGCTTTTAACTATAGTAGTCACATTACCGTTGATGGTCTTAACATATACTGTACTAGTACATACATGTAAAGGGATAACAAATACCCACCATAAAAATAATCGTATCGCAGTCAATTTCAATGTACTCAAAAAATGTACCGATGTTCTCTCACTATAACCTTTATAATAGAGATATGTCTGGACGAGTTTATCAGCTCACATTTTAAAGTATATGATGCATTGCAGGTCTATATTGACGGCAGGTTAAGAGATCGCGATATGGTTATCCAGCTAAAAGGCCACAAAATAACCACAACGACAGACAATAGCATTTGTAACATTTGCAAGTTTACATGTTTACATAATTGTATAATCGATAGAAATATAGCAGTATTAAGCACAATACCAGGTAAACGGGGGTTTACAACTAACACTATTTTTTAAAATTAGTTTAGGCCTTATTGTTGCTATAACTTTATTTGGCTATTTTTAGACAGTAAAAATTCCCTGAATTTTGGAGGAGGACAAAGTCTCCTTGGTTTCTAGTTCACAATATTAACATGCAGAGGTAAACAAAGTCACCTTGTCATTTAGATAGCTGATCTGACAGGTTTGTGAAAGAGGAAGTGTTGATTCTAATGTGTATTGCTGCTGGGAATCATCAATTCCATCAATTGAACTGTCTGAACGTTGGTATGTTATATATTTTATCCAAGTATATAGTGAATAACGATTTGTCTTCGGCTATGTGCGCATCCTTTCAGAATGGCACTGTATGCATCCATTCGCATTCACAAGACGATTCAGGCTTAAAGGGACTGACTCAGGCTAAAATCATAAAAAGAATCGTTTATTTTATTTTAGCCTATATTAATATGACCATATGATGTAAGCATGTCCATAGACTAGAACTGCAAAAGTGTTTTTTATTATTTTTGTGCTGCGCATTACCAGTTAGGCTAGATATAGAAACGAAATTCCCGTATTTCTTATTTTTGACATGGTTGTCCAAAATAAGAAATACAGAATTTCGTTATAATCCATGCAATATTAAGTGTATCATTAAATACGACCTGTGATGTAATGACGAGCGATATTTTTTTAGAGCTACACTAGAACATTTTATTAGAAATACGATAATGTATATTTATTTTATCCAGAGTCATACAATTACCATGGTTCTTCAGTTGAAAAAGCAATAATCACCATCACGCCTATATTAGAAGCTGCATAATGTGTACATTTTGTAGATAACATGCCTAAGCGCGGGCATATTCGATTAAAAAACTAGAGGCCTAGGTGCAATTTATTAAAACAAAAAGTTTGCTATGTAATGTAAAATTATTTAATCTAGGGTCATCATGTATTGCTTCAATATTGGAAAACAAAACAAAATAAAATGTGTGATGTTTAGTTTAAATTTTATGACAGATTTAATATTCTGATAACAAATTAGAGTGTAAATACCTTTTTTGTAAGCTACTTTGTCCCTGATATATAGTTGTAAACAGTATGTCCTGTATTTGTTGTTAATTTACATATGTTATTCTAATGTCTTTCAATTTTCTTAATAATTTATACTCCTTTGTGTTGACCATAAATATTCACGTAGTCATACTTTATTTCAGATTCTAAGTTGACTATTTTCTGAGATAATGCTTGAAACTGTATTTCCGTTATTGGAGGTTATTTTACAATGAAAATCAAGGTGAAATTCATCAGGTTAGATTTTCAGTGGTTTTGTGGATGGGATATAACTTGGCATCTGAATTTTCATAATGACACATAATTTGCATACTTTTATTATATTTTTTCATTCTGACGAGTATGAGATATAATTTATCACATTCGCTGACAACGAAAACCATGGGGTACATACTGAAAGTTAAACTCCAACTTGATTATTTTCTGAGATTTAGATCAATCAAGGATTTTCGATAATGGATGCTAATTTGCATTTTATACACGTCATCACCCCATAACCTATTCCTAGGCCCTTTTCTGAGACAAGCCACCAGGCTGATAGTATACTGTAGATCTGGTAATTTTCGCGTGTTTAAATTTTCGCGAATTTTCTATGTTGAGACTTTTAAAAAAGGTGAGAATTCACGAAATTTCATTCTTCCTTAGTAGCGCTATTACAAAAAATAATTAGCAGATCTACAGTATATAAACTGTATAGGTGCATTTACGCTACGTATACGACCACGACAAAAATCCCTCTTATATTATGTTGGTGTGGGCGCTCACATATAGATGCATACGCATATGATATCCACCAAAATAACATATTAGGAGAGATGTTGTGTCATGTTTGTATTCGCATATATTTATTTACTGTACACAGGTACAATTTATTAACTTATTTTGTTTTCCTTATTTTGACAAAAAATTAAAAGATTTATTATTTTAAATATTCAAGGTAAGACATTTGACGAAGTCTTAGAAAAGCGCAAACCATTAATCTATAATTAACAAAATTAGTATTGTATCTTGTTTAAACCAAATAATTAATTTATAATACGCATTACAAACTACGTTGTCCTTATTTATTACTACATATATGAGGTTATCATTGGTTATATAATATTGTATTAAAAATTGTACACTTTTCATATATAATAATTTGTTATTTAATATTGCTTGACTTTAACGAGGGTAGTTGAGAACAAACTATTATGATACTATTAGATATGTAACGTTATAATAAGTTTGTATTCAATAAATCGCATATTGTCTATGTTTTCCTAGATAAGTTCAGTACGCCATTTGACAATACAATAATCTTCTTGATTCAGCAAATTAAAATCATCCGCTTAATTTCGGAATAGCATTCATGTGATAAGATGAATTTGGTTGTGTGGGCCTCTGTTTGTAACATTCAGTCTCACTGATTAGTCGTACTAAGAACTCTTGGTCGTACGTCTTCGTGTGTCAATGTTGTGATGCGATATGACGACTGACTAAATATCACATCACAAAGGCATTGAATGCTCACATCACCATCATCCCAGCATCAGTTGTAAACCAAAGCAGCAGCAGTGAGAAGTTGTGAGAATCATTATCAAAATGGTTTGAATTTTCATTTTGTTAGGTTGTCAGCAACATGTAACAACTGTAAAAAGTAAATAATATATTTAGATAACAAGTTCACAAGAAATAACACACCTGTCCAACTTACATTTAACAGTCTAAGCTCGAGCCCAGTTCGGACCTGGAATTTATGACGCTGCAGTCTAAGCCCGAGCCCAGCTCCAGGGGCGGATCCAGAAAAAATCTGACAGGGTTCCAACCATTATAATTATATAAATAGGCTATTTGGTAATTTTCAGGTTTTAAATATTCGTTAATTTTTTATTTAAGGACTTTTCGTAAAGTCTACAATTTTCTATTTGCTATGCTATTTGGTAATTTTCAGGTTTTAAATATTCGTTAATTTTTTATTTAAGGACTTTTCGTAAAGTCTACAATTTTCAATAATAAAAATATTTTTTTCTCCAGTAATTAGGCCTAACAGATACCACTATAGTCACTGAGTTGTGGAAGGTCACCTTTAACTGTCGCTTAGTGCTTTAGCTTTCACGGCTGAGTAACTTACTCAGCCGTGAAAGCTAAAACTCCCCTCATCCATTGTTTAGTTATCACAAGTATAGGTGTAGCCCACTTCACCCTTACGTAATACCAATTACGGAAATAACTATTCAAAACGTTGGATTAATGCTAACGGAGATACCAAGCCAACTTTGAGTTAGCGTTGGGGTAACATACAGTGTTAGTGGCAATGGACTCTCAAGCTGGTATTGCTACACAAACAGATTACTGTAGTAAGTTAGGCTAACTAGCAAAACCGTTCCAATGACTGACTGATATGATCAATAACTAAACAAATTAATGATGTATTTTATTTTTATGATATTTGTTTTCACGCTCACGCACTATCGGCTAATATATGAGATATACATTATTGTTGAGTCTTCATGGTGACCGTAGTTAAAACTCTTCGATTATAGGTAGCGCTATTATAATAATCATTTATTCAAAGTTTCATAAAATTCCCTAATTTGTTCTCTTCGCGAAATTAAAACTTCGCGAAAATTACCAGATCTATTTCAGTACAAAAAGTAAAAAATGGGGAAAAAATGACTTAAAGGTAAAAAGGACAAACATACTACAATTTCAATGTGTAGAGCGCATTCGAAGCAAGGTGTATTTAATTTAATGAAGTCATTGGAAACAAAGGGTGTAGTGAATGTTATGCAAGAGTCGGTCCCCAATGACAAACAGTTTGTACTTGTAGGCCTATATTGCCGTGCAAAGCCAAACCATACACTGGAATGCTCGGTTGGCTGAGCATAGAGGCTATAATTGACCTCCGTAGGTTGAGTTATGTATATAAACTTATCACATTTAAACATGACTCACTCGTCAGGCAACTATTTGAAACTCCCAGTCAAAACCCTCCCGATTATAACAGTCCTATTGCTAGGTTATACGCCACATGTGAGAAATACAATCTTCTAGATTTTGTAAATTACTATGTTGTCTTCAACTCGATGAAGATAACTAAAGAAAAATGGAAGTACATTGCTACACGCAGAGTTTCAGAAATGTATCGAAATAGATGGAATATATCACGCTGTATATATACAACTTTACAAATATTTAATAAATGTGTATCTACTTTTAATGTAGTATGGTTTTGGCAGGTGGCAAAACAAAGGCCTTCTATGTTAAGAAAATGCAAAATTGTAGCTCGTGTATTAGTTGGTGGCGCTGCCGTGTATAAAAACAAAATGACAATATATAATAAAACTATTCAGATCTGTCCGTTGTGTACCAGTTATGAAAGACTCAGTGTAGAGCATGCTCTGTTAACGTGTAATTCTTTTGATCACGAAAGATCTAAATTGTGGAGTCGGTGTATCGACGTTATGCCACCTGTCATGGCATTATCATTAAACCTCACCAGCCACGACCATAAACTGAAATTAATATTTAGTGGCCTTAATGTAGTGTTCAACACTGAATGGCTCTGCATATATGAAGGAATGATTAATTTCATGGCTGATATGCATGTAATTGTTTGCGAAAAGTTATCTAATTTACAGCATAATATACTTCAACCTAATTAAAGAGTATTTTTTTACACCTGGATTTAAATAAATAGGGTAACTGATGTTGTTTGAAATCACCTTGTATCGCCATTCGTGTTGTTTTAACTGAATTGTAAATAAGTTGAAATTAGATGTTTAATTATTATTATTATTATTATCATAGGTAGATGGTTCTATTAACATAACAGTTACTCAAGTCATTGCTGATATTTTTGTATTTATTTATTATTATTTTTTTTTTTTTCATAAGTAATATATATGTTTATACGACATGTACATGTGTGATTAATCTTTATTATGTGTGATACTTTTACAACTGTACCTTTTTACCCACATATTCTTGCTATTACTATAATGTGAAATGTATCTTCTTTTTGGAGGCAATAAAGACATTCATCATCACAAGTAAGCAGATACTGCCTTTTGGCTTTGTAGAGCAGTGTAACGTTACATTATGATTCGGCAGGATTATTAATTACACCTGATGCCGGTGTCACCCCCACCCTTTCACACCTCCTAGTGACAGCGTTTATCTTGAGATGAATGAAACAGCCTAATTGACCAACACCGTAAGATAGGCGATCAGTTGTGTTTTGGAACCCTGTCATCAAAACGGTGACAGGGTTCCAATCCTCCCAAAAAAAAACAATAAAATTTAGCGATTTTTTTAGGTCTCAAAGCCTGTAATTTGTTAGATTTGAAAACGCTGACAGGGTCCCGGAACCCTGTCAACCCGGTCTAAATCCGCCCCTGCGCTCGGACCTGGCAATAATGCTTAGCCATTCACAGATGACATCACTTGCGCAACTATAAACACAACATGTGAAACCTAGAACATAAATGGTTGATTTATCTGCGTCACAACCGTTTCTGAACTAAAAGTAGAACTCCACGCGCATTTAAATACAAGGCTTTCGGTATTTCTCAGATGAGTTGGAAATGTTATCTTAAACTATGAAATCTGGTATGCCCCTCAGGGAATTTAGACAGATTAATATATACCATGGTAATAACTCATTTACCTTATTAATTCGTGTATATAGGTCTATTGAATGCTTCTTCGAACCGTCTGTGATGTATTTTAATATATTCTATATGAATTGATATAATTGTGTACTCCTGGATCTCCGTGGATCTCAAAAAAAAAACATTTTTAAACAAAATTACCGAAAATTTGCGCACCTAATTAGCATATTCAAAATGGCTGTCGTTTACCATGGCAACATCACATTGGCCAATTAAATGAAGTGTTTTTAGGTTATATGTTATATGTGTGTTCCTGTGGTGTATGGGAAATACATATGCCATAATTCTAAATGTCTATCAGGAGTATCAGAATATGTCTCAAAATCACAAAAAATTCCAGACCACACAGACGTCCAATGTCAAAACGGTCAGACTGCTATGAGTTAAGCAAATATCACGATATCATGTAATTCGCCTGTCTTGTAGTGAGCTCTATCTGTCATCACGGATAGACAGATATTATCTCTAACCTGATTTGCATTCATACATTATAAGCAAAATAACAGTTTTTGGTAATACTGCCATAATAAAGAAAAGCATAGAATAATTGTACATAATCGAGGCCCTGAAATAGGTACGTCTCTATCATCAGTATCAGTAAAATCAACATGTGGTATACATTTTAGAACGATAACGCCATAAATGTTGAATATATCGTATTATCAGAAAAAATCAGGATCATGGAGGTCAGTCATTTAACTAAAATATTCACTTTACTGTATCCATGGATCATCCATTTCAAAAGAACAGTTCATTTGATAGAAAATGTTAATTGAAATGTTCGCCATATTGGTGTGTGTTTCAGATCAGCAGATAACACACAATGAGTAACAGAACCATCCTGACGGCAGCCATTGATTTTGGCACCACATACAGTGGCTATGCTTATTCTTTCGCTGCAAAAAAGTCGGAAATATTAATGAACACGAACTGGAGCAGTCAATTCGGGATGACATCATACAAGGCTCCTACATGTGTACTGACGCGCTACACAAGCTCTACAAATACACATAAATTTATGGAATTTGGTTTCAAAGCACAAGATAGATATGCCAATGAGGGTCAGGATGTATCAATGTGCTTGTTTGACACGTTCAAAATGAAACTTCATAAAATTGAAGAGCAGGTAATTTTTCATGGTCAAAACGAGTATCAAGCATGGCCGCTGAGTAAATAAAGAGCATCGTCTTCATTTGACATGATCAGCTGTCAATGGCCACGTAGTGAACCCAAGACGTGGACCCAATGTTAATGTTGGTCCACTGTCTGCGATGTTAGCCTAACTACACCATGTTTTATATTTACTCTCGGAATAAAGCGAATTTCATTTATATGTACGAATATGAGTACGAATAAAAACACGGGCAAAATTCTTTTTTTGTTATTTCGGTGCGGGTGCTCAAATATACACGAATACGTGAAAATAACATAAGATTGTTTTTCGTTTTCGCATTGGTACATAATGTGGACGCAGTTTAATTTGTTTGCAAGAAAATGCATATCAATTATTGCTATACAAATTCAAAATTTGTGCAGCAAATTTTAACCGCAAATCCAATATTATACAACTTTTACAGTAAATTCGCGATACTTATTTCTCGAAATACAATACAATACGTAGAGCACGGGACATAGAAGTACTAAAATATAAACTAAAAATATACTAAAATATAAACTGTTAAACAGGGAAGAAGTCTAGGTATGAAGATCTGGGACAAAAGAGGAACCATTTCTGCCGATGCTACCATGATTTTTGCAATGGCACTGGAATACATCAAAGATCACTTGATGGGTCATTTTCAAGAAACTGGAAAGTAGGTATATGACCTATTGGAAAAAAATAAAAAAAATAATATATCACAATAATTTATATATTTTATTCCTGAAGCCGGAATAACCATGCCCATCTGACAATATCGGACAATATCCTAATGTTTCACTTCATACAATGAAAACTGTACAAAACTATATATAGGTCTAGGTAATGGTGATCAAAATAATGTCTATCAATTTTGCTTTTCTGTAATATTTGAAATTGGTAATTAACATAACTCTACTTAGCTTTCTCTGGGAGGGAACTTCCGTTGTGCATACCAATGTATAACTATATTGTAATGTAGTGATTAATCATAAGCTTATATATGCAACATTTGTTTGTTTTATTGATTAAGCGTAAATCCACTTTACAGAAATATCGAGATGAGCTACATACGCTGGGTGTTGACTGTACCGGCCATATGGAGTGAATCAGCCAAAGCCTTCATGAGAAAAGCTGCCCTACAAGTGAGTGACGTATATAATAGTTGTTATAATTTGTTACACCAGAATTAAAATGTTATTAACAATACTGTGTATTAACGTGCTTTGTAACAATTTTGTTAAGCAATATGCTTAACAAAGAGTTAGTATACATTTACATTCATGTTGTCGGTAAATAGTCTTACTTCTGATAATTAAAGTATCGGCTCAAATAATATGTATTGTCCACACTCTAATATGGCATTATTTCTTTGCTGTAGGCGGGTTTAATTGAAACAGAAGAATCTGAAAACCTATTCATTGTTCTGGAACCAGAAGCAGCTTCGCTGTTTTGTAGAGGACTTGACATAACCCATTTTGAAAGTGGAAGCCAATGTGATGCAATAGAAATGAAGGCTGGAACTGTGTATATGTTACTGGATGCCGGTGGTAAGTAACCACTCACCATATGACTATAAAAAATGTGTGGAGTTTAACCCTTTAATCGCCGGTGTCGCATATATTCGGGTTTCATTTTTTACTAGCACATTAAGTACCACCTTTTAAACATGGTAAAGACAAAATATGACATCAATCACCTATATTTGAAAACAGTTAACCTCCATTTTGTCAAATCTGAATAATTTTCACGCACTTGAAGTTGTGGATCGCGTCAGCGAGACACAATTTCAAGTGGGTGAAAATTCAGATTAATCAATTTGGCGGCTAAAGGGTTGAAGTCAATGGTGAGCGTTTGTGAGACCGTGAGTTGTAAGGAAGGTGGTTGAATATTTGGGTAATTCGATGTATAAATACGCCTGTAAGTTAATTGGTGAGTAAGTAAGTCGGCCGGTGAGTTAATTTGTGAAAAAAATCAGTCGGTGAGTAAGTCGGTAAAATGATCACTGAGAAATCGGTGTTTAGGCTCATGAGTGGAGTATATTATGAAGGTCTAATTGATATATGAATGTCTGATTAAAGCTGCAAAATTCATTTTTACCGGCCGTTTATATTTAAAGGATAAAAACAAACCGGATATACGAGGATATCATTAGTTCGTACCAACACCTCTAAATGGTCATCACCCACCCTTGGACTACCAAGAAAACAGATCGAAAATTCAAAATAATTTTATGTTCCAGTCCTCCTGGGGCTGTCGCTCTGGTGCAGTGGTTAAGGTCCCTGCTTGGAAAGTAGGAGATCGCGGGTTCGAAGCCCAGTGTGTCCTTCATGTTTCAAAGAAACAAAATCTTCGTACCCCGGCGCACTCTGGTAAAGATTCCATATTGTGGAGAGCCTCTGTGACCGAGAGGTAGCGTGCTCGGTCTCAAACCGTCATACGCTCGAATTTCGAATGCTGTGTCTGGAAATCAGTGTCATTTCATTCATATCACCATTGTGAGGAGGTTCTCCTGGCCCAGGTTAGCCTATATGTGCACAAAGGTGGCCTAATACCCCATTAATTTAATTTAATTTAATTTCCCATTGTCCTCTCACATTTGCACTACAGAATGTGATTGGTGGGCTAAAAATGATTCACTGAGGGTTCCACACACAATTTATTGATCATAATCATATATGACACAGAGTTATGCACACAACATGGGAAAACGTAAACAGACATTTTTTACAGAAAAAAACTTGTAACATATTTCTCAGTGATGCCAGTGATGTCGGTATTTTATATAATGGTAGTGATACTGATAGTGATGAGGATAATAGCTATGATATTTCCATTATTTCGGACAATGTTTTAAGTGACTTTGATTCATGTTGTCATAGACGATAATTGCAACAACTACCTGATTATTAACTGTGCAGATTTATTTGAAAAAATATATGTATAAAGAATTATACCAATCAATAGTAAATAAAGTAATATAAATGATAACTAAATTGTATATAATACATGCATTGTTTGCGTTGAATAATTTATATTACCGTCAAATTATAATCACTCCCCACTCTTAGGTATCATAATTGTGCGTAGGCCTACCAAAAGCCAAATTCCTGCAGACGCGCCTGACACAAATCTACTTCAAACTGATGACAAAATTTAAACTCTGGAGCATAAATGTCTCGTTGGTGTTACAATTATAACTTTGTTTATCAGCACAAGCGAAATTATTTATGAACTTCCACTGCAGAGCATGTCTCCTCTGTGTCAGTCATCAGTTTATGTATTGGTGTTTCCGAGCTTCAAAGGGAAATTTTTTGGGGGATAGACAACAGTTTTAACCTAGCTAACTGATCAGATAGAATTCTGAATATATAGCAAAGTTTTTCCCGGTCTATCAGTTTTGTGAATTTATTCTGGCATTGCGTTCCAAAATAATAATACAAAAATTCATTCTCCTTTTCACTTTTTTGGTTATTATTAAGCTTTCATCTCTGTCGACGTCATGATTAAACGGTTGTGTCGTAACCTCCGTTGTGAGGAAGGACACTGAATGCAGCAGGAATGTCTCAATTAGCTAATCGGTGAGAGGAGAACATAAACAAATGGGATGAATTGTCGAACATAAAAACTAACAGTAATTTAAGTGCGACAGCAGGGTGGATAGGTGTGAAGGTCAATTAAGCGGGATGTGGGAATGAATGATTAGTATGCTCCAAGAAATATATTACTAGGGGACATGGTATGACACACAACACTAAACAGCACCGGCTTAGAGAAATAAAGTATCCTAAAACAGTAAAAATATATAATATAGCCTTGAACATTTTTAAACGTGTTAAAAATAGTAGTGATACCTACTGGTTTCAGGTGGCACAGTAGACATAACAGTTCATGAAGTCCTTCAGAATGGTAACGTGAAGGAGGTAGTGGCGGCCTCAGGTGGAGCAGCTGGTGGAACCAACGTGGATGCCGCATTCAAAGAAATACTCAGAAAATTGTGGAGTGATAATTTTATCAAAACCCTGCAGTCTGAGAGCTCACGACAGTGGATCAACATAGAACACAGTTTTGAAAGAACAAAACGAAATGCCTCGCCGTCTTCAAGCTCCAATTTCAACTTGTTCAGTGTTTCTATGGCTATGCACACTAAATATAAAGAAGCAACAGGTGATGAAATATGTAAATCTTTTGCTAACAATAGACTCGGCGTAATATTCAACGAAGACGAATCTACTGTAGGCATATCATCAGCAACAATGGCTGGAATTTTTAAACCCACAGTCGACAGGATCGTAAAATGTACTGGTGATGTTCTGAGGAAAGTAAAAAGCGTAAAGTATATCTTTATGGTTGGTGGATTCAGCAGCTCACAATATTTAACAACTGCTGTGAGAAGATCGTTCGGTGACAAGGTGAAGGTTCTGATTCCTGAGGATCCAGCTTTGGCTGTTCTTAAAGGTGCCGTGCAGTTTGGTTTGAACCCAGACTTTGTTAGAACGCGAATAGTGCGTAAAACCTATGGCGTGGGGTCACAATCGGATTTTGATGCATCAAAGCATAAACAAGAGAAGAAAGTCATAATAAACAACAAAGAATATTGTGATGATATATTCAATAAGTACATAAAGAAACATAATCCAGTAGAACTTGATGGCGTTATTAGACAAACATTTGTACCTATAAGAGAAGATCAGCTTGCCGTTACATTTCCAATATATGGCTCAGATTTAGAGAATCCGATGTATACTGACGAAGACAGTACCAGACAAATAGGTAGTCTGACTCTGGATTCGCCAGATACATCAAAAGGTCTGAACCGTGAATTCGATGTGGCATTCTATTTTGGCAGAACCGAAATCAAAGTGACCGCTAAGGAAAAAGATGTTCCTGGTGCAGTGGAAAAAAATACACGAATTGATTTCAACGCAAGCTAGAAAACACACTTGAGTGAACGAAGTACCGTACGCTACCCACTGAAAAATACATACATCATATTGTGTGACAAAATCATATAACTTTATGTTGTCAGCTTGCTGTTATTATTTAAATTGATGTCGAAATTGATGTTGAATACAAAAAACGTGATTTTCACGAAATAACAGCCTGAAGGCATAGCGTAATAGGTTCCATTCACAAATACAGCTGCGTTACTATTCAAAAACAGCTATCATTGATATAGCTGATAAATGTCAAAAATTGTTGATCAATTAAGATTGTTTTTGGTCTGTAATATTTACTCGTGTGTTTTCTGTAACATCATATCGTCGCCTCGGAGCTAAAGGATCCTATCTGCCACTCTGACGAGTGTCAGATAGGATCCTTTAGCTCCGAGCCGACGATATTTTATTGAATTTATGATTCATGTGATTGACTTAATAATTCTACAATGATTATTATGATCTAGCCTGGTGTGAATGCAGTAAAGAGTTTTACCTGAGGGTATCTTAAGAATGACGACAACAATTTAGGTGACAATAAATATGCGAAGGTCAGGTTAGATGTGGAAGGCCCGTCACTAAGAGATGGGGGGGGGGACTGGTCAAACCCACCTTTTTGCTGCAAATAATACTGTTTAACAAGGTTTAGTGTTTTTTACGTTCTGAACCACCCTTGGCAGTACATTAATGTATATAACGACCCTTTAGATTATTTTTACACAAGAATATGTAACAATTTGTATCGATTCACTGTTGTAATGTAATAACATATTTACTCCATACAAATCAGGCTCGTCACTAAGGGGGATGTCGAGCACACCTTTTGCTGCAAAGGATACTGTTTAACAAGGCATAGTGTATTTTAAGTTTTGAACCACCCTTGACAGTACATTAACATGCGGTCCGAACACCCTCCTTTTAAAATATTGGTGATGGACCTGCAAAAATATTTGGTGGTTCCTTATAATCGGAATACGCCGTATGTGTATAGGCATACCGATACCCTACATGTACGTGTACAATACAACCAAACACGTCATGTGAGATATAATAAATTATTTTTGGGTGTATTTCCCTCGCTGTATTATTTTATAAAGTTCAAAATTTCCAAAATATTATGATACCACAATTACCCGATGTATATTTCTAATTTCTAATCTGAATTGTTTCGGGGTTTGTCCCCCAGATAAGTTGTATTTGTTTTTATTTAATAATGTATTTCTATAATCTAGACATTTGTGGGGCGCATTGGTATTATCATGATTAACCACAAAAATAACTAATATTATTACCTACCAAATCAACAATTTATCACATTGAACTTTATATTTGTGGTTTTGAATAGTATTAGATAATGACTATATTTATTATTTTTGCAATTTTACACAATTATTTTTGGCCGGGTCTATTTGCCTCGTCACGGAGCACAAAGGGCAAAAAATGTGTTTGGATAATCAGTGATGGGCAAATAACAGTTTAATACTCTTCCATGTCCACCCTGTGACGGGGTAAATAGACACTCCCATTATTTTTACCATGAATATTGTGAAATACAATATGGCTATGTCCAGGCTAAATTTACATTGGTTCCTAGTGTCGGCCTACAATTTGATTAAAATATACCGTATACACATTTTATCAGCTACCTACGTTTGTTTTGAATTACTTTATTACACAAAGAGACTTTTCACTGATTAGCTACGAAGCGAAGTACATTATTTTTCGGTGTCATATTTTATATATATCAACAAATTCAACTATTCAGTCTATTGGGTCAGATGTCAAGTCAAGTCAAGTCTATTTGGTCAATTTTCGAGTCGATCGGTTTACAAAACGACCCTATAGATTAAAAGTTATTAAAATAAGAAAAAATATAACTTGCTATTAACAGCAAATAATAATGTCTGTTCACAAAATTTGTAATAAAATATTGTCAATGTGTTATTAAGTGTGTTATCAAGTTATTGAGATAATATAATACAACAAAAAATGTAATATAATGTATGTAAAAATAATAATACGGAGATAAATCTTTTACATTTTGCTGGATTTATTAGCTGGGAAAAGGACTGTGAACAATATTTAATTGATAATGCACATTGACTATGACCTATGTACATAATGAAAGGGCACACAATAAAGGTCATAGGTAGTGTGTTAACACACAAGCAGGTGCCATAAAACAGCATATGATGTATACCATAAACATCAATAACCTGCATTTTTGCACTCGAGATGTAAACATAATGTATGTGTTTTAAATAAAAAAATGATCGATTTAATGTTAACCTTTTGAACGCGGCCCCCGAGTATACTCGGGGGCAAAAGATGTCTCCCTGTCGCGGTCCCAAGGATACTCGGTGCAGAGTGAGTTTTTTACAGTTTTTTTGTTTGTAAAATCAATGTGGTCCGGTAATCATGGGGGTAGCCTTGATTTGCTGATAAAAAATGTTTCTCTTTTGATTGTGCTTGTATAGCACCCCATAATAATATCTGGGCCGATGTAAAGCTGTCATTATTAAAGAATTATGTTGGAGCGAAAAATTTAAAATGACCGCCATTAAATTAATAAAATTATCATAACTCTCTCAATAATTGAGAAAGAGACTTCATGTTTTCACCAAACCATATATTTTTGTTATCAACAACCATACCTCTCTTTGCATCTTCATCATGCATAAAATGCTATAATAATACTTAGATTACAGATATCGTGCGGATTGCATGTTTGCAAGTACACATCACCCATAAACTGATAAATCTGACATTTTACATGACCTTGACATAACCTTCACGTTAATTTTGGGCGGTATCTATGCAGTAAAGCACAACCTCAACCATTTCAACCTTCATACCCAATTATGTATCATTTTTTGCGATAGAAGCCCCGGCTGATGGTACACGCCGCTGCATGATTGTAATTTAGCTTGTTAAATTGGGCCTTGAGATTGGGGGTGTAATAAAGGCAGACATGGGGGCATTACCCCTCCCAATATCAGCACTGCCCTAGATTTCCTAAAAAAGTGTGCTGAAATGATACCCGACCAAGTATATGTCACAATCAGTCCTTTAAATTCTAATGGATGGATGCACCACTAAACAGCTTGAAATGGACAAAAAGTGGGTATTTTCTATATTTTTTGGGAGTTTGATCTTGAAATGACCTTGATGTGACCTTTGCATGATCTTGGTGTTATCCTACAGTAAAGCCCAACTCCTTCCCATGTTATTTTTTGCTCATAAGCTAAGATCCTGCTGGTGTATCATACAAATCTGACATTACAAAATATTCTGGGTTTTTTTCAACCCCATCCCCTGGAATTCAGCGGTGGGGATGCGAGCTTGTCCAAGAGTTCAGTGTAAAATTGTTAATTGAGCAATTTTGCAAAAAATAATGACATTTTAAGTGATTTTAATTTTAAAAAGTGTATGAGTATTTCATGTATTATTTTATTAATTATTCCGGTTTTGGTTTAGATAAAAAATATTCTCTCGGACGTATGGCTATGTAGTGACTACTTACAATATTGGTATTTGGTGGTCTGTGAAGTATTAGTATGGATCCTATGAGCTTATTATGTGTATATTTCAAGTCAAAGAGAAACAAATCAGTTGAGAACAATCACTAAATGATCATAAATTGAGATATTTTTCTGCTGGATTTTTTTCCAATGTTTATTTACGCCAATTGATTGTGCTCCGCGTAGTTTTTCAATATGAGATCCGCTAAGCCCACGACGTAGATATTAGTATTCTCTGCACTACGTGTATCTTACATTTCAATGTACAAATCTTTCTTCTTCTTCTTTTTTCCACTGAAATAATGCACAGCTCCTCGCGCACTAGCTATAATTATATGAAATATCACAATCTGTGACTGAATTCATGTATATTATTTAACTTACTCCCCATATGTGGAATGTACGGAAGCTTTGGAACGACATGGAGAAAAATATATTTTTTATCTCGTTATAACGACTTATAAGTCAATAAATCGACTTAGCATAAGTCATTATGACGATTTATAAGTCGTTAAATCGATTTATGCTAAGTCGTTATAACGACTTATAGGTCGTTAAATCGACTTAGCATAAGTCGTAATAACGACTTATAAGTCGTTAAATCGACTTAGTAAGTCGTTGAATCGACTTATGCTAAGTCGTTATATCGACTTATAAGTAGGTAAATCGACTTAGCATAAGTCGTTATAACGACTTATAAGTCGTTAAATCGACTTAGCATAAGTCGTTATAACGACTTATAAGTCGTTAAATCGACTTAGTATAAGTCGTAAATCGACGTATAAGTCGTTTAAACAATTTACATTTGTGACTCACGTGTTTGGGCAAAGGGATTGACTAGCGATTCACTGACTACAGCCATCTCTGACACTGCGCCACCGGCGGGCTGCTAGCAGCTTTAGTAGGGGAGCTGGCAGAGATTTGTATTACATCTCGAGTACAAAACATTTGATAGTTTAAGTCATCAGCTGGTGGTATGGGGACCTCAGAATGGTCGATCTTAAATTTTGAAAATGGTGCGTAAAATAGGAGGGGGGGGGGGCTCTTGAAATACCCCTCAAAATAATTTTTTATCACATTTCGAGTACATCAATCAAACCTGTCCTAAAAGTCTCGTTTTGGGTATGTGACTCCAGATATGCAAGTTTTAAGTGGTGCAATTGGTGCAAAACCCATTTAAGACCCTTCCAAAGGGGGTGTTAAATACCCCCCAAAATCAGTTTTTATCACATTTCGAGTACATCAATCAAACATGTCCTAAAAGTTTCGTTTTAGGACTGTGACTCCAGATATGCAAGTCTTAAGTGACGCAATTGGTGCAAAACCCATTTAAGACACGCCTAAAGGGGGTGCTACTGTTACATTTAAATCACAATTTGAGTACTGAGATGACACTTTTAGTGGGGATGCTTGTGTTCATAAATAAATTACCGCGGGATTTTGATGGTAAAATATGCCATCTATATGAAAATATTCAGAATAGACTACAGAATAAGAACAAGTTCGATGGAGTTCGCAAATTGGCGTCAAAACCCTATTTTCAGGCAAAATTCAAAATGGCCACCATCAGTAACGTTATCAAATCTCCATCAATAATTGAGATGGAGACAAAATTATTTCTCCAAACCATACGTTTTCGGTATCAAAGAATGCAATAAAAAAAACCCGATACATTTATTTGAAATAATTATAAAGAAAATGCATAATGGCCGCCATGAAATCACTAAAGTGATCATATCTTCGTTAATGTAAAAAAATGTAGCAATGATTTAAAGTTGGTTCTAGATTGACTGGACTATATTATTAACATGACAAATACATAGATCACAATGACAATATCCATGTTATGAGTGACGCATAACTAATTAAAGCTCCTTTTTTAAGCGAGTTCAAAAATGTCATGGTACCAATCAATACATACAAATTTAAATATCAATTTAAATGTTCGAATTTCCATTTTTAAACTAGCGAATGCCCTTATTCATTATTTATTATTTTATCACTTTTATTTCAAAGAGTCAATATGCGCAATCTATGCCAGTTTATCTTTCATAGGCATGGAGGTCATACTTCGATTGCAGATTGATCAAGCAAACAGAAAGAAATGAACAAGCGAATCAAGAATACCAACAAACAGGGGGCGAATGATGGAAAAAATAACGAGCCAATGAGTTAGCGTATTAAGGGGCAAACGCTAATTGAGTGAAAAAAACAACAAATGAACCGGTGAATGAAAGAACGATAGAACAAACGAAAGAACGAACGTCAAACCGAACGAACAGACAGACAATCGAGTAAACATGCCAAACGGGAGTAGAAATAAATCAATGGGGTTTTAAGCTACCTTTTTCACAAATAGGCTAAATTGGGGAAGGAGAACCTGATGATGGTGAGATGAATGAGATGACTCTGTAGTCAGGCAGAATATTGGCAAAATTTAACCTAACCTGGAGTTTCATACAGAAGTTTATATTTTGATTGATTTGTGTTCAGCATAGGCTAGTGTCGTCATTTCCACCGGGAGTACTAAATTTCACCCAGTGGTAATTTTTTAATTTGCATATTTCCAAGATGGCCGCCAATGGCTAAACTCAAATCTAAAAAATGACTTATCTCTGAGCATATTTGTTCAAATTTGATTATCATTGAGTCGATCACCATCAAACCAAAAGCTATAAGTACATTTATGACATTTTCAAATTAATTGGAGGTCAAGGTCAAAGGTCAAGGCCATTGTATGGGTCTGATAAGGCTAGAAAAGGCATCTAATGTGGCGGAATTTTACTTGCAATGATCTAAATAATACATTTTGAACCATGCATAATCTGAATTTCGACCTCCAGAATTCAGTAAAAGCTTATTTATTATGTGACAAAAAAGTACTTAGAAATAAAACTCAACCTCACACCTGCAACTGCACAGTGTGTTGCAAGCCGGATCAAAGCGGTGGCATTTGCACCATCCATGACATTCTGATTTGTAGCCACATTTAGTCCGCTGCTGGAATCTCTGAAATAGTGGAATGTATGTCCAGAAGATCTGCCAAAGATCGTCTTCTCCGTCCATCCCCTGTCTGCAGAGCTCGCTATGCCTGTCTGGAATAGGCCTACTGTTGACTGACTCATTATGATGCCCGCCTGATGCTAGCGCGCTTCACAAGCTGCAATAATGCTGCACGGGTAGATGGTCTTGCATCATCGACGCACTCAGCTGCGCTGGCTGGATCTGTCATAAATTCGAACACAAACCTCATCAAAATCTCATGTCATCGTCAATCACTGTTGGTGGGAACTGACTTGGGGAAAAAGGTATCTCAGTTATCTCATCACATACATAACATACTTTCACATACATAACATACTTTTCCTTTGCCGCGGAAGGTAGACACAACATCATATCCCGTGATCGGTGAAGGCGTGGAAGTCCCTGCTCTTCTCTGGCCCAATTGAGACACACAGTTCATGAACAGGAATCCATCTCAAGGGTGGACCTTGGCCAAAGGCAATTCTCAGCTGCTGTAGTCTAGTCTCCTAGAGAGCTAGCTGACATCATAGTGACTGCTATGAAAAGAATGTCAGTGTTTACTGGCTTTTACCATCAGGATCATGGTGTCCGCTTGCTCATGAGTAGCCTACAAAGGGCAAGTTCATCTAGGTCGATCATGTGGTTGCTGGTGAAATCTTCTTATGATAACAATGGTCATATTGTCTCACTGTTTCTGAGACAAATGCGCCGTTGGATGAAATTTTGCACTTGTTTGACACCCTTCATCTGACTCATGCCCTCGCTTCAGTTGACGTGGCTTCATTTTTCACACTATTTGACCTGTAAACGAACACCATGTCCGTCGTCTTGTGCTTGGCAGAGTGTGCCTGTATTGTGACAAAACCCCATCAAATGTGGACTATTCGTGAAAGATTACAAGAGTCTCAGAGAGGTTCGTGATGTGGGACTTCTCATATCTATGAAGCTTCCCACCGTCACTCCCGAGATGCAGGGAATTGGTGATTCCCGTGGCAGAAAAACAATGCTCTGCTCTGCTCTGGCATGAGATGAACAGCTTGGAGAAGGGCTGCCAGCACATTCATGCAACATCTTCTGGTCTGAGCGGTCAACATAGGCTTCATCCTTGATTGGTTTATAGAAAGTGAATTATCATCTTCCAGTCTCTTCATGAACTCTTGGAAACAAATACTGCTCTTCTTCAAGTGCATGCTGATGTGTATGGTGAGTAATATCATTCGTATCCAAAGTGAGAAGATCCTTGCTTTCTTCCTAGAACGGACTACCCATATCTGTCAGGGCCTAGAAGAGTTTCTGCACTTTTTCAAGGAACATCTTGTGACTCCGTTCAGTTTGCTCATGATGGCTGCATGCTGGGCTCTTTATATGCTGGGCTCTTTATCTTCCTTTGTTGTGCATGCTGTTTTATACCGCGTGATCAAGCATCTGACTTCATGACCAGCAACTATCCATCTTCTGCTTGCGAAAGGATCTCCAGCCACACCAATTTCTCCACCATAAACCTTGAAGACTGTGATCACTTGCTCGTGAGCCTAATGTATAATTATTTATGAAAACTGTTGGCTCGATGTGAAATTACGCACATTTTGTTAACTTGTGACTCTCACACCATGATTCGACGTCGAGAGTGTTTTCAGTCTGGCCGCAATAGTCAGGCTAGGCTTTACAAAGAAGATTGTACAAGCTGCATGCTGTTACTTGGTGCATCTGCCGAGGGTCCTAGTGCAGTGTTTCCCCTCAGTGCTTCCTCTACAGCTCCGCCCTAGTCAAGCCTTGTATATTCCGGGACAATGGACCCCGAGGGCATAAAAGTGACGTACTGTATGTTGGTCGCAATCATAGTAAAACTATGACGAATAAAGTATGTGTGGTGATTTGAGATCTTCATTTCCAGTACAGCATTTCTTCGAGTCAGTCTGGAATGTAGGCCTACACGTGTTCGCTGGTGCTGTTTTTGACATCTTTATGGACAGTTCCATCAAGGTAATCCTTTTACCACCTTCAGACATGGGATTTACCATAGCTGACAGCATTTCTGTCAGCTATAACTCCATACCGAGTCCCATAGCATTGACATCACCAGTGTGCCCTGGTTGTGCCATGACATCACCATGATCACTCCTGTGCCGAGCATAATTAATCAATAATCAAGAACATGTATTGCACCAAGATCAGATTGCAGTACAAAGATCAGTGGCAGGAGTCCATCCAGAGGATGTAGATGACTCCTAAAACATAGGTACTACATCTACTACACACCCCTATTCTGCAACTGCCTGGGGTCTACACCACGTTCCATGCACACCAGCGGCGTGGTGTATTGTAACTCTCTCTCTCAGCAAATTCTGGAGGCCAAATTCCGCATGGTCGAAAATGTATGAAAAATCGGTGCCATCTTGAATTTTCGGTCTTGCAAAATAGGACATTTATTTATGGTTTTATTAAAAAACGTATATTTTGATACTCAAAATGGCGGCCATCTTGAAAAATAGCGGCCATATTGAAATTTTGATTGGCTAACGTATTTTTCCAAAAAGTAGCCCCCAGGGAGTATTCATGCCATTTCTGGTGCTTGTATCCGAATTTAAAGATTCCCCAGAAAAAAACACTTAACTTTTTGTCGGTCTTCGCAAATATTTACCATGTTCAGGCTACATTGCAAAAAGCTGTTGGGATGTGTGCTAAAAGTATAAAGGTATACCAGTCATGCTAGTCCATATGTTGCACTAATCGTCATGTTAGACCTGAATGGGTTGAGCAAATGTTGTTTTGGTTGGGTGAATATCGGCCACGTGCCCCATTTGAAGCCTGTTTTAACCTTATCAGACCTAACAAAATGGCCTTGACCTTTGACCTTGACTTCAAAATGATTTTTTTAATGTCATAAATGCACTTATGACATTTTATTTGATAAAAATCGACCCCAACATAATCACATTTGAACAAGTAGACCAAGATATATGTCATTTTATAGATTAAAGCATAGTGATTGGCGGTCATCTTGGAAATATGCAACCAAAAAATTGCCACTGGGTGAAATTTAGTACTCCCGGTAGAAATGATGACTCTAGCCTCTACTGAATACAAATCAATCAGAATATAAACTTCTGTGTGATTTTCCAGGTTATATCAGCATTCTGCCTGACTACTGCCCCCAGGACACAGGATTATAAATTCGAGTCCTTGTGGTTCCAGCACAAGCACGCTACCTCTCGGCCAAGGAGGCTGCCTAATATATTGAATTTTTACGAATGAACGAGGAAGAACTATCTTGTTTCTTTGAAACATAAATATCCCAGCGCAGATATTGATCTATCAGACAACTTGCTTGTTATGCCACTATTTCTGTAAGTACAGCTTCGGCTCTATACTACAAGGCTTGTTTAAATTACACAACAGCTGATGTATTTCCGCAAAATAACCTAGTTTAAATAATGACTAATTCCAATAAACCATATAATTATATTTGTATTTACTTATTGTAATTATGAATACACCATAGATTACTGGTTTGTTACTGGAGTGTAAAACATGGTAAAGGCGTTCAAGCTTCACACTGAGTCAACAGCCACATGGGGTTGCAAGTCGTATTGGATCTCTACTACCCCCATCAATACCACAGTCACATGGGATAGGAACATCAGTGATTCGGTACTAGGCGCTTGCCATCTCAACCACCACAGCAACCTGATTTGATGGAGGAAGAGGAGGAAACAGTAGAGTTACCTGATGTACACTGCTCTTCACTCCCTGCAACCAGATTGGAGCAGAGTCCGCCTGCATCCAGCAGGAAAACTGATTCACAGCTGACAGCTAATGCCAGGAGACGAAGCCTAAGACGTAGGCCTAGCATCAGACCCTGTAAGGCTACTAGCAAACAATCTAATGTCACCCTACCTGTGGATGTCTCGATCTCATCAGATAAACATCCTTCAACAGAAACCCAGGCTGCTGAGAACACGAAAAAAAGACGTGTACGCTCAAAGGCAGCAGCAGATATGAGTAAGGCGCCTTTTGCCTTGCCAAATACATCAAACAGGAAATATTTTGTCTCCACTTGTCGTTACAGTGGTAAAGTGACGAAGTCTGCAGACATGTTGCGTTGTGGCATGTACATGTTATGGCTTCACCCGCCATGTGTAGGCGACAGTGATAACGATACTGTGCACCAGGGTGCCTGGCTTTGTTCTCAGTGCCGCAAACTCCCAAATCAGGTCTCAACTCTTGTTTCTGAATTAAAAAAGCTGCGAGAAGATATATCAGGAGCCAAATGTCTTAGATCAGCCTTTGCAGACATGCAGAGCAATAACATGGATTTAGTAACCTTACTGGTAGCAAAAACAGCTCAATGTTACGACCTGCGCAATGAAAACACTGGACTTAGAGAGTGTCTTGCCAAGTCGGAGGCACGCCAAACGGTTAAACAGCTCAAGCTTACTAAGCCTAATGCACCCGCCTTAGTAAAGAAAACAAAACAAAATATTATCATTGGTGATTCTCTACTGCGGGATGTTAAATCTTGTGGTATTAGAAATACAAGAGTGTATTCGAGGAGCAACCATCCTACGTGTAGAGGATTTCTTGGTGAAGGAAAAGATCAGCGCTAATAAACTGTCTATAGTGGTCGGTACAAAAGACTGTTCTAATTGTGATGGTGATGCTGAGAAGGTAATATCCGATTACCAGCAACTGCTGAGAGTGCCGAGAGTGTCACTATCAGTAGTATCCCGCCGGTAGTGTATGACCGCAAGCGTCAGGAGACAGCTGACATGGTGAACTGCAGCTGGAACCACTAAAGCCTCATTCATCAGCCATGACAAAAACTTTCGTCTTGCCGATAATACCACCAACGATCTTTTGTTTGCTTCAGATGGATTACACCTTAAAGGTGTAGTAAACTGTCAAAATTCGCAGGACAAGGGTCCCCCAGAAGGCAATAGTGCCCGTGGGTAAGCCAAGGCCCTATTCCATAATAATACTGAATATGCGTTTCATACCCAAAGCCTCATTAAGAGCAAGTTTTCAAATCACAGCAAGTTCATATATACTTGAGCGACATCTATGAGGTAATAATTCAAAACCCTTGTCTTTTGCCCCTACTTGGTCGCCTACTTGCAAACAAACTGACTGTATTACTGCGGGGAATTGGAAACTGCTTGACCCCCAATTTTGTATTGTCACTCAGTAAACACAAAACATTTGTATGACTTTATGCAATGTTGGACCAACGTCGAAGACGTTGGGCCGACATTGCATAAATGTCATACAAATGTCTTGCGTTTGCTGGGCAGGAGGACTTTCTCTCAAACATTGTACATTTATCTAATGTTGGTTCAATGTTGGGCCAGCGTCGCAGACGTTGGCCTAACACTAAAGCAGCATTGGATCAATGTCTCGTTTGAGTAGTATCTTGTAATCAGCTCAGTGGCTATATTAATGCCGTCAATCTGTACTCAATAGACTACTGTTGGCCTACACTTGACCGTCCCAGGCATGCGCGTTTTGAAGCTGAATGATTCTTTAATTCCAAAAGTGTCGACAGACTGATTTCTAGCATCGGTCTTAAATCATTTAAGCCGAAAAACGCCAAGACAAATGATGTACCTGAGAAGTCTCGCCATTCAAAGTGGACAAATATACAGCAGCGTAGACCTGCCAATATTCAGCGTCGCCAAAATCAGAGTCAGCGCCCTTCGCCACGCTATCAGCACGAGCAGCCTGTCTGTGACTACTGCAGAGTAACAGGTCACCTTGCCAACCGTTGCCAATTCACAGGACCTGTAACCTGTTACAAGTGTGGAATTCAAGGTCCCAATGCTAATCGCTGCCAGAAGGACTAGAGAGCTGGCAAAGAAGACCATGCCGGCAGTGCACACATACCTGCAGTAGTAGATGATAGTGAACCCAAAAACAGACCTGCGAACCATTTAAAAGAAACTAAGACACACAATCTATCAGTTATGTAATTAATTAAATGCGCGAAGTGTCAAAACTGTATCTCTTATTAATCAAAGTAATAGAGATATTGTTGCGATAACAGAGACTTGGCTAAACAATAAAGTAAATGACAGAGAGCTACTCCTTTCTTCTTCATATACTGTTTCCAGACGTGACAAACAAGACGTTCGTGGTGATGTCACTGGTGGCGGGGTAGCTGTGTTAATTAAAAAGAATATACCTAGTATACGGCGCACAGACTTAGTATAGAACCTAATGAAGAGGTTCTTGTATGTGAGATGAAACCTGATAAATGTAAAAAGATATTACTTGTGATTGTGTATCGGCCTCCGTCTGGTAATGTAGAACAATTCGTAAATAATATTACTCCAATTTTCAGATATACTGACAGACATTCATTATGTATAGTGGGCAATTTTAATATGCCTGATATCAATTGGTCTACATGTTCTTCAAATGTTATAAATAACAATCTCTTCTGTAATTTAATTACCGAATGTTCCTTTTTACAATACAACAAATCAAATACGCATGGAAGTATTTTGGATTTGACACTGACTAAGTCTCGTGAATTTATTTCAAATCCAGAAGAGGTATCTGTAGATTTCGATACTGATCACACTGTTATTGGCTTTAGCTTACATACAGCTACTAATTCTAAAAACACTATACATAGAACTGTTTACAATTTTAAGGATGCTGATTTTAATTTACTACGTACAGTGATAGCGAATTCTAACTTATTACAGTCAGTTGTCAGCTCAAGCGATTTTAACATATCTTGGGGTGAGTGGAATTGAAATCTAAAATATATAATTGATACATTTATTCCCAAAACCATTGTGAAAGATACTGCAACCCCTTCTTGGATTGACAGTGAAACACGCCATGTACAGGAATGTAAGGAAACAGCATGGCGTCGTGCTAAGACATCAAACACAGAAAGTAGTTGAAAAAAAGCAGAGAGTGCAGAAATTTACTAAAAGAAGAAAAGAGCCACTTTTTATGTCCGATATGGAGCACTCGCTCCTCTTGAATTCTAAGCGTTTTTGGTCCTTCTACCGCTTAAAACAGAAACCAAAACAACTCCCTGTAAAAAATTCTTAGAAGGCAGTGGTAGCACATCTGAAGGCTCAGCAAGTAAGGCGACTCTCCTTGATTAATTTTTTAATTCAGTTTTCTTTCCGAAAATGGACGAAATTGCGGATTTACCCACCATTTCGGAAATCCTAGACACACGTCTTTCTACTCTATCCTTTACAGTTGAAGATGTCATACAAGTTTTAGTGAATTTAGACATGAATAAATCTGTGAGTCCTGACAGTATTCCATTTAGGGTTTTGTCTGAGTGTGCCGTAGAATTCGCACCATCACTAAATGCTTTGTATAATATCAGTCTATCGACAGGATCATTTCCTTCTGAATGGAAGCATGCACATATCACACCATTTTTGTTTAAATGGTAGCAAAAACTTGGTAAATAACCATAGACCGATATCACTATTGAACAGTGTTAGCAAGATATTAGAGCGATTAGTTTTTGATAAGGTATATCCAATTGTGAATCCTCTAATTTCACCAAATCAACATCGTTTCATGAGAAAACGATCAGTACAGTCTCAGCTGATAAGTAATTATGACATATTCATGATATTTGGCAATGATCTTGACAAAGGTGTACAGAATGATATCATATTTTTAATTTTTTCCAAAGCATTCGACAAAGTTCTACACAATCTTCTTTTGCATAAGCTTAAGACGCTTGGTTTCAACAACAAACTTTTTAACTGGTTTACTGACTACCTGTCATAATGAAGCCAATCTGTTATTGTAGAAGGCAAACAGTTTGAAAACTTGCCCGTCACATCTGGTGTACCACAAGGTTCTATCTTGGAACCACTTCTATTTAAACTGGATCTAAACCACATATCTGATGGATGTTCTTCTACTGTATCATCATTTGAAGATGATGTTAAAATAGTTAGAAAAAATCCACTTCTGCTTCTGATGTATCGCAGAATGATGTAGAAAAATGTAAAGTTATGTCAATTTCTAAAGCACATTGTTATATTAAATTTGAATATTATGTAGATGGTCAGTCACTAACAAGGGTTGATCCCATGATTGACATAGGAGTCACATTGACTACCAGTATGACTTCTAAAAATCACATTTTAAAAAATAGTCTTAAAGGCACAATGTATGTCAGGTTTGGTCAAACGTACTTTAGGATTTAATGCCCCTGTGGCAAAAAAATTGCAGTTGTATCTTTCTCATGTTAGCACCTTACTTGAATAGCGTACACTTTTGTGGTCTCCGTACCAAGTAAATGAAATTATGCGCATTGAAAGGGTTCAACGTCATGTTACAAAATTTATTTTAAATGAATATTCATTTGATGTCTCATACAAAGGTAGATGTCTAAATTTAGGTACATTATTTTATTTAAACATGACAAAAACTGTACAAGCCCAATATATGAACTTTAACAGATTAGCTCGTTTATGGAACAAGCTTCCACAACATATTCACATGTCAGATAGTTTAAGCTCATTTAAAAGACAGTTGGGTGTTTTGTATACGTCACATTTAATTGATTTCGATATCAACGATCGTTGTACATGGGGTATTATCTGCTGCTGCTCTGGGTGTGATGTGCGATAATACTTGGTCTGAGAAACATGCTCCACATAGATATTACCGCAACCTGTACTGTCTGAGTTGATGGGGGAAAGCTTTTCGCTACGCTACCAAAAATTCGACAGCGAGGTTGGCGCATGGTTCTGATGCTAACGTGGATGTTGGCAGTCTACGAACCACCATGTCCGACCTTTTCCAAAAACTCGACAGAGAGGTTAGCGGATGGCTCTGATGCAAACGTAGGTGTTGGCAGTCGACGAAGCCCCCCCATGTCCGACATTTATTAGTATGTATATATTGTGTTTCGGTAACGCGACGGCTTTACGAGCTGACGCCAGCCGATGGTTTTTAGACTAATGGTAATAATTTTATATAGGGATGTATATTTTAAAAGCATGATAATTATTATAGCCCACATATTTTTATTATAAAAGTATTCTACATGTACTTGTATTTATTTTATAGGTTTCTACGCTTTCCAGAGTGTGTTTTTGGCTACTATTTATAATAATATGTAGTTATTTTATCTCTGGTTTTGGCGCGGGAAACACATTTTATTATGTATATTATTTTTTATATTTTTTCGCTTTTACTTTTTGTACATATATGAATATAAATATAGTTGCTGCCTAGCTTGCAGAGGCTTCTATAAGCCTGTTCTAGCGCAGTACAACCAATGTTGTATATAATATTATAATAATGTGTATATTTTTGTATCTGTTTTTAAAAATATGTATTGGTCAAAAGCTAAATAAAAAAAAGTATTTATACCGCGGCATCATATGATGGTATGAACATTCCAGACACGTTGAGCCAATACTGTTTTAATGCTGCAAAACCGTTGATAAAACATTGAAACAACGGTGCTACACGTGCTCGCTGGGTTGGAACAGCGTGTTACTTTACACACCTATGGATCATGACCCACCCATGCATTAACATCGAAACATGTAGCATTTATACTGATACAAAAAGTAGGGAGATTTTTGGAGTCTAAAAATAAAATAATATAAGCTGTACACCATGAATAGTGTAACTGTTTGCTGTAAAATACTAAAGACTTGGTCACATAAATAATAAGTTCGTACGATCAAAATATTTCTACGAATTTTCATTTTGTACATTTTTTAGCGGTCGTAAATATTCGTGCGGCAGTTTAATAAACCTTATTACGAAGGTTCTAAAGTTGCCGCTTAATTCGTAGCCTTTGTATTATGAATACCTCTCAAGAAAAATTATCCACACAGGAGGCTTTGCTACGAGCGGCGCATGAATGTCTGTTCGTACAAGCGCAATTAGACATGTCTAACATATGGCTACGACCGAGCACATGTCCATCACCTCGCTACGAACGTTACGAGATGACCTTGGTGCACCAAGAAAATCCGTCAGTTTATTTTCTTACAGCTGACTTGAGACGCCCACATTTGATGGACATAAAATCATTCATATGGCGTTCATAGGGTCATTTTGGCCGTCATTGAATCGTAGATGTTGTAAGTAGATCTTTAAGACCTGTGAGACACATTAGGCCTACGCTAAAACGAGAATATGCATTTGTTTATGAAATATACTCAAACTAATATAATGGCTATACCTGGCATGACCGGAATGACTAACTCAAGTACCTATGAAAACTAGGCCATTTTCAGCCGATGTAAACTTGTGATCGTATGAGAACTATTACATTTAAAAAAGTAGGTCACTGTGTCTAATCCTTGCGATGTTATCAGGGTATATAATGATATCATGAATAGAGCAAACACATAAAAAAATGAATTAGTATCAATACGGATGATATAACGATGGCTATAATTATGGTAAATGTTCCCAGAATCAATCAAAATTAATTACCTTTTGTCGTCTCAGTCTAAACATGCTGAGTGATACGGTTAGTTCATAAACTCCACGACCCACAACCCACACCATCGACCTGAGAATCCAAGGAGGTTTAAGTACTTACTTAAACCCCCTTAACCTGAGAATCCTAGGGGGTTTAGGTAATTACTTAACCCCCCTCGACCTGAGAATCTGAGGGGGTTTAAGTGATTACTTAAACCCCCTCGGATTTCAAGTCGAGGGGGTTTGAGTAATTACTTAAACCCCCTCGGATTCTCAGGTCGAGGGTGTGGCTTGTGTGGGTTTAAGACGTATTAGCCAAGTCCAAGTGATACAATCTACACAAAAGGCAATGTGCTCGATATTTAAAAAAGTGCATAGCTGGAATGATACTACGTCATTTAAATGGATGGATAAATACATAGTCGTGAAACTTAGTAAGGTTTTTTTCTTAGAATAGAATCAGGGCATGAAATAAAATTCATAAATCTAAATTATTTGAAATCTTAATATTTAGGTTATAACAGTCTCAGGGAAGATGTTAAAATACCAATAGACAGGTGTTATCGTAACAAGCTATCTATTTATATTCATGGTCAAATATTTTCTAATATTTTCATTGCTTAATATGTGCACGACATCACTGGTAATCACGAAGATAAGGAGGCGTTAATCACCATAATGTATAATAAATAAAAATGTATAACACAACATAAAATGCTCTAATGAAATGTAGAATATACAATGGTGATCATACACACAATTTATCATGTTTAATGCGAAATATAGACCACGATGGTTATATGATACATTCTAGTCTGATAACCATAGTCCGCTCTATTAGCATGTTGTGTAACATGTATAGATTGGTATTCAGTCCAGCTAGCTTGTCAACATAACACACCTATTTGTACCTTGATGTATGGTTAATTATTAATTCACCTTTATCGCGGAATCTGATTGTGTATCATATTAAAAAGTAAACACTGAACAGGTTGTGAATGTGAGTACATCCAATATATTACAGACAATAATTATGTTTTTATTTCTAAACAAATAAGTAAAGTACATTTAATATAAAACTACGACATGCCAATGCTCCAATGGCAATCCAATTATGTGTCTTAGAAGGTAATTCTGCTTCTGTTTTATCTCTAATGTTTATCTATAGTTTGTGTACATCCTATATATTTTTAGTTTATCTGTATGTTATCTATTTATCTATTTATATTTATTACATCTATATTTATAAATAGTTTACCCATAGTTTCTAGTTTATTTATAAATCAGGCATAACAATAATACAATATATGTTTAATAAAAGTGTTGGGGTAAATATAGGGTTTGAAATATTTTTCGTTTATTTCTAGCGAAAAAAACTATACACATATATATTTAGAGGTTATTTCTAGTTATGAGACATGTATGAATCTTGTTTCAGGTCGACGTGGGAGCATATTACACAACAGTAACCATTGGTAACGAATACGTGCATAACAACATGGTAAGATTATTTGAACTTAAAACTATGTAATATAATATATATTTATTCCCTGAATATGCATTCTCTTTTTCGTATTTGTGTAAAATATATCCTGTGTCTGTTGTGTCCTGTGTCTGTTTTTTGCTAAACAGCTGCTAAACATGGCGATTGTAGTGTATGTTTTATGCATACGCTTTGACTAACTAGCTGATATCTTTGTGGTATTAACTAGTCATCAAGTGATTACTTTGAGCAGGTAAGTGGATAGAGGATAGTATTAGAGCAATATACAAGTGACCTAACCTGGAAATGGCTGGTACTCTAAGGTTTTATGGTATTTTTGGTTTCATTAGGGTTTTTATACATGTCATTTTTGTCATGTGTCAGGCTGGCATATTTCACAATTAACATAAATCCAAGATGACCGCCATTACAACTGAAAATAAGATTTATTGGGTCGTATTTGTTCACTTATATTGTGTTCTTTTGTATATTAATTGATTTTAAAATACTTTGGAAGTTGCCGAATAAGTTTTCTAGCAGATCAGGCAGCTCAGAGCCGAACAATCAATGTACAGTTTCATTTTTATTTGTGAACATGGGTTTGTCTCAATATTAAAAAAAATCAGAATATCACTTTTCCCGACGTAATAAATGTTAGAGCTATAGTATTCACCATCGTCTTAAATAATTAACTGCTATATGAGGCCTTATGTGTAGTACACATATACTCACTAGGTTTCTCCTTCCTTGTGAACGATTTAGTAAAATATCATGACGCTCCACTTACCACTGACATCTGTAACACGACATGATTAGACATTTAATGTCATTAAAGTCGTAATATTACTATGAGTATTTGCTAAGAGTCAATATGTGCAGATAATAAGCTGGTGAATCATTCACGTGAGAATGGAAAATATGAAACACACGCACAGGAGCAAAATGAAATAGTATGCAAGGAACTTCACTACTCGAAAAATAATACAGCTCGTAAAAACATGTACCGTGTATAAGGTAAAGTTGTACATGTCACTAAACACGAAAAAAAAATTCCAATGATTTTAAGCAGTTTTGCAGATACTACAATAATGCAAATGATGAGCGTCACATTTCTAGTTACATGGGGATGTGCAAGTAATTTTTTTAAAGATCCTACCAAAATTCAAGATGGCCGCCAAAGATCAACTACATTTTTGGGGGGTGCAAAAACTCTAAAACTTAACGTCAGAAATTTTGCACATTTCACAATCACATTCCTCACGATATCATGGATATGGAGATGTGCAAGTGATTTTTAAGAGATTCTGCCTACAAATACAAACAATTGCCAGCAAAAAACAAAATCAGTCCTCACTAACTCCTTCTACAACACATCAGTGCGGGAACATTTTAAAAGTAGAAGTAAAACTGACACTTTTACCTGTAGCATTTATACCATACTGCTGAAATCCTCATAAGCTGCGCTGCGCGATCCTCGGGTATGACGACCGGATATCACTTGGTTAATCTATGGTTTTATCTTCATTTAGTTACTAATTACATTTCAGAAGAAAATGTTTTTAAATAGGGCCTATTTTCTTTATTTTTACTCACACCTAACACATTGAAAATCTTGAATTTATTTGTTTTGTTTGCATCAAATTTTACTTTGAAATTAGATTGATGGCACCTTTTTGAAGTTGAGGGGTGCGATATCGCCACAGGCGTATTCAGAAAAAGACTAAGAGGTGCCGAATGACAGGGGATCTGGGGACGCTTAGGCCTCGTTCAAAACCTTTGGATTTTTAGATTGCCTCTGGTGAAATCGGATCTGCTTGGAGGGTTATTTTCATTTTTTTAAGGGTATTTTTAATTCTTTATTTAAAAAAGTCTGAGGGGGGAGATCCCCTAAGTATGCCCTATAATCATTCTAAATACCACCAGCAATATTAAAGTCAATTCGTGTTGCACAAAAATATATTACATATAGTATATTACCGTTATTTATCATCAAGTGAAATGGACGTGGTGAGTTTAGTGGAAATCTCAAGTATGTCATCCCTTTCCCTAAATATTTAGACATACGGGTGGGCCTGCTGGTTTGACACTTTCTGTGCACTATAATCGAACTTGTTTAGTTGTGAGACATATGTACAATTTACATATTTTATCATTTATTAAATATAAAAATAGCGTCCACGCGAAAATATTTTTCTAGGGTTTACCATCATATCTGACCTTGACATAACCTACATATATGTAGTCACCAGTGCCGCCCCCCACCCCCAGGAAATTTCCATTTCACTATTTATATTCGAATATAAAAGCAAGATTATAATACGTATGATAGAATTGTGTATGCGCTTATATGTATTTTGTATTAAATTTAGGACTGCATCTATTGCTAGTGCAACAAATAAAAATGACATGGCATTGACCTTGACCATATTAGATATGACCTTGACCTAGATTTTTTGTTGTTAGATATTCATACACGAGAAAAAAACAAATTTAGCACAAAGAAAAAAACATGTAAATAGGTCAGATAGCACATTATTCAAATGTGACCTATCACCCCTTATATAGTATGAATAATTTTGTGACAAATAAATCAAAGTTGCCACAAGATTGGGCACAAGTGTTTCCTTAAATGGGGTGATTGGCTATCATGTGACCCTCTGATAGATTCACATGGGATTCGTTCACATGATAGCCAATCACCCCATATAAGGACATAATTAGTCATACCATATAAGGGTGATAGATCACCTTTAAGTTGCTTCAAATCACAAAAATACTCAATTATGCAAATTAAAAAATGCTCAAGTATGTGAATCTGGCATACGACGGAAATTGCATTTGTGAACCATAATGAATCAAAAACCACCAAACAACCTTGTAGTACCAACAATTTCTGGGCTCACCACTAAAACAGCATAGCTGGCTACTGGACTATATCACATAATTTGTGGATAATAAACATAATGTTTATCATTATAGCCTTATTAACGCTTGATGGGCACATTCAGAAACATGCACATATGTATACATGATACTCGCTTGGTGATAATCCACTATATGTCATTTTGTCGTATTTCATTTCATACTATAGCCATAAATACAAGCAGCATATTGAGGTCGATAATGGGGTGTGTTAGGGAATTCATCCGAGGGAGATGCTCTGTGGGTATTATTAGCTGCCCAGGGAAGTAAACTAGATATTCGATTATGAAGATATCAGAGGTCGGGAGTCACGTGCAAACCAATAGTTCCGCGAGGTTTTTCTCATGGCCAAGAAGGAATGACCAATGAAAGTCAATGAATGTTTCAAAAAGTTATGTAAAAAAACAATTGATATTGTTTATTGGCATAGATGGTAATAAAAGTTAATCAGTAGATATGCATTTTTATTGGGGCCTTACTATACCGAGAAATTATTTTTAAAATGCTACATGCATGCTGATAAATACATATATAATATATGTCGCGAATGGCTAAAACGTACCTTTTTCAATAATAAGTTATGTGAAAATAGCAATTGATATTTATCTATATGTCGCGAGTGGATAAAACGTGCCTTTTTCAATATTTTTTATCCAATGAAGGCCTCATGGAAGCAAGATGTGTCTGTTATCAGAGGAAACAGTAAATTTCAGACTTTTACATGGTGTGTAAGACATTTTGTCACCTATCTCTCCAATTGATATTTGTACCATAATTTATATTTTTTGTAATTTTTGATGCCCAGATCTCAGAATGTTAAGCTGATAGAGCCTTCATATTACACCATGGGGTGCTCAGAATGGCAGAGATATAGTATTAAAAAAAAAATAGATTTCAGAAATTATTTTTGACTGCTAGGGTCTAAAAGTAGATACGCTACCATTTATTTTGCTGAAATCCTCAATTTGTACTTCATCTGGGACACAGAAGTTTAACTACGCTATTATTGTGATTACATATATTGGAAGCCAGCTGGGAGATAAAGAGATCCTGAAAATTCCATAGCTCTATCTGTTTCAGATCAAAAGTTATAGGATATGAAACATGGACCAAAAATTGATGTGCGAAAATTCACGCGGGAATTCAAGCACCCCCACCACATTAAAAGGGCCATATCTTAAAAAAAATTGTTTTGTTTGAGCTGAAATTTTGCACAGTTTCATATTTTATGTTATAGTTAATTTTATATTTAAAAAAAAAAATCTGAGGTGATCACCCGGGGACTTTTTTAAAAACTGGTTGAATTGACATGGAATGGTTAAATGAAAAATATGTATTTTTATTACAGATGAATATTATCATTATGTCTTATATTGAATCATATTATGTAACTAAAGGTAACTTGTAAATATATTACATAATTATTTGTTATAGAATTTTAACAAGAGAATGTAATATTAATGTTAAACAACATGTTAATTATAACATTACACAACGAAAAGTCTTTTTATTTGCAGTGGCCTAAAAATAATGTTATAATATTGGATATAGTCGGGCCACTGTGTTTTGTATGTGTGTATATTGATATTTAGTTAATATTTACAATAAATAGACTTTATTATCTCGACACACGATAGTTTTGTTCTCTGCTTGCTGCTCGACTAATGCACATTTTATGAAGGTTGAATTTAGGTTTTGATCGGGGACTAGTGTACATAAATTTTGTTTTTGTGTCCCTCCGTTATAGTTATAATGTTGAAATACTGGTCGCAATGCAGTGTGCGAGCCATGAGTGTCAACCACTATCAATTTTCAACCAACTGACACAATTAGTAAATCACATTTACTCATTTTTTGATACATGGTGCTGAATTATATAAATCTGTATACATCAGATAATCTCCAATGGTTAATTTTACTATAAAACATATTTTGTCTTATTCTAGGCCTATATCCGTAGCAGTGATGTGGAAGATTCTTTTAAATATATACATATATTACGTTCGGAAGCCAATATTCCCAAGACAAATGTCGAATTAACAGAAAAAATACTCAATTTCACTCAGCAATATATTCACCCAAGTACAAGAACAAAGATATATGCCGCTGGCATGGGGTTCATGGTATGCTATGATACAAGGTAATGTCATTTAAATTGGCATCTTGTTTAGTGGTAAAAAAAATATTTACATTTTCCAGGAAATCACACAATTTTTAGGACATGAATGATGATTCTATTTTTTAGTGACCTCAAACCGAGATTAATTAGTGATGTTAAATCCAAAGAGATAGAAAACTGTCTAACATTTGTGAGTGGAATACGGCCTCAAAATCGAAATCAAGCAGCATTGATGAATTTAATTAAATTTGCCCGAGAATGTAGGAGGACAGAATATGAGACTACACATGCTCAGAGACGTGATCATACAAACCAGGTGAATTATAGACATATAGAAAACCCCATTATGGCAAACATAATAGCCTGTTGAATAGCTACAATGGTCCTATAGTTTTAATGTCGTCCAGTAGGGGCCTATCCGACCAATTGACAAAATGAGCTATTCACAATAATCAATTTTTGATACATGTAAATGAGAATCTCCAGTTGTTCATTTTAATACAACTTTTATTTTGTCTTATTCCAGGAATGGATCCTTAGCAGTGATGTGGAGGATTCTTCCAAATTTATTGGGCTTTTGAAAACAACCAACATGTCCCAGGCAAACGTCAATTTATTAGACAAAATAATTTATTTAACTCAACAATATATTTATCCAACGACTGAAGCAAAGATATCTGCCACTGACACGGGGTTCATGGTATGTTATGATACAAGGTAAGGACAGTTAAATGGGAATATTTTGTAGTAAAAAATCTATATTTTGTAGATATTCGCATCATTGTTATAGTACGTTAGTGGTGATTATTTTTCAGTGACAACAAACCGAGATTAATAAGTGATGTTCAATCGGATGAGATAGAAAACTGTCTAAAATGTGTCAATGAAATACGGCCTCGACTTCAATATGCAGCAGTATTGGTGAATTTAATTACATTTGCCCGTGCATGTAGACAACACTATAGTGTACAGAGACGTGATCATACAAACCAGGCGCAAACTGTGAAAAAGACACAACCGTATGTAGATACCCCCATTTTTGTAAAAACAAATATAACACTGTTATTGCATTATTGAGGCCCACTGAGTGTAATAACAATGTAATATTACAAATCAATTTATATAATTATATGCAACCTTTTTTTAAAAAAAACACACATTAAATTAGTCACTCTATGACGCTATAAAAGTGATTATATGTACACTATGTACACACTATCTACACTGTGAAATCATAATAATCATAATAAGAAGCTGAAAATTCATAAGAAAAATACCACAACTATCAATGAAATGTGGAAGTCATCGCAGTATGTCCAAAAAATCTCTAAAAAAAGAGATGTACATTTGCAACGATAAACTTCCCCCTCCTAAAATGTTAAAACCTAGATGCGGTAACTTGTATTCTGATGTTCTTTGGTGGTTATTAAAAAAAAACATTTGCACAAAAAAAAGGACAAAATGCGAGGATAATAATTCTGATAAGATATCGTTTCTAAAAAAGAGATGTGGACACACTGCAGCATAGACTTCAAATCGCTGTTTGATATGTTTTGAAGCGCTGGTTGACATAGTAACGATGATGTCGATGATTGTTTTGTGTGTTTTATTTACACGTTAATAACGATTTCTATCGTTATGTAATATTACATAAGTGTGTGTTTCCAGAGGTTATGAGGCACGTAACAGTAAATACGGAGACCATGATGAACCACCAGGTAATCAACTTGCTGAAAATAAACGTCCAACTGACCACGAAATCTCACCAGGAGCACAATCACTGTAAGAATAAAATAAATATTTTAACTACTAAAAGTATGTTTATATCTTTCCTCAATGTCCTAAAACAGAACTACATGCAGTTATAAATTAATAGTAAACACATGCCATGTTTTGTATTCCGATGCGATGCCCTCTGCTTCACTGCATTGCCCGAGATTGTGATGTAATGAAATGTTATTAATGTCATGTTACAGTTTTGTAATCTAATTCAATCTAATTTAACCTAATGTACAATAATTTTATATAATTGATTTACTAATAATATAAAAACACTTTGTTTTCAGAAAGATCCAGCAGATGCAGGCAAAGATTCATGAGCTTGAGCATCAATATACACAATCAAAACAACAAAACACTGATCTCATGGAACAGTACGTCCGAATAGTGTGATCATTAAGCTGAAAATTGTTTTAAATAATTATACAAAATATGCAACAAGTTTACATTTATGGTTATGCTATTTCAGCCTAAAGTATTTTTTTCTGTGAGAAATATCAAAGATTTATATCAATTTTGGTCAAAGATAAGCCCGAATGTCAAACCCAAATTACCGTTACATTTCTCCCCAAGGCTAAAAAAGGTGGTTAGCATAGCCTTGTGGATCGTCGATGTAAAATCATAGATATTTTCAGTTTATCTATGGTTAAAATATCACAAACCATCAGTTTTAAGCCTATGCGAACCATGAAAATGTGGTCAACCTATCAGATAATTGAAATCATGCGTTGTGGTGTGGGGTTTTGCGACATTTTACACAATTTATTATTCATATAAACAACTGATCACCCGATGTCTCATAGACAGATATATGTGTGATTCTAGATATAATAATGGTGAGTTTTTATATAGCGCACATTATGAATAACTATATATTCTCTGTGCGCTTCACATACTTTACCCCTGGTTACTACACCTGCTCATTATTGTACCATTTCAACTCCCTTCTTGGAACATGTAACACTGCAGCCATTTCGGCGCTAGGTACGTATTGCACATAGTGCAATATGTATACATTTACATATGAGTGAAGTGAAGCACGTGAGGGTGACGTGCGCTGCCCAAGGATACAACATTGAAACAACGATGTCCCAGCGTTGAGATAGGAGACACATGATGCACCGAGAGGGTATCGAGATCGCACGGCAGGCAGCGGCTATTGCTCTAACCATTGTACTACGTCGCTCTAGGGATATATACTGATTGTGCTACCACAGAGAAAATCTTGAAACATGTTTTCTATTCTAATGTCTATAATTATGGCAAAACTTGACTTGTAGGTAATCCATACCTAAAATTTGTAAAGTCAGATGCGAGCAGACGATCTGCCAACAAAGTTACTTTATTCTAACGTTATTAATTTTCAAATAATTATGACAAAAACTATCATGGATGTTAAAAGATCAGCTCGCTTCCGAAACAAGCTTCCATTTGCATGTCAGATAGTTCGGACTTATTTAAAAGACAGCTGCATGTCTTGCATAATTTACAGCTACATGTAGTTGATCAACTTCATCGACAATGGACACGTTATTATATCTGTGTCAAGCATATGTACTTGGTCATATGCTAAGAAAAATAAATAGCAAGCCAAATAAACTGGATGTTGTCAGTCCACCTCCTCCCAATATTAAAGTTTATATCGATGTCTGAATGAAAAGTAAAAGTAAACCAAGAATTTCACTGATATTTTTTTATACTTAAAGACATGGGCAGCACGTGGAGAGACTTGAGAGCAAAATAACACGCGAGAAGACAGAAAACGAAGCCCTTAGAAAACAGTAAGTGTCACAAGTAATGATCTATTACTTTATTATCATTTTGCAGTCATTGTCTAACTAATGTAATAACTTTTCCTCATAACTGTATGTTTTCCATCAAACTGTAGTAGAACTAGGAATATATTTAATTGTATTACTGTATTGTTAAAGTTGATTATTATATGTCATTACCAAATGCGTTTTTAAGAAAACGGATTTTTTTAATATGTAATTACAGGCATCTATTATAAGACAAAATCATCAGCTTCAAATAACGGTGTTCTTGAAAATAAATAGTTAATACTAAAAGACAAATACGTCTAAATCAAACACCTCACAGAATCATCAGCCAATCCCAGCCCACCATTTAAAGTGTTGGTGTGGAATGGAGTACTTTTGAATTTGCATTTCATTGTTGAGCTCTTCACATATTATTGAATACAATATTATTGATATGTTTACGATCACTCCAAAGCACCTAAAATGTACCGAAAAGTCCAAAGTGTGTTTGGTCCAACAAGTTCTTGTCGCTCGCTATCGTATGGGACACCGTACCCGGTTTTTATTCTCCTATTATTGTAAAATAGTTATGTTTATGTATAACCAATTAATTATGATTGAGAAATAATTCATTAAAATGAATTGCGCAATGATTTGCCATGTGGATTATTAACGCTGAATACAAATATAAATATATATGTACGCTATAGTCATTTGGATTTTGTCTGGACTAATTTATTAGGGCTGGCCATAGGTGTATTTTTTCTGAGTTTGGCCGTAGGCCGGGAGCCTATTATTTTATTTTGCCTGAGTTTGTGTCCTATTTAGGGGAAAGAAGTGCTGTGTGTGTGGGAAACGGTTTACATTTCTGTACACCAGTCCTTATGAACGAACATGTCAAAAAGAACGTTTGAGGTCCCTATGTTTAGAACTTTTGTTTTTAAAATGTGTTCAGAAAAATACATTCACGAATTAATATAGTGATTAGAGCTTAAAATTTTTGGTTAGAATAATGTTGGTCAGCGTTGCATACGGTGACCTAGCAGTACATCAGCATTGGGCCAATGTATCGTGCTATCTGGTGTTTCTGGCGCCGGGATGGAAAGCGTCACCCGCATAACAATGCAGCAGTCAGAAACACGTTACTATCACCGAATGCTGTTTCAATGTCGGACCAGCGTCGAATACAGCGTCAACATATTTAAAATTAAAATTCCAATTGAAAATAATACTCAATTTATCGACAATAAATCGAGTAGATCTGGTGACTGCGGCTTGCTTTTAAAACCTTTGAGGATAAGAACTGAGACATTTAAAAAATCTTTTTTTATAGAACTGTAAGTGAATGGAATTCTCTTCCAATACAGATCCGGGACTCAACTTCTGTTAGCTCGTTTAAACACCAGCTAATGCTTCACTATAAATTAAAATTACAACTCTCATTTAATGTTAACGATGTTGCAACATTGTTTAATGGGTGTGTCGGCCTGGATGACAGGATCTAAGCTGAAGCTTAATTCTAGCAAGACAGAATTTTTCCTTATTGGGACCAAACTTCAATGAGAAAAATTCTTGAATAATTTCCCATGCTTACTTTTAGGTCAAGACACAAATCCATCTACATCAGCTAAAAATCTTGGTGTACTAGTAATTCGACAGTAGCCTGAATTTCCGAAAACACATATCCCAAGCATGTAGGGCATGCTTCAATCATATCCGTGACCTGCGTCGAATTCAAAAAAGTCTGTCCTTGCCAAGCAAATTGCAGTGGCACTCGTCACTAGTAAGTTAGATTATTGTAACTCACTTTTTCACAATATGCCAGAAAAGGTTATCGCTAGATTACAACGCGCTCAAAACTGCCTTGCAAGAGTAGTAACCAAGGCCCCACGATTTAGTCGTTCCGTTCCAATTCTAAAACGATTACATTGGCTTCCTATCAAGTTTCGCATTCATTTTAAAATATGCGCAATAACTTTCCGAACCCTAAAAGAAAACCAACCTGCATATGTCGCTGATTTACTTGCTCGGCCGAAATGCTAAAAATATCTACGCTCAACTAATTTGAAGAGATTTGTTGTTCCTCGTATGAAAACTAAGACTGGGTCAAGAGCGTTCTCTATATCTGGTCCAGCCTTATGGAACTCCCTGCCTGTGCCAATACGTAATGCCAAAACAATCTTAACATTCCGGAAATTACTTAAATCTCACCTATTGGACCTGGTTTTTCCACCCTAGTCCCTCAGCAGCCCGGCTCCCTGTTCAGGAACCTGCTTTAGCCTCGATTATGACACATGATCACGCTAAGGATTTGTGCGCCTCTGAGCTCGGTCCGCTGAGGATATAGGCGCTATAGAAGTTTTATTGATTGATTGATTGATTTATTGATTGATTTGTGTTCTTGAACGTCTACTTGTAGATGTCAGTCGTGTGTGTGCAATAGAATGAAAAATCTGTTTCTGTGACATCTTATTGCAATTTTTAAATACTTATTTACATTTAAACTATATTAATATTTTAGTCATTATTATTGGCTATGTTTATTTTATTTGATATTTTACTTCGAGCATTGTTTGCTCAGCTTTTTGAGTTTTTAACACTATATCTGTCAAATTGTAAGCATGGTAATAGTGTATAAGCAGCCTGTTTTTTACATTAAGGGAAGTGGCCTTGTATAGTATAGGTGCTGGTCACCTGTCGCCACTTGGCTCTGTATGTACTGTTTTATTCATGTATATTTTACACACATGTACTTGTACTTATAGAAAGCTCAATAAATAAACATAGAACGGCATTGGGTGAATGCCAATGTTAATGTGATTATATTATCTCTCACCCCACCACATATTTTTCTACTCGTCCCACATTGATTTTGTGGTAGTGTTGTGTATGTCTAATACTTAGTATGATATACCGAACTATACAACAAAATAGTTGATAATATTTTATTCCTTGAAACATAAAAGTATATTCGCACTGTCTGGGTGTTATATTAATTTTTGATGATCAGTATTAGGGTCTATTATTTTATTTTCTAGTCATTATATGAATACTCTGTAATCTAAACTAAACTACTAGTCTGAATGATTGAAAATTAACGTATTACCATGATTACGGCAAATACTTGACAATTACAAATTACAAAAAAAAAAAAATGTATGTAATACCTCTAGATATTGGATTGTTTGACCGCTTGGGACGATGAAATTACTCTGGAGTATATATTAACCACAAACAGTTTTATTTGGTGACAATATTTAAAAAATATGCCAAATTGGCCAATTTGGAAGCCATCTTGGACCCACAAAAAGGCTGAATGGTGCCAGCAGGGCATCATTCAGATAATTAATCCTGTATGAATTTTCTATTATAAGGTGTATTATTCTCCACCAGACATGCCGTCCTGGCATATACAAACATGTCTGTACATGTACAGATCTCATGAATAAATTACTGTCTAAAGCTACAGGACTCTGCTCTATCAGAATCAAGGCCGGCCCGATCTCATCCGGTCAGGTTGTGGCCCAAATCTCACGGATACTGGCTTCCCGACCAGAGGTTGTACATATTATACAGTGCCCAAATGTCTGGATCGTATTCTCGTACCAGTTACGATATATCGTAGGCTTCTGATTGGTCGAGATGGCCATCTTGACCAATCAGAAGCCTACGATATATCGTAACTTGTACGAGAATACGGGACCTGGATCGTATGCTGTGCTGTCTATGACACTAAGCACTATACATCACTCTTGAAATCATTCAATTAGAGTAGAGCATAGTTTCGACTGCGGGCTTCCTTATGTCGCGATATTCCCATGATTGTGCAGAGAGCGACGTAAAGTAACATTCACTCACTCTATCGAAATCAGACAAAACCTGCAGGGGGTATTTTGCAAGGTTGAGCTGTTGGCTATTGAACTAAAGCAAACATCCACTTACATAATTCGCTCGCTATCGTATGGGACACCGTACCCGGTTTTTATTCTCCTATTATTGTAAAATAGTTATGTTTATGTATAACCAATTAATTATGATTGAGAAATAATTCATTAAAATGAATTGCGCAATGATTTGCCATGTGGATTAATAAAGCTGAATACAAATATAAATATATATGTACGCTATAGTCATTTGGATTTTGTCTGGACTAATTTATTAGGGCTGGCCATAGGTGTATTTAGTCTGAGTTTGGCCGTAGGCCGGGAGCCTATTATTTTATTTTGCCTGAGTTTGTGTCCTATTTAGGGGAAAGAAGTGCTGTGTGTGTGGGAAACGGTTTACATTTCTGTACACCAGTCCTTATGAACGAACATGTCAAAAAGAACGTTTGAGGTCCCTATGTTTAGAACTTTTGTTTTTAAAATGTGTTCAGAAAAATACATTCACGAATTAATATAGTGATTAGAGCTTAAAATTTTTGGTTAGAATAATGTTGGTCAGCGTTGCATACGGTGACCTAGCAGTACATCAGCATTGGGCCAATGTATCGTGCTATCTGGTGTTTCTGGCGCCGGGATGGAAAGCGTCACCCGCATAACAATGCAGCAGTCAGAAACACGTTACTATCACCGAATGCTGTTTCAATGTCGGACCAGCGTCGAATACAGCGTCAACATATTTAAAATTAAAATTCCAATTGAAAATAATACTCAATTTATCGACAATAAATCGAGTAGATCTGGTGACTGCGGCTTGCTTTTAAAACCTTTGAGGATAAGAACTGAGACATTTAAAAAATCTTTTTTTATAGAACTGTAAGTGAATGGAATTCTCTTCCAATACAGATCCGGGACTCAACTTCTGTTAGCTCGTTTAAACACCAGCTAATGCTTCACTATAAATTAAAATTACAACTCTCATTTAATGTTAACGATGTTGCAACATTGTTTAATGGGTGTGTCGGCCTGGATGACAGGATCTAAGCTGAAGCTTAATTCTAGCAAGACAGAATTTTTCCTTATTGGGACCAAACTTCAATGAGAAAAATTCTTGAATAATTTCCCATGCTTACTTTTAGGTCAAGACACAAATCCATCTACATCAGCTAAAAATCTTGGTGTACTAGTAATTCGACAGTAGCCTGAATTTCCGAAAACACATATCCCAAGCATGTAGGGCATGCTTCAATCATATCCGTGACCTGCGTCGAATTCAAAAAAGTCTGTCCTTGCCAAGCAAATTGCAGTGGCACTCGTCACTAGTAAGTTAGATTATTGTAACTCACTTTTTCACAATATGCCAGAAAAGGTTATCGCTAGATTACAACGCGCTCAAAACTGCCTTGCAAGAGTAGTAACCAAGGCCCCACGATTTAGTCGTTCCGTTCCAATTCTAAAACGATTACATTGGCTTCCTATCAAGTTTCGCATTCATTTTAAAATATGCGCAATAACTTTCCGAACCCTAAAAGAAAACCAACCTGCATATGTCGCTGATTTACTTGCTCGGCCGAAATGCTAAAAATATCTACGCTCAACTAATTTGAAGAGATTTGTTGTTCCTCGTATGAAAACTAAGACTGGGTCAAGAGCTTTCTCTATATCTGGTCCAGCCTTATGGAACTCCCTGCCTGTGCCAATACGTAATGCCAAAACAATCTTAACATTCCGGAAATTACTTAAATCTCACCTATTGGACCTGGTTTTTCCACCCTAGTCCATCAGCAGCCCGGCTCCCTGTTCAGGAACCTGCTTTAGCCTCGATTATGACACATGATCACGCTAAGGATTTGTGCGCCTCTGAGCTCGGTCCGCTGAGGATATAGGCGCTATAGAAGTTTTATTGATTGATTGATTGATTTATTGATTGATTTGTGTTCTTGAACGTCTACTTGTAGATGTCAGTCGTGTGTGTGCAATAGAATGAAAAATCTGTTTCTGTGACATCTTATTGCAATTTTTAAATACTTATTTACATTTAAACTATATTAATATTTTAGTCATTATTATTGGCTATGTTTATTTTATTTGATATTTTACTTCGAGCATTGTTTGCTCAGCTTTTTGAGTTTTTAACACTATATCTGTCAAATTGTTTAAGCATGGTAATAGTGTATAAGCAGCCTGTTTTTTACATTAAGGGAAGTGGCCTTGTATAGTATAGGTGCTGGTCACCTGTCGCCACTTGGCTCTGTATGTACTGTTTTATTCATGTATATTTTACACACATGTACTTGTACTTATAGAAAGCTCAATAAATAAACATTGAACGGCATTGGGTGAATGCCAATGTTAATGTGATTATATTATCTCTCACCCCACCACATATTTTTCTACTCGTCCCACATTGATTTTGTGGTAGTGTTGTGTATGTCTAATACTTAGTATGATATACCGAACTATACAACAAAATAGTTGATAATATTTTATTCCTTGAAACATAAAAGTATATTCGGACTGTCTGGGTGTTATATTAATTTTTGATGATCAGTATTAGGGTCTAGTATTTTATTTTCTAGTCATTATATGAATACTCTGTAATCTAAACTAAACTATTAGTCTGAATGATTGAAAATTAACGTATTACCATGATTACGGCAAATACTTGACAATTACAAATTACAAAAAATATTTTTGTATGTAATACCTCTAGATATTGGATTGTTTGACCGCTTGGGACGATGAAATTACTCTGGAGTATATATTAACCACAAACAGTTTTATTTGGTGACAATATTTAAAAAATATGCCAAATTGGCCAATTTGGAAGCCATCTTGGCCCACAAAAAGGCTGAATGGTGCCAGCAGGGCATCATTCAGATAATTAATCCTGTATGAATTTTCTATTATAAGGTGTATTATTCTCCACTAGACATGCCGTCCTGGCATATACAAACATGTCTGTATATGTACAGATCTTATGAATAAATTACTGTCTAAAGCTACAGGACTCTGCTCTATCAAAATCAAGGCCGGCCCGATCTCATCCGATCAGGTTGTGGCCCAAATATTACGGATACTAGCTTCCCGACCAGAGGTTGTACATATTATACCGTGCCCAAATGTCTGGGGCCGTATTCTCGTACCAGTTACGATATATCGTAGGCTTCTGATTGGTCGAGATGGCCATCTCGACCAATCAGAAGCCTACGATATATCGTAACTTGTACGAGAATACGGGACCTGGATCGTATGCTGTGCTGTCTATGATACTATGCACTATACATCACTCTTGAAATCATTCAATTAGAGTAGAGCATAGTTTCGACTGCGGGCTTCCTTATGTCGCGATATTCCCATGATTGTGCAGAGAGCGACGTAAAGTAACATTCACTCACTGTATCGAAATCAGACAAAACCTGCAGGGGGTATTTTGCAAGGTTGACCTGTTGGCTATTGAACTAAAGCAAACATCCACTTACATATGTCTTTGCAGAATAGGTATGATCATGTCAAGTAATATGGATGGAAGAGTCACACAGAAAATCACCGACAGTTGCCGACCTTCAACTATACAAGATGCCTACGAATATATGAGAATGCAAGATGCTAGTAAACTGAGATCTTTGATAAAAGAGGGTTCTAGGAGCATCGAGCCGGACATTAGGCAAATCATCTCAAATGAAATCACATGTTCATTGATTCAGGTATGTGTTATTACATGTTTTTTTCAATGTATTTTGTACATATGGCATAAAACTGACAAAACGATGTCGGCATTATTTTGAAAACATTTGTTTGGTTTGATTTAAAATGATAGATTGTCATTTACAGCTAAGTCATACATACAAGTAATACTTTGTTTTGTAACAGTCCAGACAATGAACGATACCCAATAGAATATAAGTCGCTACATAAGTCGTGTACTGTATTTAGAGTTAGTACTGGTAAATAATGCATAGCTCTGTTTTTTTTCTCCAGGTATCGTGGTCGACCATGTACAAATCAGTTTCAGATCTTCGTAAGGTTATGTTGGAAACTGTCACTGATGTTTTTCAAATTGAGAAAGTACAAGTTTGCATTGACAACCCTCTGTCGCAGAACTGGCACGCAAATACAAGGACAGTCAGGGAGAAGGTAAAAAACATAACTATATATAGCCAACGCACACACGAAGGATATATTTAATTGGATTGATTTATCAACATGATTAAAAAATGGGTAAAAAAATCCCTCGTGATGCCAACAACTGTTTATAATAACATATTCACTTTTAATTAACAGTCAAACAGCTTATTGAAGTAAGCATGTTAGTGAGCGTGGCAACCCACGTATTGCACCAAAAAATCAAGAAATGCTGGGCAACTTAGAGGTCTTGTCAAGTTAAAAAAATCAAAAAATTCGAGAAAAACTCGGATTAGTCAGACCCCACCCACCCGCCCCATTATCCAATTTTTTAGTTTTTTTTTAAACATTTTCAAACATGAAAACAACACAAAAAACACGAAAAAACACAAAATTAAAAAAAAAAAAAAATTCGAGTTGGGGGTTGACCCACCCACCCACTTCCGAGTTTTTCGCGGATTTTTGGATGTTTTTTAACTTGACGAAACCCCTTATGCATTCGCCATGTATTCACATTTCATATGCGAATGAGAGCTCGGCGAACACTTCCACGAATGTATGGCAAATGCTCAGAGGATATTCCGCGACTAATAATTTGCTTATGCAAATTTGTTTTTTGTGAATGTAGGGCAATTGCCCTCTATAAACATATTAAATAAAATACACGATTTGTTACTCGAAATGAAGTAAAAACCTTCCAGATAATTCTTATTATATGGTAATTATCTTAATGTAATGTATCCAATTTTGGAATTAGTAGAATAATAAAATGATTTATCTGTATCAAAAAAGTGCTTCGGCGAATTATTGCTGATTTTTCTAACAAAAAGCTATTTTCGGTAAATGATTCGCGATCAGTCGCGAAGGACAATTGGATGACATCATGCACAAGTGGGCTAACCCACATTAAAAAAACGCTGAAAATGTATGTCATTGATAGCCACAACTTGATCAATATACGAGTTTCGCATTCAGGGTTAGACCATTTGGTCACTGATTTTGTTACCTTTCTGTGTTAATTTGTTTTTATTCGTTTTAGCATGTACTTCATGCTGCAGCGCGATTTCTTTTCAAAATCCTCAAAATGTGGGTTAGCCCAATTGTGCATGATGCCATCCAATTATTTATTCAGCAAATATGATGTACCATGCATGCATTCATCTAACTTTCAGCGAATGTTCACATTTGTCATATATTCGCGGATCATTCAGTAGAAATCACACTTTTGATAAGGACAGCTACATCTTAGGAAGAAATAAAGCCTTCCTGGGCGGTTGACTTTATATTTGTATTTTCCTATTATTGTAATAACAGTACCCATATTAATATTAATGGTATATTATAAATCAAATAGCTTGGCAGCTTATTTGGCGTAATGCTATGCAGTGGGGAACTCCACAGTGCGTTTTTTAAACGAATGAGACACGGCTAGCGATGAACATTATTGTACATTGTACGATGTACATTGTTGTAGAGGCAGTATACTTCATGGTATTACACAAATTACTATATATCATGTTTTTTTAATGTATTTCAGCATCAGGAGTCAAAACCGGAACGGCTAGACGAGATGCTTCATAGGTTTCTTGTGTCAACTGCTGGGAAAATATCGTTTGATAGGATCATTCAGGTGCAGTGAGTTTATTAATACTTTTTTATCTACGTTATATATTTCACCTTCTGTCATGTACGCCTTATATACTAATGACACTTATTTGCACACAGAATGTGATACAAACAGCGATTAAGGATTGTTCTGAGAGAAACCTCGTCGAATCTAGATCGTATTTGGATAGAGATTTGAAGAGAATCTTACAAGCAGAAGATGTAATCAAGTTCACTGGCTCAGCGTGTGACTTGTCGTGGAAGATGGTTATACAAGATCCGGTGATGACGTTAAGGACAGATGGAAATCATCAAGCCCATAATCCTGATCTGCAAGATATACTGTTTACACCACCAGGCCCCGGGCAGCAGCAGTCAGGGAGTCACGGGCAGGTGATTGTACAGTATATAGAGCCGGCATTATATCATGGAGATACAGTACTTGTTAAAGGTAGAGTTAAAGAAGTGAATGTGAAACAGTTGAAATATCAATGAGACGGTAAAGAGAATGGTATCAATTTTATATTTATTAGAACTCGCCTACTTCACAAAGTATGTCCCCATTGGTAGTGTTTATTGATTAAGATGTCAGGCGTCTGTGGTCGATATTCTTTCTCTGGTGAACAGAGTTATAGCCAGTGTCCCTAACTGTTCAAATTGATGGAGATTATAACGAACAAAAAGATAATCGCTGCATGTAGAAATATATGTGGGAAATATGCGTATATTAATATGACTGACATATCATAGGTCGGCATTTAAGTGTCCAACAAAAATTTAAAAAATAAGATTGATCTCCTTATGGACACTGTTTTTTACTAAATTATCACATTTATTAAAAATATACATAATGGCGTTTGTTTTTCACTATCTATTCTAGTATAATATACAATCACACACGCGTACTCACGACGAATCTCCTGTTTTATACGGCATCCACTGTAAGATTGAGTCCAAGTGTAAGATGTCTCATTTATTTCAATATTACACACAATTATATGACGTTTTCGATGACGTTTATAGTGAAATGTATTTGATAATCAAGACTATATATATATGTATATATATGGATGTTTATCTGCTTGTAAAACAACATTGTTTTAATCTGTACTGTTTCAATTGTAAATATTCTACAGACACATATTCCGGACAATTTAAATATAATTTCTAGTTAATCACGAGTCAGGAGTGAATCAGGGGGGGGGGGGTTATTAAGAAACAAACATTTGTACTCTTTCAACTGTAACTATTTTGTATGCAGAATAGTTAGATGTTATACTCACTGTACATTATTTACATTGTTCTAACATAACACTTATCCTGCTAAATTAAATAATTTAAATTTTCAGCCACTTGAAGTTGTGTCTCGCTACCGCGATCGAAAACTTTAAGTGGCTAAAATGACTGATATATGTTTAATTTGACACCAAACATTTGCAAATATTGATGTTTAAACACTCATAACTGTGATTTAATCGGTAATAAAACGAATTAAAAGCGACTATAGTGGTGATCAGCAGGCAAGGGGTTAACGGATTTTGGTTTTGGAAAAGGGTGGTCACAACCCCTCCTCCCCCCCCCCCCCCTCAAAAGACCATCACCTCTGGATCCGCCCCTGTGAGTTGGTTCCCAAGTTATCGAGTTGCACCTCTCTACTATATATACAATAATTCGTAAAAGTTTTTGCAGTCACAGTTTTCTAAAGTTTTGTTTTACTTATTAGATTACACTAATAAGCGACATGATTGTAGTAATTTAATTAATTGAATCGCTGCATCTTGATTATGTCAAGTTGTTGTTTTTTAATCCTAAATGCAATACCTAGCACTATATGACTGAATAGCAAAATACATACAATAAGTTTGTTCACCCCCACACAATTCATGCACAAACCACTGGTTATTCACTACTGAGCTGCCAGCTCTTAAACATGTACTATAACGATATGATTTTTATCCTCCGCCCACGAAGTAGGGGCGGGGGATATTGTCATCACCATGGCTGGCCGTCCGGCCGTGTGGCCGTGCGTCCGTGTTGCGTTTCCGGACGATATATCTGAAACCGTTAGCCGGATTGCTTTCATATTACATACACACATCCCTTAGGGGGTTTAGATGTGCCTTTTGGGGGTTTTGACCTAGTTTTTGACCTTTGATTTTGAGGCGATTATCGACTTTAATTGATTGCGGATAATAAGTTCAGCTCCGGACGATATCTCGCAAAGCATTTCCTAGATTGCTTTCATACTGCACACACAAATCCCTCAGGGGGTGTAGATGTGCCTTTTGGGGGTTATGACCTTTGACCTAATTTTTGACCTTTGATTTTGAGGCGATTATTGACTTCAATTGATTGCATATGATAAGTTCAGTTTCCAGACGATATCTCACAAAGCGTCTGCTGAATTGTTTTCATACTGCACACACAAATCCCTCAGGGGCTGTAGATGTGCCTTTTGTGGGTTATGATTTGACATAATTTTTGTCCTTTGATTTGGAGGCAATTATTGACTTTATTTGATTTTGGATGATAAGTTCAGTTTCCGGACGATATCTCACGAAGTGTTTCCTGGATTGTTTTCATACTGCACGCACACATCCCTCAGGGGATGTAGATGTGCCTTTTTGAGGTTATGACCTTTGACCTAACTGTTGACCTTCAATTATGAGGCCATTATTGACTTTAATTGATGGCGGATGATAAGTTCAGTTTCCGGATGATATCTCAGAAAGAATTTGCTTGATTGTTCTTATATTGCATACACATCAGGGGGTGTAGATGTGCCTTTTGAGGGTTGTGACCTTTGACCTAATTTTTTTACGTTTTATTTTGAGGCCATTAATGACTCTAATTGATGGCAGAAGATAAGTTAATTGTCCGGATGATAGCTCGGAAAGCGTTTGCTGGATTCATATTGCTGGATTCACACACATCCCTTAGGGGTGTAGATGTGCTTTTTCGGGGGTTGTGACCTTTGACCTATTTTTTAACCTTTGACTTTGAGGCCATTATTGACTTTAATTACTGGCGGGGGATATCGTTAAAGTCAGCGCTCTTGTTAAGCTGTGTCACATGTTACCCACATATGTTTTACACATTCTCATGCAAAATTATGTCTGTGCATTGTAATTATGGTAATTATGTAATTATAGAGACATTTGTATTGGCAATCAAATTCAAATTAAGATTTCAAATGAAATGGAATTTAAAATCATCTTATTGTAGTGCAGTTCAGCTGCAATAAAAAAAGAGTGCAAAATATTCTGTGCAAGATACAGACTATCAGGCAGGTCGTCCGAATAAGACGTCAGCTCCTGAAGATGCTGTCAAGGTTGGGACGTTTAAAGACTACCTCAGAGTTATCTTTTGACTGGAGCACGTTTTTGGTACGCATTTGTCATAAACAACTGTTAGATGACGACTACATACATGCAGGGGACATATTCAGCATTGTGGCAAGAAAAAAACTAATGGTTCAAAACAAAAACGATAGAATCACATCAGGTGGGCCAAGAGAAATCAGCACTGGACCAACAATAACAGTGAACAAACTTATGTCCAGTGTGTGTATAAGCACATGTATATACATAATTCTTTTAATTTGACTTTAAAATACTTTTTCACGTCATGTTTCCCTTTGTACTTACATTGTTAATACTCAAAATGTTGCTACTGGTCATGGTATTTTTTATCAATAAAATCGCTTTGCTTTCACCATTATTGGTTTGTCGTGCTTTATCAACACAAATCAACACCTAACTTTGTTGTTTTGTCAATTGACGTACATCGAATAAAAGAGAGTATAGCTCCTAACAAGATAATAAAGAATTATAAGTCATTTCAAATTTACTCTGACATTGGCAAAAATATTCAAAAATGCTTATCACTGTGGTATTTTCCGGTAATGTATTAGTTTAGGACTGGTTTAACCAAGCTGTTGGTAATAAATTAGCGTTAGACCATACGCAAAATTTAGTGTAAACAGATACTAAAACCGATAAGTAAACATGAAGAGGTATATTTATCATTGACTATATACATGTATATGATGACAATAAATACAAATATAATAGGATGGGATCAAAATATACACATATAAATCATGTTTTTAAAATGGTCGTTTCGCTCATTCGTAGCGCGATGCTGATTTGTTAATAAGTAAGACAGCGACCAATAACCACTAATGTTTGATGAGATTCTGGATTCAGAACTGTACATATAATAATAATCCAAAGTCGGTAAATTGGGGAATAATTTATCAGATTCATTAAGATTATGACTAATACTGGCAATTTTGTAATATGCAACAAATTAACGCTTTAAAATATATATATTTATATAGATTACTTGCTACGCCGACGGGGCGTGTAGAAAAATCCGAATGTGTGACAATCATACAAAATAAGCAGTGTTGGAGGGACTGGTATGTCTTAGCAAAATGATCAACAGAACGTGCTGCATTGCATCTGTCAACACCCCCGAGAAGCTGTTAACAACTGCTATTGCAGCAGTGCTCAAGACACATAAAAGCCTCTACCAAAAGAGCACAGTCTGCGACAGCAATTAACACGACTCAGTAGGAAATGCACTTTAATGGAAGGTCTCAACGCAATGCTAATTAAAATTTCGAAAGACGACTTTTGTTGTCAAACGAATTTTATTGTTGATGATATTCCCATAATATCCGAGCCTGGATAATTTTGAGCGAAAGGTTGCCTGCCTTACGCAGTCATAACTTGGTCTAAGACAAAAATCAAACAGCCACATTCAAGCGGAAATGGTCAAAGACGATCCCGAGATCCAGACACTGCTGGATCAAGCCGAGGAATTATATTCTTCCTTTATTGGTGCAGAGATGACACTGAGAGATGATGCTGCTTGTTCTGAGGTTTTGATCAAACTCGAGATAGTAATGGAGAAGGAGAAATCTGAGCCTGCTCAAACCTCTAAGACCAGCCAGTTGTGTCTGAATTATCAGCGTATGGTTGGCATGGTAAGAATTTTGATCAAGGTGGATCGTAATGGATGTATTTGCAGGCAGTGTCTTATTACCTAACTGTCTTTGCTGCAGCTGCACACTTCAATTACCCGCGATCCACTTATTACTACCCACTGCAAATGAACAACCTGGAGGAAAAGCAACCAGAATCGAAAGCTCCTTGATGGATTTCACGATATTCGTGGGAGCAATCACTGCTGGGCAGGGCTTAGTTGTGATCCATCGAACACACTTTGAAGAGGTATCTAAAGAACCCTGGTGGGCTAATTTTACTCCTTGCAACGGAATGAATGAATGAGGGCATGCGAAACCTTCGGACTTTGTCTGCACCTGTATCATCTGAGTACAGCATTACAATGCAGGATTTCACAAACCTAACCTAAACTAAAAGTGCACAACAAAAAGAAGCACGCAAAAGAGATGCATCTCGAGAAAATTCGAACAAAGCTTGAAGCCTGCTCACCCTTCACATCTAACCCTAATCTGAGAAACATTGTCAATGGCATAGTGACAGGGCCAGATGTGAATGTCACTTTGAATCGGTTGGAAACAATTTTTTTATAGATATAATCGGAAAGTCTGCGTTTACTTGAAAATTCAATCATGAAGAAAGAGCCCGGATATTGGGAATATATCTGAGCTGTGAAGATTGCTCCTGATCGTACCATTGATCGGGCCCTAAGCTTCGCTTCCAGCATTTCCTTCTTGTTTCAAAGTCATGAGATCTGTCCCTTGAAGAGGTTTTAACATGTGAACTAATTAAGCTCCTACCTTCCAGCTCTCCTCGAGACCAGGAACATTATTTGAAAAGCAGACAAACCTCAGCTTGCTCAGGTAATTCAAAAACCTTTTGGCGACCTCTGATATCTGCATATTTGAATTTGACTTTCCTGGGCAGCACCACAGCAATAGCATCTCACTCGGATGAATTCCCCCACACACCCTATTATCGACCTCAACCTACTGCTTACATTTATGACTCTAATATGAAATGAAACGCGACATCATATACAAAGTGACATAAAGTGGATCATCACCAAAGCGGGAATCCTGTATGTGCTTGTACTTTTTCTAAGATGTATGGTCAAATTTGGGAAATTTCGTCAAATTTGTTAATTTGCGCTCGAATTTCTTTTGTAATGTATCATTTTAATTAGTTTGATCAATGGGACCATCTATTTATCACTGTCAGACAATTTAAACAATATTTATTATTCTTTTAGTGCGAAAGATTCCATTATAATTAGTATTAATTTTCCATGTGATGAAATTACAGATAGGTTTGTTCATATATGCAGACGACTATGTATCTGTTGAATGGAATTAAAGTATCCATGGCCAGTTCTCTAGTTGGTGCACGTTGTTACAAAAGCTTCGTATGTGCTGTTGCACATAGTTAATTATATGCGAAGGCCTGCAATATTCTCTCGGAACTGCAAACACGGTCCTGAACAATCTTTTGTTTTGTGTTTCACTGCACATTCAAATGTGTCATTATCTGTTTCTTATGTTGACCATGCAGAAGCACAGCTTGAATGTGAGCAAAGTTGATGGAATTCCTTGCGTTCAAAAGGGGATGTGTATCATGCCAGTTATTCGTAAGTCCCAGTAAACATGTACCGAGACGTTTGCCCAATGTTAGTCCATTGTTGAGCCAACAATGATTCAACATTTGGTTTCGTCTTTTGTGTTTACTGGGATATATAAAGACGAACATTGGCTCAATGCAGTTGCAATGCCCCAAGTTTACAAAAGTGGATTGGTCGTACAGCCTTTCATTTATTTGATCAATGTGTCTCTGCATTTGAAACTAATGCAGTAAATAATAATTCTATATGTTGTTATTTAGATATATTTGATATTCAATATTATTATTAGTGTTAAATTCGAATGGTCAAACTTGCGAAAAAGATGTATTTGAGTTATACCCCAGTCACACATACACGACGCACAGCGCCAGCGAGTTTAATATACAGCGTGTTATAAATAAATCGGGTGTATAAATCAGCGAACACACAGCGTTTCGCCACCGCGCTGGGCGGGGGTCATAGGGTAGTGGTTAGCACCGCTGCCTTTCATGCTAGAGTTCGGGGTTCGGTTACCGGTCTCGGCGGTTTGAAAGAAACAAAAATGTTTCTCCCCCATCCACGTGTAAAACTCAGTATTGTGGGGAGCCTCCGTGACCGAGAGGTAGCGTGCTCGGCCTCAGACCGCCAGGGCTCGAATATTGAATCCTGTGTCTGGAGGACAGTGTCATCTCATTCATCTCACCATCCTCAGGAGGTTCTCCTGGCCCAGTTTAGCCTATATGTGCACAAAGGTGGCCTAAAGCCCGATTCATTCCATTCCATTCGCCACCGCGTTGCGCGTTAGCAGGGCGACAAATTCAACGAATACACCGCGCATCGCCAGCGCGAGGCACGAATAAGTCAGAAAGCATTTAGCACGCCCCATATACGTTATTATGTTCGCTGGAAATGCGTTAGGAACCCGTTGGATGGGCGCTATAAGCGCGCCTAATGCCGGCATTTTACCGACAACTAAACTGGAAGAGCTTATAGAACTGGTTCGTGGCCGGTGTGTCTCTATGATCCAACCTCGGCTGACCATTTGGACGCTGTTAAAACTGCGAATATATGGACAAGCATTGCGAAGGCCCTGAAAATGAATGGTGAGTCGCCTTTACATGGCTTTAACGGCGTCCAAAGTTAGCTGGAGGGAGGGGCTAGGAGTGAGGAATTTTGGTATGTATGGGTGTGGAGGGTTGGCCAAATATCTATTGATGGGGGTGGAGGGTTGGCAAAATATCTATTGATGGGGGTTGAGGTTTGGCAAAAATATATATTGATGGGGGTGGAAGGCTGGCAAAAATATCTATTTTTTTCTCTCCCTCAAGCTGAAGTTCTTTAACTAAATGATGATAGAGTCCATGCTGCTTTTTTTTTTTCAAAACAGGAACAACCCACCATCGATGGTGTCGTCTCCTTTTGCATGCTGCTAAGGCAACTGCAAGAAGCAGTAAATCATCATCTTCTGCTTCCTCTTCATCCATTTCTAGGAACACAAATTCTTTGTTGACCACTGCCATTGTAGGACTGCTATGTTGTGCTGCGTGCATACAGTGTGCACTCGTGAGTATATACATCGTGTCTGCAGCAGATCTTTCTGGATAGTTTGTGGATGCATGGATACACAAATTGCGGATAGCCATGCGGATGCGTCTGCGGATCGGTACTGGATGCGGATGTGGATGCGTGTAAAAGGAGACATAGCTTTAACTCTTCCTTTACCGACTTCCCCCTGATAAAACCACCCCTAGAAACCGACTTCTTTTTAAATGAGGACCCCTTAAGTAGCCCCTGGGCACCATACAGGGTATAGTTAAGCGCATGCGCACATCGTACAAATTAAAAATGCAAGAGAACATTGCGTCCATGCCACTGACCATTCTGGTTGGCGATTTCCAACCATGCATGTCATGAAAGATATCCATTGCAATTAATGCATGTACACATGTGAAATTCGCATAAATGCGAAATTGGTAAAGGAATGTAGTTTTCGCATAAATGCGAAATTGGTAAAGGAAGAGTTAAGCTCAGTCACACATAGTCGACGCACAACCTACGTACTGAAAATTGATTTTTTTTGCCAGAGCGTCTGTCGTGCGTCGGCCGTACGTCAGCACTCGTTACTGGTTCGTGGAGGGCGCTGCACTAGCGCTACGCATATTTTTGTGCGCAGTGTAATCGCCAAGGGACGTTGGGTATGTTTAAAAGATTGAACGCATATGAACGCATAAATGTACACGCCATAAGACAGCAAGAAACACGTAGGGCGCGCTAGTACAACATTATATCAACGCCAGATGCGATGGCTGCCCGTTGAGATTACCCGGCAGTCGCGGGTAACGCGCCTGTCCTGCGCTGCATGAGCGCTATGAGCAAACGTCCAGCGCCCGAGAAAACAGGCTGTGACTATGTTATTTCTGCAGCTTAACCCTTGGAGCTCTGAAGAGCGACATACTATTTTAATCATTTGAGATTGTGTTGCACACGATACTCGGATTTAAGCCCAGAATTCGATTTGTCGAAATTACGTCCAAACCTATAATGTTATCATAAATTTAGGAGACATTTTTTCTTTTAAAAATGGTTACATATTATGTACAAAACAAGCTGATGAAATTCACAATAATCGTCGACATTAGCATTCTAGGGTTTATAATGCGCTCTGTATGCGTCTGATGCGTTAGGAAAAAAGCGCTGTTCATTCGACCTTTGTGTTGAAAACTCTCTGTGCATTCGCTACCAGCTTGAGACGTTTTTCACAATCCGGACACAAATTGTTCTTTTTTATTTCTTTATGCGTGTCTAGAACCGTATAATGTAACCGGTTACATTTTACGGCGACTGGTTACATTATACGGTCACAGCGTTAACGTATAATGTAATCAGGGAAACAAAGTACCATACGACCGTATAATGTAACCAGTGCCGTATAATGTAACCGGGTCAGTTTTCCAAAACGTACATGTTTTGGGGATTATACTCCGAGTAGTTTTATTATAACTGGAATGTTTAATTTAAACTGAGTGAGTGGTTATGTCTTCAAGCGACGTCCGCTGGTTCCTTTTCGCTTATACGTTATTGCTTCCACTCATTCGCCCGTTAGTGTATCCCGTGACTCTTCAATGCGTCCGTCCGTTCATAATAAAGCGACGTATACTTAGATATTTAAATTGTTATCAATATACCTATGTTGCGTTACATAGCCAACGTCGGGTTAATGTAACGTAGCAAAAACTTTGGCTTAATGTTTCATGTTTACTGGGAGGGGCCAATAGTGGAGCTTAGGTTCAATCAATGAATGAACGGATACACGAACGGACGTACGAATGAGCGAATGAACGAACGAACGAACGAACGAACGAATGAATGAATGAATGAATAAATGAATGAATGAATGAATGAATGAGTGAGTGGGTGAGTGGGTGAGTGAGTGAGTGAGTGAGTGAGTGAGTGAGTGAGTGAGTGAGTGAATGAATGAATGAATGAATGAATGAATGAATGGATGAATGAATGAATGAATGAATGAATGAATGAATGAATGAATGAATGAATGAATGAATGAATGAATGAATGAATGAATGAATGAATGAATAACCTGGCTGAATGATAAGGCATGACTAAGAATAAAATATTTGTTGCATTTGGTTCTAGATTGACTGGACTATAAATACACCTATTACACTGGCAATATGCATGATATGAGAGACGCATAACTAAATAAGGCTCCTTTTTTCAGAGGGTTCAAAAATGTCATAGTACCAATCAATACATTATAATTTAAATATAATTTTCAATGTTTGAACTTCCCTTTTTAATTAATGCATGACCTTATTCATCAGTTATAGCCGTTCTACGTTCCCATACAAAGCTAAAATGCAGTATTATATCTGCTTACTTTCCAAGTATATATCGTCGCCTCGGAGCTAAAGGATCCTATCTGACACTCGCCAGAGTGGCAGATAGGATCCTTTAGCTCCGAGGCGACGATATTGCCTTTCGGATTAGCAGAGCAGTACGGTGCTCTTGTGATGAATGACAATCGACATGTAGCCTATACACCAACCTATAATGCCATTAAATTTATTTTAACTAAAAAGGGGGAATGTGGAAATGTGAGATAGCAGACGTGTTCACAAACCTGATATGGTGGTTTTGTGAAAACAATCAGTTCAAATTAACACTTAAAATAGTTAAGAAAAACATTAAAATCCATGTTAATATAAATCATTGCTGGCTTTCCACTCAAATTAGTGACACATCAAGAAGTTCTTGATGAGATCAATGAGCTCATGTTTTCTTAAATTAATAATAACAAAAATGTGGACAAATGCGTTCAGATTCCAAATACTGTACATCTGGTAATATTTGCGGGTTTTAATTGTCGCGAAGAGGACAAATTCACGAATTCAAGAATCTCGCTAAAATTATTATTATAATAGCGCTACTAAAGAAAAATAAAAATTCGTGAAATTCTAAACTTCGTAAAAAGTCAAAAAATCGGTAATTCGCGAAAATGTAAACACGCGAAAATTACCAGATCTACAGTAAAGCACCGATAATGACATATTAAGCCTAGCATTAATAAGGTATTTGTCATCCATCTAAATCTGAAATTTGCGTTATCAATGCCAGTTTCAAATGAGTGAAAAATGTTGAAGGACAATATAACACTTACATGTAAACAGTGAAATAACTTTAATTATTTAGATAGATAGAGTTGGCTTATGTACTCACTCGTCTCTGTCGATATTCATCACGACATTAATACTACTTTTTGTTGATTCTCTTTTTTGATATTAAAAATATGTCATATAGTATCGGCCGTATCTGTACAACCTGCATTTAACAGCAGGCACTTTTATTTCAAAAAATGATCATGCTCAATCTCTGCCAGCTTATATTTTATTTCATATTTCATTAGGGAGAAATAACGAGCCAACGTGTCAGCGAGTTAACGGGCAAACGCTATTTGAATGAAAAAAAAAGACAAATGAACCAACGAAGGAAAGAACGGACCGAACGAACAAATAGACGGACGGACGGACGGACGGACAAGCAAATAAACATGCCAAATGGTCAGTAAAAATGAATGAATGGGGATGATGAATGGGTTTTTAGGCTACTTTTGTTCACATAGGCTAAATTAGATCAGAAGAACCTGAGGATGGTAAGATTTATGAGATGACACTGAAATGACACTGCCCGCAAGATATGTGTCTGGTTTGTGAAAGAGGGTATGAATTTTAGCCTGATTTGAACTGTGGTGACATTTTTACACGCTAGGGGGTGGAGCTCAAAATCTGTCTGGGTAGCAAACCCATATGGTCTCACCACCCTAAATAAGCCGAAATCCGGGGAAGTGTGTACTGATGGAATCACACAAAATATTTTGTATGCGGCTGTTCCACCCTCTAGTGAAACAAAATAAAATACTGAGAAGTTAGAAAAACGCTCACATTTTTCAACAAGCAGAAAATGTGCGCACAGGTTAACACACACAATAAATGAATAACAGTCATCCGGCGTTCTCGTCAAATCATCAACGAATTCTGACGCACGCCCAGCGAATCACAACGCACTGACCAAAACTCTTCATTTTTGTGCGCTGAACGTGCGTGATGGTATGTGTGACTGGGCCTTTATATTTGATCAAATACATCAAATACATGGATCAAATACAGGCCTCTCTAAAAAGTCAAATACAAATACGCAAAATTCAAATACAAGTACGCAAAGGAGTAGTCCGCTATGTATCAACAGTTGGCCAATTATACACATAGAATGGTCTGCGTGCATTACAGAGATAGAGCCATCTGGGAAATAACTATAACAATAAACAGGCATATGGGTGGTATCTGGTTTTAAGTTAAATGTTGAGGCCTGCTGAAATGATATTTTATTCATTATTTCTCATTAGAAGGGTAGAATACTTGATATGCGTCTATGCCACTTGACAACATCATCGTAAGTTAAATATGATGATACCATTCTATTAATCCATTGATGATGAGAGCAAAGCGATGTTATTAATACACATACCGTGGACAGCAGCAACATTGTAAACAGTAACCTCTTTACCCGCTAAGAGAGACTATAATCGTTTTTAATACGTTTTATTACTGTCATTTTCGAACTAAATGTGCGCTTAAACACCAATATTTGCCAATTTTTGGTCTCAAATTAAACAAATATGAGGGTGAAATTTTAAATTATTTATTTTGACGGTCTAAGGGTTAACAATATAGGTACAAAAGGCGACATAAAGTAATATAATAAAATCAAGTGCAAATTAAAGTAAACTAGATACTTTAAATACACGGACGTGTACTTTATCCATTCTTTGTGTTTACAAATTGAAGCAAATAATGTATTACTAAGGCATTTAAATATTTGCCTGTAGGCCTACATGTATTTAAAATAATAAGTGTATTGGCCTTTAAAACGTACAATACTGAACAGGACAATACCCACTGTCGCATATTTCTCTAATATACAAATACTTCCTGACTGGAAAATCACCACACTAAATCCGAATTAACTATTTGTATCTGTAGACATATACCAAAGAAAAATGTTTTATATAGTTGGTTAACAGTTTACTTTGTTCGCTTACTTTCAAACTTGGTTTTATTACTATTAACAGTTTTATTAATTTTGAAGTGTTCTTATATTTTCAATTGTATGAATTTGTGTAAATTTGATTTTAGATAAGATTAAACATATTTTGCGTCTATCTACACCACCCTGAGAATACTTAACAGTTTATTGCATTCAGAATAACCCATTGAAACAAACTATAATGATACACTATACATATAACTAATAATTATGCTGTCATGTGTGTGGGTGAATTAAATATTGACTCAATATGGCATCTCTCTTCAACTGAAACATGGGCTCGTATAAAGAATATTTTATTATTTATCTGTACTACTTAATATAGCGGTCAATCTAGATAACCATGGTATTAAAATGATTATGTATAGACCAACATTGTATATGTGCGTTAATATATACTATGTTCTTGGAGAGCAACATAATCATTTTAACCCTAAATTAAATAATTTAAATTTTCATTCACTCGAAGCTGTGTCTTGTTACCGCGATCTACAGTTAAAGTGTGTGAATATTACTCAAATGTGTTTAATTCGTGACGAAACATTTGCAAAGCTTGATGTTTGAACATACATATCACTGCAGTCCAATAACTGTGTTTTAAACTGATGGTTAAAGCTGCATGTTTGTAACTTCCAGATCGCGGGTTCGAACCTCGCTATGTCATTCAAATTTCAAAAAAGCAAAATGTTTCTTTCCCGCTAACTCGTAAAGATTAATTATTGTGATGAGCCTCCGTGACCGAGAGGTAGCGTGCTCGACCTCCGACAGCCAGGCGCAAATTTAGAATGCTGTATCTGGAGGGCTGCTTCATCTCAATCATCTCACCATCCTCAGGAGGTTTTCCTGGCCCAGTTAAGCCTAGATGTGCACAAAGGTGGCCTAAGACCCCATTCATTCCATTCTATTTTTTTCATAGTAATAGCCCAACATTAATCCATCGTCTCGTGTTTGCTGGGCACAGTCTTGCCCAACATTAAGCTAAAGTTGATTTTCAATTGTAACCATAATAAAACTTGTTGGTGATTGATCAAAATTTCTTATTATATCAACCCCTCCCGCAAAGGCCTAAATCCAGAATATTTTTTTAAATGTTTTTTTACACTCATTTTTGTTGAAAAAATATCCAAAGCCACGTTCACCGCCTTTTAAGCCAACTACAGCCAAATAGTGTATATTCCGCAAACATAGTCCCATTAATATGTATGTTGTTACACTTATTCCAATTCTAACAAAATTACGTCGATGAACTAGTAAAATCTTCTAGGCCTACTCCAAATATTACTAGAGGAGCAAACATTTTGTGAGGAACATGTTATCTCAGAGGGGGGAGGGGGATTTTAAGAAAGGGTCTCTGGTGGTTTGAGGGCCAACACCCAGATTTTGTCTGCATATTTACAGATTCAGGCCAATTAAGAGAACTTTTAGAATACGGGGACGCCCCCTCCCCCTCCTATGCCCTCTCCCCTCTGAATCCGCCACTGTTATGCTGTTATAGGAGCACTTATATCTATTAACTAGTTAGGCTTACGTAATGTTATAATGTATAAGTAAGCCTATGTCCATTACTTCTTATGTCATTCAGTGAGTCAGTCAGTGAGTCAGTCAGTGAATCAGTGAGTCAGTGAGTCAGTGATTTAGTGAGTAGGTCGGTCGGTCGGTCGGTCGGTCGGTCGGTCGGTCGGTCGGTCGGTCGGTCGGTCGGTCGGTCGGTCGGTCGGTCGGTCGGTCGGTCGGTCGGTCGGTCGGTCGGTCGGTCGGTCGGTCGGTCGGTCGGTCGGTCGGTCGGTCGGTCGGTCGGTCGGTCGGTCGGTCGGTCGGTCGGTCGGTCGGTCGGTCGGTCGGTCGGTCGGTCGGTCGGTCGGTCGGTCGGTCGGAAAGAGTAAGAAAAAGAAATGACTTATTTGACATGTATGCTTAGATGTATGCACATGTAGGCATATTTACATACTATAAGCGGGTGGTTATAGTTCGATTTAGGCGTATGTATGGACAAACGTGGAAAAAAAAATGAATCGGGCTCTAGGCCACCTTTGTGCACATATAGGCTAAACTGGGCCAGGAGAACCTCCTAAGGATGGTGAGATGAATGAGATGACACTGCCCTCCAGACACAGGATTCGAAATTCGAGCCCTGGCAGTCTGAGGCCGAGCACGCTACCTCTCGGTCACAGAGGCTCAGAGTGTCACACGTGTATTGGGAAGAAACATTTTGTTTCTTTCAAGCCGCCGAGACCGGGAACCGAACCCCGAACTCTAGCGTGAAAGGCAGCGGTGCTAACCACTACCCTAGGGCCCCCGCCCTGGACAAACTTGGCAAAAATAAATAATATAAAGCTGAAAGTTATTTATCTGTTAAAAGTCACAAATTGTCCAGGAGTTGAGCGTTTTTTTTGCAAAAATCCAGATTCCACACTAAATTTGTAACTTATAAATTATATAAATTATATTCCTTATATTATATTTGTAATACCCCTTTTTCGGTTACAGCCCATTTTACCGAAAGCCCATTAGTTCGAAAGCCCAATAGACCGAAAGCCCGTTGATCCGGAAAAAAAACATTGGTTGAAAGCCTATAAGCCCGAAAGCACATTGGTTCTAAAGCCCATTGGTCCGAAAACCCATTGGTCTGACAGCTTATTGAATTTTTCTTCTATTTTTGGAGGGGGGTGATCCAGCCTACTCATCGTCCTTCTTTTTCTCCTTCTTCATCTTTAGTCCTTCTCGTCTTTTTTCCTATCTTCTTATTCCTCTTGACTTCTTGACTCTTGACTTATGCTATTATTCCTTCTTCTCTTTGAGTGAGTGAGTGAGTGAGTGAGTGAGTGAGTGAGTGAGTGAGTGAGTGAGTGAGTGAGTGAGTGAGTGAGTGAGTGAGTGAGTGAGTGAGTGAATATTGCATTAGATAGCAGCAATGCACACGCCTTTGAACAGTTTGGAGCATTGTATATGTACCAACTCCGGTCGGGATTCAAAACAAGTAGGCCTGGGCAGTCACCCTTTTTTCACATGATTCTTCACGGGAAAGTAATTTATAATCTTACTTTTTACTTTAAAGCCTCCTTCATTATTATTTTTTGCAAAGAACAAAACAAAATAGCCATTTGAAGCCATAATGAAATGGCAATGACACATATATTCCTTTCTAATTTTCTTTTTTTCCACACATTTTTACAATAAATTTATTTTTGGTCTTATTTTAACATTTTTAATGTTTCTTCATTGCGCAATGTAAAATGGCCGCCACCAGGGATGACGGAACATTTCAGAAAATTATGTCATGTTGTTTAGTATACATAAAACTTCATTTTGGAAAGAGTTGGAAACAGATTATTTTTCATATGATTAAATACTAGTATTGTTTTAATGATCATGATGATCGCTAGCATTCTTATTTATTTGTTGTACCTCTGAATATTAAAGTTACTATAAAAATCGGCCATTTGTTTTCGTGTTCATAAATATTGTGAGTAATGTTTTTCACTTCGTTTCATATTGCAATCAGATGGACCAAATAAAAAATACATGTATGTATAACATTGGTGACATATATTACAGGTGAACGGACACATTGAACAACCTTTGTGCCTCTGTCGCATTACTGTTTGTTGAAAACCGCGGAATAACCACCCTAGCGTTGATAATAATTTATATTGCCTGCAGAGAGGTAGAGTCAGTACGCAAAACATCAGACAATGCATCGATGTTCTTTAAAGGTTGGGCCAACGTTGCCGACGGTGGACCAACTTTAAAACCAACATATTCCCAACGTCTCGTATTTGCTGATATCCAGCAAGGTATCGTAAATACTCAGACTATTTTAGGAAATAAAATTCCCCTCACTATATGTATACTGTATATATCTGTATTGTTTATTATAACCACATATTGCGGGCGCTGCGACGATCGTTACAAATACCTATTATCTGATTATATAGGTATGAAAGGAAGTGACAAGCTCTTTCTAAAGGTGATTATATTGTATTATATCATTATACTTTGGTCTGAGTGATGTATATAGTTTAGCATTTGCATAGTCCTGGTGTAACCATTAAAATCAAAATGTTACGATCATGATGCCTTGTATCCCCTTTCCCTTGGCTCAAAATTAAATACAGAATAGCTTTCAAAATTAACACATTGACTTAAAAATCAGTGGCGAGTTATCAACCTGTCTACATATTATCAGATAATTATGTATAACTATCATTGCCAGAAAATAATAATACATAAAGCGTCTCCGAGCTCCAAAATCCAAAATAGCTTTTCTTGTTTTCCCTGTAGCAGTCCCAAACTGTGCTTAAAAATGTGAAGAATCGAAGTAAAAATACCTAAATAAAGTTTATAATTAATTTATGTTCCAGTTGAATATTAGAACTACATAGGCGCAATGGGTGATCCGGGAGGTAAAGAAGCTATACTGACGGCAGCTATTGATTTTGGCACCACATACAGTGGATATGCTTTCTCTTTTGCTGGGAAGCAGGATGAAATTTTAACAAACACCAACTGGAGCAGTCAATTTGGTATGATCTCCTATAAAACTCCTACGTGTGTACTCACTCGGTACTTAAAGGAAACCAAACAGCACGAATTTGTAGAGTTTGGATACAAAGCACATGATCTTTATGTGCGCGAAAGCAAAGATGAGACTTTGTGCTTGTTTGATAAATTCAAGATGTCGCTACATAAACTGGAAGAGCAGGTAAGTTAAAGGTAAAATGCAATGTGAATAAATGGACAAATGTCTTCAAATGACTTTGACCTATGTAAATGGCCTTATAAATTGTGACCCGCGTTGTGAGCTGATGAGAAGATAGATCCCGGAAGCTTTCTTACAATTTTACAATTATTTATGACGTTATTTAAAATTTAATATTAGTGATTACATAACTAAATTTAAAATATTAAACATGCTAAACATCTGATAATTTTTTTAAATTAATAAAACAGGAAGGGAACGGCTATCAAATCACTGCCCTATCCTTGTGACGGGTCACAATAATACTAAGCAATTAGCAAAATAGGATTCAGTTTTATATCTTTCCCAGTATCCTACTATTCATTTATTACAAAAAAACATATATCAGTGTAAACACTGTATATTTAACCCTTTCAGCGCTGGGACCGTCTTTACACGTCAGAATCTGACGTCTGCAGATTTTATTCGTCAGAATCCGACGTCTGTAGATGTATAAACATGATAAAGACGGTCCCCGCACTGAAAGATTTAAAATATTTCTAATGGCCGTAGACCCATAACATACGTATTCAAATGAAGCGAAAAGAGCTAACTAAGACATTTAAGAGGATTTCAAATTGAAAAAGGACCCTTTGGTCCCCGTATATTTCATACACAAATATTTCAGCGTTTGAAGCCTTAACCCTTTAAGCCCTCACGATGCATTAAAGCATCATTTTACATCCCTGAAAACACACCTAATTTTTCTACAACTAGGGGTTTTAGAATGAAAATTTCTATGAAACTGGTTTACTAATACATGGTAATTTTCTTTAATTTTCACACACTTCAAATCATCTTCATCCACTACAAGTCGAGAATTGCGACAGCAATTCGCGGCTTGTAGTGGATGAAGATGGTAAACTCAGGCTTGAAAGGGTTAAACAAGCAGTTGTCCAGGACTTTACTCTCATGACGCATGTGTTTCGCCCACAAACTGTGGTTTTTTGTTATTATGTTTTAAACTTTCACAGCAAAGCCAGCAACGCCCATGTTGTGCAGTCCCCATGTTGACTGTGGCAATCACGGGGGCGGGTGTATAAGCTGCTGCATGCTCAGCTGTGGATAGACCCACTGTGCCATCTCTAACTCAGTTCAGATACAGCTAGTTCAGACAAACTACTTTGACGTACAAGACAGAGCCTGCAAAAACTCTTATTTTGTGATATAATAAGTGTAATAAAAAATACATTTTGTCCCGTCACGGGTATGTACTGAGGGTGCCGTCTTGAATGAGCTAAAGCTGAGGGCTGCAGACGACGTAACAGAAATGAACTGCGCATGTGTAAATGCAGGTGAAATGTTGCTGATTCTTATAAAATGAGCAAAATTATTCGTAGCCAAGTCTTAGACATGAGTGTCCAATGCAAGTTGTACACGTTTTTGCGTGAATGATATCTGTAGTTGAAACCTTAAGTTTCAGTCAATTTGCTGCTAAATATGATCAAGCCCCTTGTTAACACTGCACAGTTAGATAACCATCAGACGTGATACCCGTGGGTCACGGGTTCAAGCTAATGCGACAATAAAACCCTTACAACGCTAAACTATTTTGTAAAAACCATAGGCACAAAAGGATTTATAAATTCGAAATTATCATAAATTTATTAGTTCACTCTTTTTGAATACCTATGTTATGGGTCTACGACCATTAAAAATATTTCAATTCTTTCAGTACGTGGATTGTCTGTATACGTTAGAATCTGACTTATACAGACATCAGATTCTGACGTACATAGACGCAGAAAGGGTTGACAATAATATAAGCCAAATCATTAGAACAAAATAGTGTATTGTCTGGGTAGAGACTAGTTCATATGTATACCAATGATCTCCTTTGCAGAGAATACGATATGGAATGAAGATATGGGACAAAAGAGAGACTACTGCTGCAGATGCTTCCGCAATATTTTCAATGGCATTGAAATATCTCAAAGAACACTTGATGAAACATTTCACAGAAAATGGAAAGTTAGTGGAATTTGCAAATCGTACTAGCCTAATTTTGTGTGTCTTTTCATAAAATTTTAGATTGTGAACAATTTATTGAGCCGTGATAGCTTTATATAGATATAAAACATATGAAACAGTTGATTGGACAGTAATAACATGATATACATGTATGTATACAACATATTAAACAGATCTGATATATACAATAGGATGTTTGATTGAAAAATAATATAAACAAGTATACATGTATAGCAAAAATACTGCTTTATATGTTTAAATGATATATAATGATGAAATCAGTTATGCATATAATTTAAATTTATTTTATTTTGTGACGTAGGGAGATTGATATGGATTATGTACGCTGGGTTTTGACTGTACCAGCCATATGGAGTGAATCAGCCAAAGCCTTCATGAGAAAAGCTGCTCTCAAAGTGAGTACAGACACATCGACAAACGTGTAGTGTTTTCTATATCAGATCTACACTATGTGATGTTTGTGTGTAAATGCTAATCATTGAGGTGAAAAGTACGACACTTAGGGTGAGACCTCGACATTTTTTATGTATTAACTTCTGGATTAAGGTACAGGCGCATGCACATCAGTATATTTATGTAACTGTGCCTAATAAGTCCTAGTATATCACATACATTTAAAAGAAAATAATATTGACAATTTATATACTCAATTTTGTTATCACTTCGGATTCTATCATCGGTTGACATTTTCTATGTGGTGTTTGTTTCCTATAATTTAGGATTCATCATTGCTAAGCTATAATTTGCTAATATCAGTAATGTCGTCACCTCATACACAAATTGACATTACATTTCCAATCCTTGCTCATTTTACTACAACTGTTTTGAACAAAACTGATAGTTCAATATGAACGTTTAACATGTTTAATAAATAAGTAGTCCACTGTGTACGAACAGCGGGAAACATCTGCACCCAGAAAGCACCACGTTGATTACAGAGATAGAGGTAACTTTTGTACAGCTAAAACCAGAAACGTACATGGAGTGGTCGACAGTTTTAACCCGTTACCGTATGTTCATAGTTTGGCCATTTTTCCGACCAAGTTATCTTATCCACGAGCCCGCAGGGCGATACCTTGCTCTATTGAGCCTATTTTAAATAGCAAGATTTTGCGTGCGCTGCGTCTCATGACCGGCCAATTGCTTGTTTCCGTTGATATGGGGCGGGGGCCCTAGGGTAGTGGTTAGCACCGCTGCCTTTCACGCCAGAGATCGGGGTTCGGTTCCCGGTCTCAGCGGTTTGAAAGAAACAAAAATGTTTCTTCCCCATCCACGTGTGAAAGTCAGTATTGTGGGGAGCCTCCGTGACCGAGAGGTAGCGTGCTCGGCCTCAGACCGCCAGGGCTCGAATTTCGAATCCTGTGTCTGGAGGACAGTGTCATCTCAATCATCTCACCATCCTCAGGAGGTTCTCCTGGCCCAGTTTAGCCTATATGTGCACAAAGGTGGCCTAAAGCCCGATTCATTTCATTTCCGTTGATATGATAGATAGAAAAGCTCGGAATCTCACGGTGATGTCATTGTGTACCGAACTCCTTGATGGTGGCCACTATGATTACTGGCCACCATGAGGGAGCTCGGTAAACCTCACTGTCCAAAATGTGAGATTCTCAACTTGTCTACATATAAATTACATCTGGCAACGGAAATGGGTGACTGTGCTAAGAGCTGAACAAGAGGTCATATTACGTGTGACCCTTAAATGAATCTGAAACATCCAATGAGGTTTGAATCTCAGACACCCCCCCCCCCCCCCCCAAATTCCCACATCACATATAGTACTCGATACGGCCAGGCTTCTGCGGTAGCACTCACGTGAGACTGGCCAAGGGAAGATGATTTTGGCATAACAACGGGCTCTGACCAACATCTACAAAAAGTATGCCACATAGTGTGCAGAAACCTGAACAATGTCAAATTCACCGGCCCCGAAGGAACGGAGTAGCCCATAAATCTGTCACTAGATATTATATTATTTAGATATTAAAACATTATTTAACGTTTAAAATAAGAAAACGCGAGCTTCTACATCGCTGTCACTATGTTCTTGTATTATTACAGGCTGGTCTGATTAAGAAAGAAGAATCGGATGATCTTCTGATGGTCCTGGAACCAGAGGCTGCCTCGCTGTTTTGTAGAAGTCTTGACATGAGTAACTTCCAGCGTGGGAATGAATGTGAGAAGCTGCTAATGCCAGCAGGAACTGTCTATATGCTGGTAGACGCTGGTGGTAAGTCACACCACGCAGCAAGAAATACATTTCATGGAGTTATGTGTCACTCAAATGGGTGGATCGCACGAAACTAGGTTGAAAACTATGACACAAATTTGGGTTTAACACTTGATGCATTTGTGTGGTACCTGTTGAGAGTGTCAAAAAAGTGTACGTGCAAATTCATCATGTGAATTTTTTTTATGTTTTTAAATTTGCATGTGCTTTAAACATAATGAAATAGGTATAGTCTTCGCGAATTTCTCAATTCAACCACAGCATGAAAGACAAGTTCCCATCCATCAAGTCCGATGATCATGGTTATATCGGATGATCGATCAATAAATGTGACCCGCCATGCGAAAAGCTACCTCCCCGCGGCTTTCATAAAATCATTCATGACATCATTTAAAATTTAAATTTAATGATTGCATAACTAATTTTATAATATTAAAAGTCTCATAAAGCAAAAAGATATAAATATCTTTCAAAAAGTCTTTCAGTTATCGAAACAGAAAGGACACGACTATCATATCAACAATAAAAATCAATTTTGAAAATTTCGACTCCTACGGCCCTTTTCGCGTGGCGGGTCACAAATGGTGGTAACATATGCTCGTATGATATCACCGCATTATTGACAAGGTTATGTTAAACCACACGTCACTGAATTAGCAATTACAATTTTCATTTAATCGATTATTTTAATACTTCAAATTAAATATATACTTAATATATTTACAAAATAAAAATAGTAGACGTTCAAAAATATATTGATCGCTCAGATGACTGACACATCTATTCCTACTAATTTTGTGGACACTACGTTTTACTTTTGAGGGCATGTTGGTCAGATATATGTAGCTTTATCATTTTAATGTAGTTTACAAATTCGGGATCTACGCGATAGTTCACAATATTACGCAATGGTTTACTTATATTTGATGAAATGACATGATGTAGCTTCACACCAATCATCTTTTATCGGACTAAGTTCATACCATATTATTAATTTCCAACTGTTTCAACATTAAAATACATGGAAAAATGATTTTGTTGTAAAAAACTAGACAGTTTTGTTAGGCTAAAAAAAAATATTCATATAATTACTAAAAAGTGTAGAATAAGCATTATTGAAGTATTGTTGTAAAAAAATAATGTACGTGGTTACCATGGTTACGATAGCTTGTCTTTGCACGCCAAACTCTATACCTATATATCTCAAATATATATTTTATAATATTGTACTATGGTATTTGTATTATTATTGTATACATTTTGGTTATGTGCGTATTTTGCATATTATATGTTTAAGGAGGGACTGTGGATATAACGGTTCATGAAGTACTGGAAAGTGGAAACGTGAAGGAGGTTGTGGCTGCCTCAGGTGGAGCTTCAGGGGGTGCTGATGTAGATGCTGCCTTTAAAGCTGTCATGATCAAGTTATGGGGTGATAAATTTGTCAAAGCATTACAACTAGAAAGTTCTCGTCAGTGGTTGAATATAGAACATAGCTTCGAGCGAGCCAAGAGGACGGCGTGTCCTGCACGTAGAGGTCACTCCAACCTGTTTAGTATTAGCATGGCTATGCATAACAAGTACAAAGAAATAACTGGAGATGAGATCTTCAAGTCTTTTGACAACAGCGATAAGGTGGGCATAGTGTTTGACGAGAATGAGTCAACCGTAGGGCTGAAAGCTAAGAATATGGACGGTATTTTTACTCCTACAGTACAGAGCATCGTTAACTGTGTTGATGGCCTGATGAAGAGGACAACGGATGTCGAATATATCTTTATGGTTGGTGGATTCAGCAGTTCGCAGTATTTAACGAGCGAGATCAGACGAGTATTTGGTGACAAGGTGAAGGTTCTGATCCCTGATGATCCTGCACTGGCTGTTCTCAAGGGGGCCGTGATGTTTGGCTGGAGACCTGATTACATTACCTCCCGTATTGCACGTAAGAGCTATGGAGTATCAGTCACCAGGGCGTTTGATCCATCAAAGCATAAGATAGCAAACAAAGTGAGGAGGAATAACATGGATCTATGTATTCGCTGCTTTGACCCATTCATACATAAGAATGCTCCCGTAGAACTTGACAGCTGTGTCCACAAAATCTACCGCCCTTTACAGGCGAATGACACAGAGATTGTTGCCAGTTTATTCTCATCTGACTTGGAGAATCCTGTTTATACAGACGAGGACGATACACGTCAGATCGGCAGCTTGAGGGTGTTTTCACCAAACACGTCAGAAGGCATAGATCGTAAATTTGATGTTTCTTTTTACTTTGGGAAAACCGAAATAAAAGTGACTGTTAAGGAGAGAGACGATCCTGACGCCCCAGAAAGAACCACTAGAATATCATTCGCTGCCGACTAGTCACAATAACGTCCAAGAACAAAGCAGATTATCCTGATTATTGTCTATCAAATTGCCCAGATTAGTCATTAAGATTATATCAAATCGCAATGACCATATTGGGTAATTTGAGAAAAAAATATATTATATTTTCATAAATAATATTATTATCCAGGTGTTTATTATATTAATATTTGTGGGGTGAGCTCACATAAATACACTCCGACATACTTTGAAGATTCCCAGCAAACAGTGACATAATGTAAGCCTCGATGTTGGACCGTCATTGCAGACGACGGGCTAGCACTAAACACCGTTAAATCTACATTTGGCCGAAATGTCATGTCTGCTGACAGGAGCTAAATGGAATATTTATGATGCTTGCCATCATATGATTAAAATTTGTGTTTACACGCCTTATTTACAATACTCTACGTGTTTTGTGAAACGTAACAGCCTTTATTTTTTTTAAATCTGGTCTTGCTATGTGTCACTGCAGAAAAAAATCGCTAATATATAACATTATGTTTTTCGATTCGCATAATTTCAAATACACGACAGCTAGAGATATATGGCGATTATTTATAAACATGTATTCACAGTTATTTCCTGAGAAAAATATTGTATTTTGACACTTTGTCATGTGATTAGATGATGTATAATCTTGATCAATCACTCCCCCTGTAGGGTCACGAAATTCCGGGACCCCTTTGAAATCATTCAGAAAAAATATACTGAGAACCTAGTAAAACAACATTTATTGGTTGCATAGACATCATATCTTTACCATGAGTCGCAAAATATCACTACCTTTTCAGTTGTACCAAATATCAGGAAATGCTGAGGAAAAAAACACCCAATATAGTGATATCACTATAAATATGTAATTACGTGAATATTAATGTGCTTTCTGGTGATGATTTTTCAATTGGTCATAACTTGAAATATACCTCTGTTATATAATTATATACATCGAGTTATATATTCACAGTCATTACCTGAGAAAAATAGTGTATGTTGGCACTAGCATATCATATGATTATGAATTCATCAATCACTCCCATGTAGGGTCACGAAATTCCGGGACCCCTTTTAGATCATCCAACTAATCGACTGAAAACCTAATCAAACAACGTGTATTAGTTGCTTAGACATCATAATTCTACCAGGAGTCGCATTATGGCACTACCTTTTGAGTTGTGCCAATTATCATAAGATTTTCTGAGAATATACCAGCCAAGAAATTTATATCACTATGAATGTGTAATTACGTGAACTTTATTGTGCGTTACAGTGGTGATGTGTTTTTCATGCTTTTCAATTTGCCATAACTGGAAATATACGAGATATTATATTGCGAGTATTTATAAATTCACAGTAATTTTCTAAGAAAAATAGTGTATTTTGACACTAGCATTTTATATGATTAGATGATTATACTCTTCATCAATCTCTCCCCTGTAGGGTCCTGAAATTCCGGAACCCCTTCTGGATCATGTAAAAAATAGACTGACAATCTAATAAAAGAACATGTATCTGTTGCATAGACATCATAATTTTACCAGGAGTTGCATAATGTGACTCCTGGTAAACAAATATGAGTAATTTTCAACCACTTGAGGTTGCGGATCGCGGCAGCGAGACACAAACTCAAGTGGTTGAAATTTAAATAAACTAACTTAGCAGGATAAGGGTTACCACGTTAACCCTTTCACCACTGAGTACTAGTGTATACCCTGGGCCACAATTATTTTGATAAATCTGTAGCGCATGTTTTTGGTCGATTTCTCCGTCAATTCTGAACCTATTTCTTAAAAAAATTGTACAGGCCAATTCCAAGTCATGTCCTAACATCGGTGGAAATTTAAACATCTGACATGTAATAACATTCCATAATTAGTGTGATGGGTTTGTGGAGGGACGTCATAATTTAAATTTACTACATGTCAAATGGTCTAACTTTTTAAATAATGCATAGAATCTCACGACATTTCCACGGATATTGGGATCAATGTTTAAGTACGTGCCACCGTTATTTCTGGCCTAAAGTCTATTCGTTTTAACCCTTGCAAAGTTGACACAGTTTTGTATAAACCATGTAAATCAAAGGGTTTTTTCACTTTGACATCATCAATAATGTCTTAGTTGGTTTGTTCCGCTTCATTTGAATACCTATGTTATTATTGTTCTAATTATTTCAGTGCAGGGACCGTCTCTATACGTCAGAATATGTAAGAATATGATATTGGTAAAAAAATTGGTGATTAGACAGCAACATTATTTTGTAAAACGTTTGTTCTCAAAATAAAAAAGATGAGTAATTTTCATCCACTTAAAGTTGGTAGCGAGACTTCAAGTGCGTGAAAAATATTTTCATAAGTAACGCTCTAACAGTCAACCGTTGCAAACAAGGGACGTCGCTCCTATGTTGGATTATTGTTGATCTACTATCTGCGAAGCTGGGCCAACATTAATCCAACATTGGGCTAACTTTTCTTGTGTGTTGGTCTTCATCCTCAGTTTAGCCTATATGTGCACAGCGGTGGCCTAAAACCCCATTAGTAGAAGTGTAGCCACTAGCTGGGCACATTAACATAATCTGCCCCCCCCTCCCCTCCCCTTGGCTGTGATTGGTGGAGCCCTCTTTTGGAACGGATGACTCGGCCCTCCCCCCTTGGGTCTCCCTCCCCTGAGTGCCTGTTACAGACTGATACGTCCCCCTCCCCTTGGATCCCCCTCTCCTTCAACCCCCCCCCCCCGATTGATGCCTTTTACAGACTGGTACGCCCCCTATCCTTGGCTCCCCCTCCCCTTGGGTCCCCTTCCCCTTGGTGCCTGTTACAAAGTGTTACGTCTCCCTCCCCTTGGGTGGGATGCATCACCACTGCCCCCTCTCCCTGAAAAACATGATGAAACTTGATTTTGAATGGTTAATTGGTGTGAAGCGTGTTCGCTGATAGAAAATGAACAAGTCATATAGTTGATGTTGCTTCTTCACACATTTTAATTTGAATGACAGAAATACAAAATATTTTGTGCGTGGTCAGTGAAAATGTTTATTAAGTATGTGACCGAGACGCAGCCCTGTGACTGGTCAGACTGGCCTTGTTCACAGGCTGGCCCAGCTAGGCCTAAGCCACCAGTCACCAGGTACTGCTACAGGTGCATCAGATTTGTTGGTGTACCAAGTTCTGTTTGAAAACTATTTAATAGATTTACCTGATGCACTGAAATACATTACAATTTCGTACTGTAAATCATAAATTACCCATATAAACAGGTCGGTATACAAGGATTCCAAGAAATGAAAGGGTATGTAAAATTTGTAATAGTGGTCAACTGGGGGACGAATTCCACTTTTGCTTTGAATGTCCTGCCTTAAATTAAGTTTCTACCCGCAAATATATATAAGAGACCAAATGTTATCACTTTTGGACGTATACTTATCATAAAAAATAAAATTGCACTTGTTATTGTAGCTAAATTTATTAAATGTGGACTTTATCTTTAGAATGTTTTGTTTGTTACTATTATTTGCAATTTGTTCAGCACGCTGTACTGTACATAAGGTTTGGATAAATAAATATATTGTATCTTGATCTTGTAAAAGTGTAGTTAATCCATTTACCAGTGAATAGGCCTACTAGATGATATGCATTTATTATTATGTGTTTTGACTTAACAGACCCAGCTAGTGAATGGCTGGCCCAGGACAGCCCTCGCTGAGCTCATGGAGACAAAATATGACCCCTGTGACCTTGACCTGCTTGGGTGTTTTAATTTGATGCTTCTGCCATGTAAGATAAGATTGATTTGATAATGGAGTTGGTATAATTAAATTATATGCAATGTAATTTAATCAAGTGATTTTAACTTGTCAGTTAAGTAAGTGCGTTCGAAATTTATTAAATAAATAAGTTAATAAGGTTGGATGAGACACAACGAGCTGCCTGCATGACCGTTTAGTGTATCAAGATATTTGCTAAGAGGTTAGGAAATGATTGGACAATAATTTGGTCAATGCTGCACCCGCCGATGTTCACCAGCCACCCACCCTGTATATTTTTACCAAGGTGACCCAAATTTTCATGTTGTGTTGTTGAATTGTTTATATATGAAAATTGTATGATCTGGCACTGCTCGGACGGTTCCGTCGACTAATCATAGTTTTACGAAATTCTACCTGCCGCCGTAACCACAATTTTAGGTTTTCGATATATGTTGTCACTTAGCCCGGGGAAATTGTGGAGCTGGCGACAGGCTTACTGCCGCTTTCCTGACCGATTTCATCTAAACCGGTTTTGGCTGGGCGGAATCAGAGCTGACGAGCCCTGCTTCCATCAAGGTCACCGACGCTTCTATTTCGCGCGCATCTGATCACTTTCGACCCAGACACCAAAGCAAGTAGACGTCTCATTCCGCCGAGCGCCAAACAGGTTAGCATGGCCAGGCCATCATCCCTGTCACGAGCATGTGTACAGCGAATTCATATGTTACATTGACTACAATAAATGAAAGAATGAATTCCATGGAGTTATACTGAATATTTTATCTCATACCGCCGACCCGGATCGAGATTTTGAGGAAGATTGAGGTTGGATGCTGGCGGTTCGCGCCAAAATGGCGACCACCCGCCAAAATGGAGACCACCCACCGCAAAGCTCAATAAATACACTAGTATCAACCCTGACTCCACAAAACTGTGTGAAATTAACTCTTATACAATAGTTTCAAACTGAACTAGGTGAGGTCACCATTAACGTATTCGCATAATCACACTGAGAAGACAGAAGCATTGACATTCCTTTAAAAACAACACTCAGATCCAGCGTGTTGGAACCCAGGACGCATACCTGACTGAGGTCGTTCTAAGCACATGTGTTTCATCATGTAATCGTAAATATAATTGGTAATATTTGTGTAGTTGATAAAAACTAGTTTTTTCTGGGATTACTGTATCAATGTGTGATTACATGGTTCTAATCTAAAACTACTGTTGCTGCTGGCTCCTGCTGTTGCTGTTGCTGCTGCTGGTAGCTGCTGTTGTTGCTGAGTCGTCTTAACCACACGTGGTTCAGAATGTAATCATAAATATAATAGGTAATAGTTGTTTAGTGATTAATGTTTCAGGGTTTGATCGCTTGGTTCGATTATGAAACTACTGCTGCTGATGCTGCTGATACATTGAGAAAATAATCAACGTTGTATTGGCTTTCTTACTCCAAATATGTTACTACACGTTAATAACATATCTATCATCATAAACAGTTATCTAGTTATATTTTAATCACCAAGCGTCATCAATGTCACGTAGATGTTTATATTACAAATGAAAAGCAGGACATGATGTATTATCATATGGAATAATTATAATCAAGGGTACAATATACTTAAATCAGTGTATATAGATTAGATTGTACGCATATATCAAATAGTAGAATGGGGGTACAGTCTTGACATAGCAATACTCCTACCTGTCTATTGTGATCTTCACTCTTGAAAAACAAGGTAGTCTTACAGTATTATCAAAGCTTACCATTGGTTGGGTCATATATCTACGAGAGTATCCCTGACTTTCACTCTTGTCACATATAACAGGTGCTCAGGGGTGACGTTCTAACGGACACACCATTAAATATCTGGGGGAGGGGCTGCTTCTCGCCACAAAAGTCGGAAGAAAATTGTTGCCGAAAAAGAATATGGAAGGCATACGACTAGTAACTGATACTTTGTTCTTCAACGAAACAATTGCAACCAACAATTACAACCAAGAAAAACTGTAGCAACCCCCCGCCTCCCCCTTCCCAGATATATAATAGTACGTCCTATTCATAATGACCGTAGAACCATAACATAAATATTCAAATGAATCAGAAAGAGCTATTTAAGACATTTAGGACGATTTCAAATTGAAAAAAAAAACTTTGGTTCCATGGTTTATGCAAAAATAATTCAGCGTTGTTAGGTTTAAGAGTGTGACTCGGTCCCTATAAGACATGCCGGTTACCCAGTAAGCATATTCTGTGAAACGCAGCGACGTCACTCGGTGAAAAGAAGGTTATATAACACCCCCTCCCCCATACTTCATTCTGTGAAACGCAGTGACGTCACTCAGTGAAAATAAGGTTATATAAGAACCCTCCCCCATACTTCATTATATTAGCCAGCTCGGTTAAAACAAAGGAGGTCGAGGTTATTGAGTTTCACAGAATATAAGATATATCAGAAGTGTCTTATGTATTTATCGATATATGCTAGACGAGCGTCGCGGACGTTGGCCCAACATTATACCGGCACGGTGTCATGTGCCGGTATAATGAGAGACGTTGAACCAGTGCTGGGCTGACGTTGGCCAATCGTCTACGACGCTGGCCCAACATCAAACCAGCATTGGTTCAACATCTCGTGTTTGTTGGGTTTCTTGCTGGGATTCAGTACATATTATTCTCTGGGGATGGTCTTTCTCTTTATTGCTGGGTAGTGGGTTGTTATCATGGACTCTGTAGTGGAAGGGCGGGTTAGTTGAGCCGCAGGGTTTAAGTTGATCCACACTCTGCTATGACTATTAATGCCTCACTGGGGAGGGTGGGACGACCCCTAGTGAATGATCAAGGACATAGATCATTTGTGGTTTGATGAAGAGCATTCTGACATCACATGTCAAGATTTGTGTTCCAACATACTGTTTTCATCATTATCCAGGAGAATCCGACTGTGAAGGTAAACACATTTATATTATAAAATCTACAAGGATCTTTCTCAAACCCTACTAAAGCAATGGACTGTAAATATATTTAAGTATATATAAGTACTTTCATGGCAACTTACACTGTGCTGTTCACAAGCAGTTGACAGTGATTTCATGATCATTTCAAAATGGCTATGTATGGGGTAAGATGAGCCAAAACATGGGGATAGTTGATACATGTCTCAACTTACCCAATACCTGGATCAATTTACCACACCATAGTTAAGCATGATATTATGTAGCATATATCAGTACATTCGTCACTGTGAAGTTACATTTTAGATCATTGTGATCTCACAATGTGAGCTCATTGTGTGTGAGCTGACTATGATTTCACTGTGGCCTCGCTGTATGAGCTTACAGTGGTGTCACAGTGATCTCGCTGTGAGTTAACTATGTGAGCTCACCATGGGCTCACTGTGACGTTACATTTTTAGATCATTGTGATCTTACAATGTGAGCTCATTGTGTGTGCTGACTGTGGTCTCAATGTGTCTTCGTTGTATGAGCTCACAATGGTCTCGCTGTGAGTTCACTAAGTGAGCTCACTGTGAGATTACACCTTTAGATCATTGTGATATCACAATATGAGCCCATTGTGTGAGCTGACTGTGATCTCACTGTGGCCTCGTGGTATGAGCTCACAGTGATCTCACAGTTATCTCGCTGTCAGCTGCAGTGAACTCCACTATGGGCTCACTGTGAGGTTACACTTTTAGATCATTGTGATTTTACGATGTGAGCTCATTGTCTGACCTGATTGTGATCTCACTATGGCCTCTTGGTGTGAGCTCACAGTGGTCTTGCAGTGAACTCTCTGTGAGTTCACTCTGTTAGCTCACTATGGGCTCACTGTGATGTTTTACTTTTAGATCATCGTGATTTCACGATGTGAGCTCATTGTGTGACCTGACTGTGATCTCACTGTGGCCTCGTGGTGTGAGCTCACAGTGGTCTCACAGTGATCTCGCTGTGAGCTCACTATGGGCTCACTGTGAAGTTACACTTTTAGATCATTGTGATCTCACAATGTGAGCTCACTGTGTGAGATGACTGTGATTTCACTGTGGCCTCGTTATATGAGCTCACAGTGGTCTCACAGTCATCTTGCTGTGAGTTCACTATGTGAGCTCACTATGGGCTCACTGTGGGGTTACACTTTCAGATCATTGTGATCTCACAATGTAAGCTCAATGTGTGAGTTGACTATGATCTCACTGTGGCCTCATTGTATGAGCTCACAATGGTGTCACTGTGATCTTGCTGTGAGTTCACTATGTGATCTCACAGTGAGCTCACTGGGTGATTTATTTTGACAATAATAAAATATATTAGAATAAATTTCTACTTGTTGGTTGAAAATCACATTTAAATAATTGTCTGTGATACATTGCTCCACATCTTCATACATGGTTGTGCAATCCCCTGAGATAAGTTGATCATTGTTATGATCAACTTACCCCATGGCATGGCACAACTTGCCCCGAGTGTGGACGAGTTGATCGAGTGTTGGGGGGTATTGATCCACGACGACCATCATTAGCTATCCACTGATTGTTTTGTATGAAATTGTTTTATATTGTAGTATTGTTTATTATACTGATATGTGCATACATAATACATTTATACAGTGTTTTTAAATAATATTTTTTAGAACACCCAGCCCATCTTGGGCTTATATATCAGTTTGAGTACAATTTAATCAATAACGTCACGTGAGATTTTTTCAATATAATTTGTCTATACAAAATTAAAACATACATGTAGTTAAATACTAATTTGCATGTAGCAATGCAATTATTTTACACCAGACTGTATTTTGTTTTACCAAAGTTACGAACATTAGTAGATATATAAAACATATAATAAAATAATCAGTTGTATAACAATGCAATTCTCTTACTCCAGGCTATATCTACAGAATCCAGGACATATTTATCATTACAAGACATTACATACAAAAATTTGTTCTTGTTATCAAGCAAAGTAAAATTTGGGGAATTAAGGGTAATGTTGTCGTACATTATTTCTATATATACATCATAGGTTGGGCATATACAGATAAAATGTTTTTCGTCTTCAGGTATATTTACACAAAAAGGACAAAATCTATTTTCCGGTGGTTTATTTCGGTATCTGCCTGTCTCTATCTCTAAGGGCAAGATGCCTACCCTAAGTTGGGCAAACAAAGGACGTTTTTGTTTTGGAAAGTATTTATAGACGTAATTCTCCGCATCAAATGTGGTTTTATATGATTTAAAATGTCTCAGTTTAGGTTTGCGCAGTACATTTTTTTTCCATTCAGAAGTTTGCAGCTTGCACAAGAGTTTTTTAATTTGTTTAGGATCATACAATACATTTAATTTCGGTTCATGACATTCAAGAATTCGACTAATGTTTCTGAGTTTGTTAGTCCAGCTTTTAACTTTTTGTTTACTATCCCAAAATAAAACTTTATATGCTATTCTGTTTACATCCATTTTGTTATACCTGTTCCAGTTTTTAAAAATATTTAGAAAATGACGGGATTTAGGTAACATCCAACCTATTTCTGCTTGAAGTGCGGAAATTGGTGCTTTAGCATGTAGACCTAGATGAAACCTGCAAGCCCTGTTATGCACTTTATTAATCGCGGGATATTTTAAAAAGCCCCATATACCTGAAAAATAATCCATTATAGGCACGACGCAACTCTCATAAAGTTTTGTGTAAGTTTGAAATCCTGCATCACGAAACAAGGCAAATTTTGCAATTATACCACTTAAACTTCGTCCGGCTGCTTCAGATAAAACATTAATTCCCTCTCTCATAACCATATGCTCATTCAAAAAGAAACCCAAATATTTATACTTTGACACCAATTCCAATTCGGTGCCATCTAAATTAAAAATGGCTTGTGTAGATTTACATGGTTCCCCGCGTACATGCATAACCTTCGTTTTTTTCGTGTTAACTTTCGTGCGCCATCTTTTACACCAGACTGCTATGTAGGCTAGCACTAATTGCATGTTGTCTTCATTCTCAGTAATTATCACTATCTCATCTGCATAGCATAGTACAGAAAGGGAAAATTCGTCTGTTTCTATACCACAGTGGAGATTCTCGATGTCGGTTACCAAATCGTTTAGGAAAATAATAAATAATGTTGGAGAGAGAGTGTCGCCCTGTCTGACTCCAAATCGAGTGTCAAACCAACATGAAAACATTTGGTTAACTTTTACAATTGCTCTTGTGTTATTCTACATGGCTCTGATAGCTTTATAAAACTTGCCATCGACATTATATGAAATCAGTTTATACATCAGCATATCCCTGTCAATCCAATCAAATGCTTTTTCAAAATCTATAAATGAAATAAGTGTAGATTTCTGTTCGAGCATTCTATTTCTTAGCACAGAAGAAAGAACAAATGCGTGATCTTCACAAGATCGTTTTTGCCTAAATCAATTTTGAAAATCTGAGCACAGATTTAAAGTATCAAAGTATCTCACTAGCCGATTATTTAATATGGAAGAGTATAGTTTAGAGATTGTGCACAACAGACTGACACCTCTGTAATTCAAAGGTACACACGGGTCATTTGATTTACTTTTTGGTATCGGAAAAATAATGGCATCTAACCAAATTGAAAGTACGACACCTGTTAAAAAACATTTTCCATACAAGTACCAATATTCCTAATATATTTAGCAAATGCATCAACATTATTTTCTCTATCCATTGGGGTATTAATCATTTTTTTGCGATTGAAGACAATATAAAGCTTGAAGTGGCTTACCCTCCCTTCCCCTCATGCCTGGGGCGAGTACTGGACAAATGTACTCGATTACAAGTACTTGAAAAAATGACGAGTACAAGTACAAGTACAAGTACTGGATTTTCAAAAGTACTTGAGTACAAGTACGAGTATTTTGAAAAGTACTTCAGTACAAGTACCGAGTACTTTGGATGTAAACTCTAATTAATTACAATATGTGATTGATTATAACATATGTTACTTCATGTTGATATATGTGATCCTATCTGGCAAAATGAGTCTTAAGTCGCACTTTGGCAAACGATGCTAGGGCACATGCCAAAATGACCTTGATTTGACCTATTTTCATTTTTTACATAAGCATTTATATTTATATGATTACTTTCGAATCCTATAAATGTGTGGCATTAAAATGGATGTACATGTCAAATTTGTTTTATTAAATATACCTGTTATTTTATTATCGTCTCATTTACACTCCAATTGGTGATGCTTATTTCTATTTGCATGTTGCCATAGCAACAGTCGCTAATAAGTAGGGAATATCATGAAAAAATCATAACTTTGAAAATATCTGGCATATTTTTTTAACATTTACAAAATGTTAAAACTATACGTTTATTATTAAAAAATGGGGTGGGAATGAATATTTATTTTATTTATTTTATTTATTTTATTTCAATACAATTGTGTGATATTTTCCAAAAGTGCACAAATTGCCTTTTTGAATTTCAAATGCAATTTTCTCAAAATAACACCATTTCAGACTTCATATTTCTTTGAGTTTTCGGAGTCTTATTTTCGTAGTTAAACATGCTACAGAGTAGTTGTGTGATATACCATGTTCAAGGTAATTTTGTGTAGGTTCAGAATATGTTAATAACTCCAATATCTAAATATTCAACTTATTACTCATTTTGCCTGATCGGGTCACATATAGATATATATATGAGTGGTGAACATAATATTTTATGGGACAGGCCTATATTATAGATATTGCATATCTGATGCCATGTCCCAGTAGGCCTAATGATGGTAATTTTTTGGGCCAGTGCCGCCAACATTTGGCCGCCACTGTAATAAATGTTTAAATCAGCCTGAACACACATTGTGTCATGGAAAAGATCAAGGCTATTAAGGGTAGACGGATTAAAATTCTACCCTGAAAATTCAAAAGTCAGTATCTGCTCACCTGTAAAGTAGACTTTTGGCTTTGCACGGCAGAATTGTTTTGCGATAACAGCCACACTTTATAATTATAATCAAATGTATTACCACAATACAGGTAGACTCGGATTCAGATTCAGCCCGGGCATACGCTGATATATTAGCATATTCGTTTAAAAATATATTTTTATGCGATTTATAGGAGGAGCCCCTCACTGTTGTGTCTATTTTTTATCCTCGGTCCGTCATCATATTTAGGGGACGGTAGGGGTTATATAACGCCGCTGTCGGCCTACACTTGACGCATTATGTAACCTCACACCTTTAACCCTTACGCGATACTAGCGTGTTCAATTATATGTATCTCTCATTTGCAGCTATAATTGCTGACTCAATTTCTAGCTTCAAATGACAACCACATAATCGGGATATTAGAAAATCAGACAAATCAAAAAAACAATTTTTTGACATACCTGCTGCTTACTGGTGATCTGACACAATGTATATTGTACATTTTAGGGCTGTTTAGTTTAAAGGGACTGGCCCACGCTAAAATCATCAAAAAATCGGTGATTTTATTTTGGTTTCTTAATATGACCATATGATGTAAACATGTTCATAGACTAGAACTGCAATTTGTTTTTAATTTTCCTGCTGCGCATTCACCAGTTAGACTAGATATAGACACGGAATTCCCGTATTTCTAATTTTTGACATGGTTGTCAATAATTAGAAATCAGGAATTTCGTCTCTATATCTAGCCTAACTGGTGAATGCGCAGCACAAAAAAATTAAAAAAAATGCAGTTCTAGTCTATGGACATGTTTACATCATATGGTCATATTAAGAAGCCAAAATAAAATCACCGATTTTTGATGATTTTAGCGTGGGCCAGTCCCTTTAATAATAATAATAATAATAATAAACTTTATTTATAGATTTATATAGTTTGTCAGTCACCCGACGTCTATGGTAAACTTGTACATCATTTCGTCTACTTTTAATTTGTTCTTGTTTTAGTATGCACAGCAAACCCATTTTTTTTATGAACCGCTTGATAAATTATTTGTAATAATGATAAATAATTAATAGTGGTGTCCCGCAGTTAAAGGGTGATGTTTGCCGTCTAATTACTTTAGTCAACATTGTTGGAACAGTACTGTTATATCGGGTGTTAATCCTATGTAGGCTACTTCTCGGTACAATGCTGAATAATTCTTGGCCCAATGTCTTAGACATTGGCCCGACATTGTAAAGACACTGTGAACAAGACGTCGCGTTGTCGGGTTGTGTTTTTTGGTACTTACAAAACATTGGTACAGAGTTGTATGAGCTATGGCGCAGTCCTATTATATCTCAGTCCATACCGTGTCGGTTGAGATTCAACGCAATTGGGCCAATATTGTGCAAATATTATTCAAAAACCGATTGATCGTCTCAACAAACACGATACATTGAGTATACTAATGTTGGTACACCGTCTTCAACGTTGGCCCAACATTATACCACCATTGGTTCAATGCCTCGTGTTTGCTGGAGTTTGGCTCGAAGAAAGAGGTGTTGTAAGTGTGATTTTAAAATCGCGCGACATCATTGTTGAAATCACGACTTCCCCTTCAATGATCAATGATTACTAGTCCTACCGTATAGTAGATGTTATACTAGTATATCACCATGTATTCATGTTTTGCAGAGACACGTCTCATGTATTTGTTTAAAAATAGCTATTAAATTATCTTGTTCCAAATATAATGTTCCATACGCCGTTATAATGATTTATGATTTGTCTGTGAGCTATTTTAAATCAAAATTAGATGACTAGTACTCGTAAAGTACTCGTAAGTACTCGTTAAAAGTACTTTCATTTTTAAAAGTACGTGAATACAAGTACGAGTACAAGTACTTTTGAAAAGTACGTGTACTGAGTACCGACGAGTACTGAAAAATCGGTACTCGAGTACCAAAGTACCGAAGTACAGAATCGTTGGCCCCAAGCCTGCTTCCCCTACGTATTAGTCTCTAGGGAGGAGAGGAGTGGGACCATTACTCAATATCTATACATAATACGCTAACTTTCGATTTGTGTCAGGGCTACCGTCCCAAACACGGCGGCAGCCAATGTTATACCATTGAAGACATGCATTATGAAATGACGAAACTATAGCAAGTCAAAGTAAAAGGACAAAGACCAGAAACATGGGATGTAGCAAAATAATTTTTGTGCAAAGACAAATCCAATGTTCGTAGTTGTATACAAATTATATATCATTGCAAAGGCGTAATTACGTGAATACGCACCATATCTTGAGCACTGATGACTATCCACTCGCCCCTTGGAGCATTGATGTAAACTATCCAATCGCCCCTTGGAGCATTGATGTAGACTATCCATTCGCCTCTTGGACCACTTATGTAGACTATCCACTCGCCCCTTGGAGCACTGATGTAGACTATCCACTCGCCCCTTGGAGCACTGATGTAGACTATCCACTTGCCACTTGAGCATTGATGTAGACTATCCACTTGCCACTTGGAGCATTAATGTAGACTATCCACTCGCTCGCCCTTTGGTTTAACTCTACTACATATAGTTGGGTGCTTAAATCGAGTCAACTCAATATATTTACAGTTATAAATTCACATCTATATTCACATCTACTTTGTCTGACTACATTAATTTTATGGGTGTAATATTATTTGTTGCAGGTTTCACAAGAGGGACTTGATTGTGAATCAGAAACCAGGCGGCTTATGGTTTATCATGAGGTGGCTTCAGAGACACACGGCACACACGGGATATCCACATGCTGTCCTCTGGGGAATTTTATCGACTCAGAGATTGGCATACAGATTTGTGAGTTCTACTGCTCCCATGATGCAGCATTCCAGCAAGTATTACTGCGCCTCATGGAAGGAACAACACCTGTTAAAATCATAGCAGTATATCTCTACCCCAGCATTCACTAGATGACGTGACGAATTGCACACCTTAACACAAGCATTCACTATATGGCATGACGAATTACACACCTCTACCCAGCATTCACTAGATGGCGCCACGAATTAGACACCTCTAGCCAGTATTTACTAGATGACGTGTTGACTTTAAAAAGGCGTTCGATACTGTGTGGCGATCTGGGTTATGGATCAAATTATTTTTCTTTTGGAATTACAGGCAAACTTTTTACTTACATCAGAAACATCTATAACAACATCTTGTCATGTGTACAAGTAAATCTGATTATTTTAGTTGCTATACCGGCACAAGACAAGGGGAAAACCTCTCCCCGCTTCTCTTTGGTCTTACTTAAATGACCTTGAATCATTTTTAAAATACAACCATGTAAATACTCTCAAGCTTAATGATAATATTTTTGATCAATTCTTAATTATACAGATTCTTCTTTACGCTGATGACACTGTCCTTCTTTCCGATGATGCTGATGGTCTACAATACTCGTTAAATTGTTTAGCTCGATATTATGAACACTGGAAGTTAAAAGTTAACACTAGCAAAAGTGAAATTGTAATTTTCTCAAAAGGAAAGTAAAAAAAGTGTTATAATTTTACTTTTAATAATAATAAAAGTAAATATTGTCGATTCCTTTAAATAATCGGTGTCTATTTTAACTATAACGGTTAATTTATTTATTTTTACTGCTACAATTTAATGCTATACTGGTGTAATACAAGGGGAAAACCTCTCCCCGCTTCTCTTTGCTCTATACTTAAATGACCTTGAATCATTTTTTTAAATATACAGCCAAGTAAAAAATCTCAAGCTTAATGATAATATTTTTGATCAATTCTTAAAGAAACAGATTCTTCTTCACGCTGATGACACTGTCCTTCTTTCCGATAATGTTGATGGTCTACAATACTCTTTAAATTGTTTAGCTCGATATTGTGAACACTGGAAGTTACAAGTTAACACTAGCAAAACTGAAATTGTAATTTTCTCAAAAGGAAAGTAAAAAAAGTCTTATAATAATTTTACTTTTAATAATAATAAAGTAAATATTGTCGATTCCTTTAAAGATCTCGGTGTCTACTTTAACTATGACGGTTCATTTATTTATCACAATAAATTTATATTTGGTCAAGCCCAAAAGGCTCGCACATTTGAAAAAATCAAAAGAACTTGAACTTCCTGTGGATATCCAACTTGAATTGTTTGATTATCTGGTGTTGCCAATTTTAATTTACGGCTGTGAGATATGGGGGTATGAAAATATCGCATTATTAGACAAATTACACCCTAAATTTCTCAGATATATATTGTGTTTAAAACAATCGACACCAACCTGCATGGTGCTCGGTGAAACAGGTCGGTTCCCATTATCCATAGCTATTAAAACACGAATGATTATCTTTTTGGTGCAAGCTAATAACGAGTGAAGTACAGGTTTTTCTTACATTTGGACTCTACAAGAAGTACCAAATATCAATACATTTCCGAACCAAATTAAACAGAGCCTAAAAGATCAATACATTCAACAGTGGTCGGCAGATCTTAATCTGTCGAATAAATGCCGTTCATATAGAATTTCAAACTGAAATTTAAGCTCGAAAAATATTTATGCCTGAGGTTGGTGAGATGATTGAGATGACACTGTACTCCAGACGCAGGATTCGAAATTCGGGCCCTGACAGTCTGAGGCCGAGCACGCTACCTCTTGGTCACGATGGCTCCCCACAATACTGACTTTCACACGTGGATGGGGAAGAAACATTTTTGTTTCTTTCAAACCGCCGAGACCGGAAACCGAGCCCCGAACTCTGGCGTGAAAGGCGGCGGTGCTAACCACTACCTCAGGGCCCCCGCCCTTTCCGCCTTTTAAACTCTCAAGTAATTTAGTTACACCTTGAACAGTAATTTCGAATTTAGGCATCAGTATTCGGTGGTCCTGGCAAAAAATGTTTTTCATCTTCAACTTGACTTACACCATTGTTGAGCTTGTCCCACTAAGCGTTGCAAATATTCTTCATTTTCTGCAAAGAGTACTATATCATCTGCATAAAACAAGGTAGGCCTACATATAGTTCTCCCAATATATGCATACTATTTACCTAGTTGGTTACTATTTAGTATGTTGGTACGTTTTTTTTAATCACCTTGCAATAATATTTATATTATTTTATTGTACATAAGAACTTGTTATATGTTTAATCATTAGTTCAGCAAAGATGATTGGTCTGTGTGCTACATATGTATAGAAAATAATACAAGAAGTATGATATATGCAAGCCAGAGTGAACAGTGGAAACATGTTCTCTTTGTGAACCAATATGTAAATTGTCTGTCATTTATTTTTTTCAGCTATCACAGACCTCCAAGAACTGGTTATTAGCAACACGCATAAATAATTTAACCTAGATACATGAGACAATTAAAATTTATTGCGATCTTCCGAGAAATGGTTATTATTAACAAGAATACAAGGTACGATTATTGACGTAAAATGTGAAAAGTCACAATAAATCGGCCATTGTGAATTTTATCAGCATCATGAGAACGACACCCAGCTTCAATTAAAATAGCCCACCCTTTTACTTACAAATTAAAAGGCGGTCTAAAAGTGATTATCTATAGCTAGGCTTGATTATATTTTTTATCGACCATGTTCTAGACTGATATATTCCACGTGTAAAATATAGATCTTACAATATTTGTTTTAACACATATTAAACTGCTTTTAAAACATATATAATTTTTTTTACATAAACAAAATATTATACCATATCAATCATAAGCCAAGTGCTACACCTCGTATGTAGACGGCTTACATCAATCATTGTACTGCTACACCCCGTAGACCCCTATATAGACGGTTTACATCAATCATTGTACTGCTACACCTCGTATATAGACGGTTTACATCAATCATTGTACTGCTACACCCCGTATGTAGACGGTATACATCAATCATTGTACTGCTAAACGCTGTATATAGACGGTTTACATCAATTATTGTACTGCTACACCCCGTATGTAGACGGCTTACATCAATCATTGTACTGCTACACGCCGTAGACCTCTATATAGACGGTTTACATCAATCATTGTACTGCTTAACCCCGTATATAGACGGTTTACATCAATTATTGTACTGCTACACCCCGTATGCTGACGGTTTACATCATTCAGTGTACTGCTAAACCCCGTATATAGACGGCTTACTTCAATCATTGTACTGCTACACCCCGTATATGAACGGTTAACGTCAATTATTGTACTGCTACAACCCGTATATAGACGGTTTACATCAATCATTGTACTGCTAAACACCGCATGTAGACGGTTTACATCAATCATTGTACTGGTAAACCCCGTATATAGACGGCTTACATCAATCATTGTACTGCTACACCCCGTATATGAACGGTTTACGTCAATTATTGTACTGCTACACCCCGTATATGGACGGTTTACGTCAATTATTGTACTGCTACACGCCGTAGACCCCTCTATAGACGGTTTACATCAATCATTGTACTGCTAAACCCCTTATATACGGTTTACATCAATTATTGTACTGCTACACCCCGTATGTTGACGATTTACATCAATCATTGTACTGCTAAACCCCGTATATAGACGGCTTACATCAATCATTGTACTGCTACACCCCGTATATAGACGGTTTACATCAATTATTGTACTGCTACACCCCGTATGTTTACGGTTTACATCATTCAGTGTACTGCTACACCCCGTATGTAGACGGTTTACATCAATCATTGTACTGCTACACCCCGTATGTTGACGGTTTACATCAATCATTGTACTGCTACACCTCGCATGTAGACGGCTTACATCAATCATTGTACTGCTACACCCCGTATATAGACGGCTTACATCAATCATTGTACTGCTACACCCCGTATATAGACGGTTTACATCAATCATTGTACTGCTACACCCCGTATATAGACGGTTTACATCAATCATTGTACTGCTACACCCCTTATATAGACGGTTTACATCAATCATTGTACTGCTGAACCCCGTATATAGACGGTTTACATCAATCATTGTACTGCTACACCCCGTATGTAGACGGTTTAGATCAATCATTGTACTGCTACACCCCGTATATAGACGGTTTAAATCAATTATTGTACTGCTACATCCCGAATGTAGACGGCTTACATCAATCATTGTACTGCTACACCCCGTATATAGACGGCTTACATCAATCATTGTACAGCTACACCCCGTATATAGACGGCTTACATCAATCATTGTACTGCTACACCCCGTATATAGACGGTTTACATCAATCATTGTACTGCTACACCCCGTATATAGACGGTTTACATCAATCATTGTACTGCTACACCCCGTATATAGACGGTTTACATCAATCATTGTACTGCTAAACCCCGTATATAGACGGTTTACATCAATAATGTAACACCCCGTATATAGACGGCTTACATCAATCATTGTACTGCTACTCCCCGTATATAGACGGCTTACATCAATCATTGTACTGCTACACCCCGTATATAGACGGCTTACATCAATCATTGTACTGCTACACCCCGTATATAGATGGCTTACATCAATCATTGTACTGCTACTCCCCGTATATAGACGGCTTACATCAATCATTGTACTGCTACACCCCGTATATAGACGGTTTAAATCATTCAGTGTACTGCTAAACCCCGTATATAGACGGCTTACATCAATCATTGTACTGCTACACCCCGTATATAGACGGTTTACATCAATTATTGTACTGCTACACCCCGTATGTTTACGGTTTACATCATTCAGTGTACTGCTACACCCCGCATGTAGACGGTTTACATCAATCATTGTACTGCTACACCCCGTATGTTGACGGTTTACATCAAATATTGTACTGCTACACCCCGCATGTAGACGGCTTACATCAATCATTGTACTGCTACACCCCGTATATAAACGGCTTACATCAATCATTGTACTGCTACACCCCGTATATAGACGGTTTACATCAATCATTGTACTGCTACACCCCGTATATAGACGGTTTACATCAATCATTGTACTGCTACACCCCGTATATAGACGGTTTACATCAATCATTGTACTGCTACACCCCGTATATAGACGGTTTACATCAATCATTGTACTACTACACCCCGTATATAGACGGTTCACATCAATCATTGTACTGCTACACCCCGTATATAGACGGCTTACATCAATCATTGTACTGCTACACCCCGTATATAGACGGTTTACATCAATCATTGTACTGCGACACCCCGTATATAGACGGTTTAAATCAATTATTGTACTGCTACATCCCGAATGTAGACGGCTTACATCAATCATTGTACTGCTACACCCCGTATATAGATGGCTTACATCAATCATTGTACAGCTACACCCCGTATATAGACGGCTTACATCAATCATTGTACTGCTACACCCCGTATATAGACGGTTTACATCAATCATTGTACTGCTACACCCCGTATATAGACGGTTTACATCAATCATTTTACTGCTACACCCCGTATATAGACGGTTTACATCAATCATTGTACTGCTAAACCCCGTATATAGACGGTTTACATCAATCATGTAACACCCCGTATATAGACGGCTTACATCAATCATTGTACTGCTACACCCCGTATATAGACGGTTTACATCAATCATTGTACTGCTACACCCCGTATATAGACGGCTTACATCAATCATTGTACTGCTACTCCCTGTATATAGACGGCTTACATCAATCATTGTACTGCTACACCCCGTATATAGACGGCTTACATCAATCATTGTACTGCTACTCCCCGTATATAGACGGCTTACATCAATCATTGTACTGCTACACCCCGTATATAGACGGTTTACATCAATCATTGTACTGCTACACCCCGTATATAGACGGCTTACATCAATCATTGTACTACTACTCCCCGTATATAGACGGCTTACATCAATCATTGTACTGCTACTCCCCGTATATAGACGGCTTACATCAATCATTGTACTGCTACACCCCGCATGTAGACGGCTTACATCAATCATTGTACCGGTACACCCCGTCTATAGACGGCTTACATCAATCATTGTACTGCTACACCCCGTATATAGACGGTTTACATCAATCATTGCACTGCTACACCCCGTATGTAGACGGTTTACATCAATCATTGTACTGCTACACCCCGTATATAGACGGTTTACATCAATCATTATACTGCTACACCCCGTATATAGACTATTTACATCAATTATTATACTGCTACACCCTGTATATAGACGGTTTACGTCAATTATTGTACTGCTACATCTCGAATGTAGACGGCTTACATCAATCATTGTACTGCTACATCCCGTATATAGACGGCTTACATCAATCATTGTACTGCTACACCCCGTATATAGACGGTTTACATCAATCATTGTACTGCTACACCCCGTATATAGACGGTTTACATCAATAATTGTACTGCTACTCCCCGTATATAGATGGTTTAAATCATTCAGTGTACTGCTACTCCCCGTATATAGACGGCTTACATCAATCATTGTACTGCTACACCCCGTATATAGACGGTTTAAATCATTCAATGTACTGCTACTCCCCGTATATAGACGGTTTACATCAATCATTGTACTGCTACACCCCGCTTGTAGACGGTTTACATCAATCATTGTACTGCTACACCCCGTATATAGACGGTTTACATCAATCATTGCACAGCTACACCCCGTATGTTGACGGCTTACATCAATCATTGTACTGCTACACCCCGTATATAGACGGTTTACATCAATCATTGTACTGCTACACCCCGTATATAGACGGTTTAAATCATTCAGTGTACTGCTATACCTCGTATATAGACGGCTTACATTAATCATTGTACTGCTACACCCCGTATATAGACGGCTTACATCAATCATTGTACTGCTACACCTCGTATATAGACGGCTTACATCAATCATTGTACTGCTACACCCCGTATATAGACGGCTTACATCAATCATTGTACTGCTACACCCCGTATATAGACGGCTTACATCAGTCATTGTACTGCTACACCCCCCCCGTATATAGACGGCTTACATCAATCATTGTACTGCTACACCCCGTATATAGACGGTTTACATCAATCATTATACTGCTACACCCCGTATATAGACGGTTTACATCAATCATTGTACTGCTACACCCCGCATGTAGACGGTTTACATCAATCATTGTACTGCTACACCCCGTATATAGACGGCTTACATCAATCATTGTACTGCTACACCCCGTATATAGACGGTTCACATCAATCATTGTACTGCTACACCCCGTATATAGACGGTTTACATCAAGCATTGTACTACTACACCCCGTATATAGACGGTTTACATCAATCATTGTACTGCTACACCCCGTATATAGACGGCTTACATCAATCATTGTACTGCTACACCCCGTATATAGACGGTTTACATCAATCATTGTACTGCTACACCCCGTATATAGACGGTTTAAATCAATAATTGTACTGCTACATCCCGAATGTAGACGGCTTACATCAATCATTGTACTGCTACACCCCGTATGTAGACGGCTTACATCAATCATTGTACTGCTACAACCCGTATATAGACGGCTTACATCAATCATTGTACAGCTACAACCCGTATATAGACGGCTTACATCAATCATTGTACTGCTACACCCCGCATATAGACGGTTTACATCAATCATTGTACTGCTACACCCCGTATATAGACGGTTTACATCAATCATTGTACTGCTAAACCCTGTATATAGACGGTTTACATTAATCATTGTACTGCTAAACCCCGTATATAGACGGTTTACATCAATCATTGTACTGCTACACCCCGTATATAGACGGCTTACATCAATCATTGTACTGCTACTCCCCGTATATAGACGGCTTACATCAATCATTGTACTGTTACACCCCGTATATAGACGGCTTACATCAATCATTGTACTGCTACTCCCCGTATATAGACGGCTTACATCAATCTTTGTACTGCTACACCCCGTATATAGACGGCTTACATCAATCATTGTACTGCTACACCCCGTATATAGACGGTTTACATCAATCATTGTACTGCTACACCCCGTATGTAGACGGTTTACATCAATCATTGTACTGCTACACCCCGTATATAGTCGGCTTACATCAATCATTGTCTGCTACACCCCGTATATAGACGGTTTACATCAATCATTATACTGCTACACCCCGTATATAGACTATTTACATCAATCATTGTACTGCTACACCCCGTATATAGACGGCTTACATCAATTACTGTACTGCTACATCTCGAATGTAGACGGTTTACATCAATCATTGTACTGCTACACCCCGTATATAGACGGCTTACATCAATCATTGTACTGCTACACCCCGTATATAGACGGTTTACATAAATCATTGTACTGCTACACCCCGTATATAGACGGTTTACATCAATCATTGTACTGCTACTCCCCGTATATAGACGACTTACATCAATCATTGTACTGCTACACCCCGCATGTAGACGGCTTACATCAATCATTGTACTACTACACCCCGTATATAGACGGTTTACATCAATCATTGCACAGCTACACCCCGTATGTTGACAGCTTACAACAATCTTTGTACTGCTACACCCCGTATATAGACGGTTTACATCAATCATTGTACTGCTACACTCCGTATATAGACGGTTTAAATCATTCAGTGTACTGCTACACCTCGTATATAGACGGCTTACATCAATCATTGTACTGCTACACCCCGTATATATACGGTTTACATCAATCATTGTACTGCTACACCCCGTATATAGACGGCTTACATCAATCATTGTACTGCTACTCCCCGTATATAGACGGCTTACATCAATCATTGTACTACTACTCCCCGTATATAGACGGCTTACATCAATCATTATACTGCTACTCCCCGTATATAGACGGCTTACATCAATCATTGTACTGCTACACCCCGTATATAGACGGCTTACATCAATCATTGTACTACTACTCCCCGTATAGACGGCTTACATCAATCATTGTACTGCTACACCCCGTATATAGACGGCTTACATCAATCATTGTACTGCTACACCCCGCATATAGACGGCTTACATCAATCATTGTACTGCTACACCCCGTATATAGACGGCTTACATCAATCATTGTACTGCTACTCCCCGTATATAGACGGCTTACATCAATCATTGTACTGCTACACCCCGTATATAGACGGCTTACATCAATCATTGTACTACTACTCCCCGTATAGACGGCTTACATCAATCATTGTACTGCTACACCCCGTATATAGACGGCTTACATCAATCATTGTACTGCTACACCCCGCATATAGACGGCTTACATCAATCATTGTACTGCTACACCCCGTATATAGACGGCTTACATCAATCATTGTACTGCTACACCCCGTATATAGACGGTTTACATCAATCATTGTACTGCTACACCCCGTATGTAGACGGTTTACATCAATCATTGTACTGCTACACCCCGTATATAGACGGCTTACATCAATCATTGTACTGCTACACCCCGTATGTAGACGGTTTACATCAATCAATATACTGCTACACCCCGTATATAGACTATTTACATCAATCATTGTACTGCTACACCCCGTATATAGACGGTTTACATCAATTACTGTACTGCTACATCTCGAATGTAGACGGCTTACATCAATCATTGTACTGCTACACCCCGTATATAGACGGCTTACATCAATCATTGTACTGCTACACCCCGTATATAGACGGTTTACATCAATCATTGTACTGCTACACCCCGTATATAGACGGTTTACATCAATCATTGTACTGCTACTCCCCGTATATAGACGGCTTACATCAATCATTGTACTGCTACACCCCGCATGTAGACGGCTTACATCAATCATTGTACTGCTACACCCCGTATATAGACGGTTTACATCAATCATTGCACAACTACACCCCGAATGTTGACGGCTTACATCAATCATTGTACTGCTACACCCCGTATATAGACGGTTTACATCAATCATTGTACTGCTACACTCCGTATATAGACGGTTTAAATCATTCAGTGTACTGCTACACCTCGTATATAGACGGCTTACATCAATCATTGTACTGCTACACTCCGTATATAGACGGCTTACATCAATCATTGTACTGCTACACCTCGTATATAGACGGCTTACATCAATCATTGTACTGCTACACCCCGTATATAGACGGCTTACATCAATCATTGTACTGCTACACCCCGTATATAGACGGTTTACATCAATCATTAGACTGCTACACCCCGTATATAGACGGTTTACATCAATCATTGTACTGCTACACCCCGCATGTAGACGGTTTACATCAATCATTGTACTGCTACACCCCGTATATAGACGGCTTACATCAATCATTGTACTGCTACACCCCGTATATAGACGGTTTACATCAATCATTCTACTGCTACACCCCGTATATAGACGGTTTACATGAATCATTGTACTACTACACCCCGTATATAGACGGTTTACATCAATCATTGTACTGCTACACCTCGTATATAGACGGCTTACATCAATCATTGTACTGCTACACCCCGTATATAGACGGTTTACATCAATCATTGTACTGCTACACCCCGTATATAGACGGTTTAAATCAATAATTGTACTGCTACACCCCGTATGTAGACGGTTTAGATCAATCATTGTACTGCTACACCCCGTATATAGACGGCTTACATCAATCATTGTACAGCTACAACCCGTATATAGACGGCTTACATCAATCATTGTACTGCTACACCCCGTATATAGACGGCTTACATCAATCATTGTACTGCTACACCCCGTATATAGACGGTTTACATCAATCATTGTACTGCTACACCCCGTATATAGACGGTTTACATCAATCATTGTACTACTACACCCCGTATATAGACGGTTTACATCAATCATTGTACTGCTACACCCCGTATATAGACGGCTTACATCAATCATTGTACTGCTACACCCCGTATATAGACGGTTTACATCAATCATTGTACTGCTACACCCCGTATATAGACGGCTTAAATCAATAATTGTACTGCTACACCCCGTATGTAGACGGTTTAGATCAATCATTGTACTGCTACACCCCGTATATAGACGGTTTACATCAATCATTGTACAGCTACAACCCGTATATAGACGGCTTACATCAATCATTGTACTGCTACACCCTGTATATAGACGGCTTACATCAATCATTGTACTGCTACACCCCGTATATAGACGGTTTACATCAATCATTGTACTGCTACACCCCGTATATAGACGGTTTACATCAATCATTGTACTGCTACACCCCGTATATAGACGGTTTAAATCAATAATTGTACTGCTACACCCCGTATGTAGACGGTTTAGATCAATCATTGTACTGCTACATCCCGAATGTAGACGGCTTACATCAATCATTGTACTGCTACACCCCGTATGTAGACGGCTTACATCAATCATTGTACTGCTACACCCCGTATATAGACGGCTTACATCAATCATTGTACAGCTACAACCCGTATATAGACGGCTTACATCAATCATTGTACTGCTACACCCCGCATATAGACGGTTTACATCAATCATTGTACTGCTACACCCCGTATATAGACGGTTTACATCAATCATTGTACTGCTAAACCCCGTATATAGACGGTTTACATCAATCATTGTACTGCTACACCCCGTATATAGACGGCTTACATCAATCATTGTACTGCTACTCCCCGTATATAGACGGCTTACATCAATCATTTTACTGCTACACCCCGTATATAGACGGTTTACATCAATCATTGTACTGCTACACCCCGTATATAGACGGCTTACATCAATCATTGTACTGCTACTCCCCGTATATAGACGGCTTACATCAATCATTGTACTGCTACACCCCGTATATAGACGGCTTACATCAATCATTGTACTGCTACACCCCGCATATAGACGGCTTACATCAATCATTGTACTGCTACACCCCGTATATAGACGGCTTACATCAATCATTGTACTGCTACACCCCGTATATAGACGGTTTACATCAATCATTGTACTGCTACACCCCGTATATAGACGGTTTACATCAATCATTGTACTGCTACTCCCCGTATATAGACGGCTTACATCAATCATTGTACTGCTACACCCCGCATGTAGACGGCTTACATCAATCATTGTACTGCTACACCCCGTATATAGACGGTTTACATCAATCATTGCACAGCTACACCCCGTATGTTGACGGCTTACATCAATCATTGTACTGCTACACCCCGTATATAGACGGTTTACATCAATCATTGTACTGCTACACTCCGTATATAGACGGTTTAAATCATTCAGTGTACTGCTACACCTCGTATATAGACGGCTTACATCAATCATTGTACTGCTACACTCTGTATATAGACGGCTTACATCAATCATTGTACTGCTACACCTCGTATATAGACGGCTTACATCAATCATTGTACTGCTACACCCCGTATATAGACGGCTTACATCAATCATTGTACTGCTACACCCCGTATATAGACGGCTTACATCAATCATTGTACTGCTACACCCCCCCGTATATAGACGGCTTACATCAGTCATTGTACTGCTACACCCCGTATATAGACGGTTTACATCAATCATTATACTGCTACACCCCGTATATAGACGGTTTACATCAATCATTGTACTGCTACACCCCGCATGTAGACGGTTTACATCAATCATTGTACTGCTACACCCCGTATATAGACGGCTTACATCAATCATTGTACTGCTACACCCCGTATATAGACGGTTTACATCAATCATTGTACTGCTACACCCCGTATATAGACGGTTTACATGAATCATTGTACTACTACACCCCGTATATAGACGGTTTACATCAATCATTGTACTGCTACACCCCGTATATAGACGGCTTACATCAATCATTGTACTGCTACACCCCGTATATAGACGGTTTACATCAATCATTGTACTGCTACACCCCGTATATAGACGGTTTAAATCAATAATTGTACTGCTACACCCCGTATGTAGACGGTTTAGATCAATCATTGTACTGCTACACCCCGTATATAGACGGCTTACATCAATCATTGTACAGCTACAACCCGTATATAGACGGCTTACATCAATCATTGTACTGCTACACCCCGTATATAGACGGCTTACATCAATCATTGTACTGCTACATTCCCGTATATAGACGGTTTACATCAATCATTGTACTGCTACACCCCGTATATAGACGGTTTACATCAATCATTGTACTACTACACCCCGTATATAGACGGTTTACATCAATCATTGTACTGCTACACCCCGTATATAGACGGCTTACATCAGTCATTGTACTGCTACACCCCGTATATAGACGGTTTACATCAATCATTGTACTGCTACACCCCGTATATAGACGGTTTAAATCAATAATTGTACTGCTACACCCCGTATGTAGACGGTTTAGATCAATCATTGTACTGCTACACCCCGTATATAGACGGTTTACATCAATCATTGTACAGCTACAACCCGTATATAGACGGCTTACATCAATCATTGTACTGCTACACCCCGTATATAGACGGCTTACATCAATCATTGTACTGCTACACCCCGTATATAGACGGCTTACATCAATCATTGTACTGCTACACCCCGTATATAGACGGTTTACATCAATCATTGTACTGCTACACCCCGTATATAGACGGTTTACATCAATCATTGTACTACTACACCCCGTATATAGACGGTTTACATCAATCATTGTACTGCTACACCCCGTATATAGACGGCTTACATCAGTCATTGTACTGCTACACCCCGTATATAGACGGTTTACATCAATCATTGTACTGCTACACCCCGTATATAGACGGTTTAAATCAATAATTGTACTGCTACACCCCGTATGTAGACGGTTTAGATCAATCATTGTACTGCTACATCCCGAATGTAGACGGCTTACATCAATCATTCTACTGCTACACCCCGTATGTAGACGGCTTACATCAATCATTGTACTGCTACACCCCGTACATAGACGGCTTACATCAATCATTGTACAGCTACAACCCGTATATAGACGGCTTACATCAATCATTGTACTGCTACACCCCGCATATAGACGGTTTACATCAATCATTGTACTGCTACACCCCGTATATAGACGGTTTACATCAATCATTGTACTGCTAAACCCTGTATATAGACGGTTTACATCAATCATTGTACTGCTAAACCCCGTATATAGACGGTTTACATCAATCATTGTACTGCTACACCCCGTATATAGACGGCTTACATCAATCATTGTACTGCTACTCCCCGTATATAGACGGCTTACATCAATCATTGTACTGCTACACCCCGTATATAGACGGTTTACATCAATCATTGTACTGCTACACCCCGTTTATAGACGGCTTACATCAATCATTGTACTGCTACTCCCCGTATATAGACGGCTTACATCAATCATTGTACTGCTACACCCCGTATATAGACGGCTTACATCAATCATTGTACTGCTACACCCCGCATATAGACGGCTTACATCAATCATTGTACTGCTACACCCCGTATATAGACGGCTTACATCAATCATTGTACTGCTACACCCCGTATATAGACGGTTTACATCAATCATTGTACTGCTACACCCCGTATGTAGACGGTTTACATCAATCATTGTACTGCTACACCCCGTATATAGTCGGTTTACATCAATCATTGTACTGCTACACCCCGTATATAGACGGTTTACATCAATCATTATACTGCTACACCCCGTATATAGACTATTTACATCAATCATTGTACTGCTACACCCCGTATATAGACGGTTTACATCAATTACTGTACTGCTACATCTCGAATGTAGACGGCTTACATCAATCATTGTACTGCTACACCCCGTATATAGACGGCTTACATCAATCATTGTACTGCTACACCCCGTATATAGACGGTTTACATCAATCATTGTACTGCTACACCCCGTATATAGACGGTTTACATCAATCATTGTACTGCTACACCCCGTATATAGACGGTTTAAATCAATAATTGTACTGCTACACCCCGTATGTAGACGGTTTAGATCAATCATTGTACTGCTACATCCCGAATGTAGACGGCTTACATCAATCATTGTACTGCTACACCCCGTATGTAGACGGCTTACATCAATCATTGTACTGCTACACCCCGTATATAGACGGCTTACATCAATCATTGTACAGCTACAACCCGTATATAGACGGCTTACATCAATCATTGTACTGCTACACTCCGCATATACACGGTTTACATCAATCATTGTACTGCTACACCCCGTATATAGACGGTTTACATCAATCATTGTACTGCTAAACCCTGTATATAGACGGTTTACATCAATCATTGTACTGCTAAACCCCGTATATAGACGGTTTACATCAATCATTGTACTGCTACACCCCGTATATAGACGGCTTACATCAATCATTGTACTGCTACTCCCCGTATATAGACGGCTTACATCAATCATTGTACTGCTACACCCCGTATATAGACGGTTTACATCAATCATTGTACTGCTACACCCCGTATATAGACAGCTTACATCAATCATTGTACTGCTACTCCCCGTATATAGACGGCTTACATCAATCATTGTACTGCTACACCCCGTATATAGACGGCTTACATCAATCATTGTACTGCTACACCCCGCATATAGACGGCTTACATCAATCATTGTACTGCTACACCCCGTATATAGACGGCTTACATCAATCATTGTACTGCTACACCCCGTATATAGACGGTTTACATCAATCATTGTACTGCTACACCCCGTATGTAGACGGTTTACATCAATCATTGTACTGCTACACCCCGTATATAGTCGGTTTACATCAATCATTGTACTGCTACACCCCGTATATAGACGGTTTACATCAATCATTATACTGCTACACCCCGTATATAGACTATTTACATCAATCATTGTACTGCTACACCCCGTATATAGACGGTTTACATCAATTACTGTACTGCTACATCTCGAATGTAGACGGCTTACATCAATCATTGTACTGCTACACCCCGTATATAGACGGCTTACATCAATCATTGTACTGCTACACCCCGTATATAGACGGTTTACATGAATCATTGTACTGCTACACCCCGTATATAGACGGTTTACATCAATCATTGTACTGCTACTCCTCGTATATAGACGGCTTACATCAATCTTTGTACTGCTACACCCCGCATGTAGACGGCTTACATCAATCATTGTACTGCTACACCCCGTATATAGACGGCTTACATCAATCATTGTACTGCTACACCCCGTATATAGACGGTTTACATCAATCATTGTACTGCTACACCCCGTATGTAGACGGTTTACATCAATCATTGTACTGCTACACCCCGTATATAGTCGGCTTACATCAATCATTGTACTGCTACACCCCGTATATAGACGGTTTACATCAATCATTATACTGCTACACCCCGTATATAGACTATTTACATCAATCATTGTACTGCTACACCCCGTATATAGACGGTTTACATCAATTATTGTACTGCTACATCTCGAATGTAGACGGCTTACATCAATCATTGTACTGCTACACCCCGTATATAGACGGCTTACATCAATCATTGTACTGCTACACCCCGTATATAGACGGTTTACATCAATCATTGTACTGCTACACCCCGTATATAGACGGTTTACATCAATCATTGTACTGCTACTCCCCGTATATAGACGGCTTACATCAATCATTGTACTGCTACACCCCGCATGTAGACGGCTTACATCAATCATTGTACTGCTACACCCCGTATATAGACGGCTTACATCAATCATTGTACTGCTACACCCCGTATATAGACGGTTTAGATCAATCATTGTACTGCTACATCCCGAATGTAGACGGCTTACATCAATCATTCTACTGCTACACCCCGTATGTAGACGGCTTACATCAATCATTGTACTGCTACACCCCGTACATAGACGGCTTACATCAATCATTGTACAGCTACAACCCGTATATAGACGGCTTAAATCAATCATTGTACTGCTACACCCCGCATATAGACGGTTTACATCAATCATTGTACTGCTACACCCCGTATATAGACGGTTTACATCAATCATTGTACTGCTAAACCCTGTATATAGACGGTTTACATCAATCATTGTACTGCTAAACCCCGTATATAGACGGTTTACATCAATCATTGTACTGCTACACCCCGTATATAGACGGCTTACATCAATCATTGTACTGCTACTCCCCGTATATAGACGGCTTACATCAATCATTGTACTGCTACACCCCGTATATAGACGGTTTACATCAATCATTGTACTGCTACACCCCGTTTATAGACGGCTTACATCAATCATTGTACTGCTACTCCCCGTATATAGACGGCTTACATCAATCATTGTACTGCTACACCCCGTATATAGACGGCTTACATCAATCATTGTACTGCTACACCCCGCATATAGACGGCTTACATCAATCATTGTACTGCTACACCCCGTATATAGACGGCTTACATCAATCATTGTACTGCTACACCCCGTATATAGACGGTTTACATCAATCATTGTACTGCTACACCCCGTATGTAGACGGTTTACATCAATCATTGTACTGCTACACCCCGTATATAGTCGGTTTACATCAATCATTGTACTGCTACACCCCGTATATAGACGGTTTACATCAATCATTATACTGCTACACCCCGTATATAGACTATTTACATCAATCATTGTACTGCTACACCCCGTATATAGACGGTTTACATCAATTACTGTACTGCTACATCTCGAATGTAGACGGCTTACATCAATCATTGTACTGCTACACCCCGTATATAGACGGCTTACATCAATCATTGTACTGCTACACCCCGTATATAGACGGTTTACATCAATCATTGTACTGCTACACCCCGTATATAGACGGTTTACATCAATCATTGTACTGCTACACCCCGTATATAGACGGTTTAAATCAATAATTGTACTGCTACACCCCGTATGTAGACGGTTTAGATCAATCATTGTACTGCTACATCCCGAATGTAGACGGCTTACATCAATCATTGTACTGCTACACCCCGTATGTAGACGGCTTACATCAATCATTGTACTGCTACACCCCGTATATAGACGGCTTACATCAATCATTGTACAGCTACAACCCGTATATAGACGGCTTACATCAATCATTGTACTGCTACACTCCGCATATACACGGTTTACATCAATCATTGTACTGCTACACCCCGTATATAGACGGTTTACATCAATCATTGTACTGCTAAACCCTGTATATAGACGGTTTACATCAATCATTGTACTGCTAAACCCCGTATATAGACGGTTTACATCAATCATTGTACTGCTACACCCCGTATATAGACGGCTTACATCAATCATTGTACTGCTACTCCCCGTATATAGACGGCTTACATCAATCATTGTACTGCTACACCCCGTATATAGACGGTTTACATCAATCATTGTACTGCTACACCCCGTATATAGACAGCTTACATCAATCATTGTACTGCTACTCCCCGTATATAGACGGCTTACATCAATCATTGTACTGCTACACCCCGTATATAGACGGCTTACATCAATCATTGTACTGCTACACCCCGCATATAGACGGCTTACATCAATCATTGTACTGCTACACCCCGTATATAGACGGCTTACATCAATCATTGTACTGCTACACCCCGTATATAGACGGTTTACATCAATCATTGTACTGCTACACCCCGTATGTAGACGGTTTACATCAATCATTGTACTGCTACACCCCGTATATAGTCGGTTTACATCAATCATTGTACTGCTACACCCCGTATATAGACGGTTTACATCAATCATTATACTGCTACACCCCGTATATAGACTATTTACATCAATCATTGTACTGCTACACCCCGTATATAGACGGTTTACATCAATTACTGTACTGCTACATCTCGAATGTAGACGGCTTACATCAATCATTGTACTGCTACACCCCGTATATAGACGGCTTACATCAATCATTGTACTGCTACACCCCGTATATAGACGGTTTACATGAATCATTGTACTGCTACACCCCGTATATAGACGGTTTACATCAATCATTGTACTGCTACTCCTCGTATATAGACGGCTTACATCAATCTTTGTACTGCTACACCCCGCATGTAGACGGCTTACATCAATCATTGTACTGCTACACCCCGTATATAGACGGCTTACATCAATCATTGTACTGCTACACCCCGTATATAGACGGTTTACATCAATCATTGTACTGCTACACCCCGTATGTAGACGGTTTACATCAATCATTGTACTGCTACACCCCGTATATAGTCGGCTTACATCAATCATTGTACTGCTACACCCCGTATATAGACGGTTTACATCAATCATTATACTGCTACACCCCGTATATAGACTATTTACATCAATCATTGTACTGCTACACCCCGTATATAGACGGTTTACATCAATTATTGTACTGCTACATCTCGAATGTAGACGGCTTACATCAATCATTGTACTGCTACACCCCGTATATAGACGGCTTACATCAATCATTGTACTGCTACACCCCGTATATAGACGGTTTACATCAATCATTGTACTGCTACACCCCGTATATAGACGGTTTACATCAATCATTGTACTGCTACTCCCCGTATATAGACGGCTTACATCAATCATTGTACTGCTACACCCCGCATGTAGACGGCTTACATCAATCATTGTACTGCTACACCCCGTATATAGACGGCTTACATCAATCATTGTACTGCTACACCCCGTATATAGACGGTTTACATCAATCATTGTACTGCTACACCCCGTATGTAGACGGTTTACATCAATCATTGTACTGCTACACCCCGTATATAGTCGGCTTACATCAATCATTGTACTGCTACACCCCGTATATAGACGGTTTACATCAATCATTATACTGCTACACCCCGTATATAGACTATTTACATCAATCATTGTACTGCTACACCCCGTATATAGACGGTTTACATCAATTATTGTACTGCTACATCTCGAATGTAGACGGCTTACATCAATCATTGTACTGCTACACCCCGTATATAGACGGCTTACATCAATCATTGTACTGCTACACCCCGTATATAGACGGTTTACATCAATCATTGTACTGCTACACCCCGTATATAGACGGTTACATCAATAATTGTACTGCTACTCCCCGTATATAGACGGTTTAAATCATTCAGTGTACTGCTACTCCCCGTATATAGACGGCTTACATCAATCATTGTACTGCTACACCCCGTATGTAGACGGTTTACATCAATCATTGTACTGCTACACCCCGTATATAGAGGGTTTAAATCATTCGGTGTACTGCTACTCCCCGTATAATGACGGTTTACATCAATCATTGTACTGCTACACCCCGCTTGTAGACGGTTTACATCAATCATTGTACTGCTACACCCCGTATATAGACGGTTTACATCAATTATTGCACAGCTACACCCCGTATGTTGACGGCTTACATCAATCATTGTACTGCTACACCCCGTATATAGACGGTTTACATCAATCATTGTACTGCTACACCCCGTATATAGACGGTTTAAATCATTCATTGTACTGCTACACCTCGTATATAGACGGCTCACATCAATCATTGTACTGCTACACTTCGTATATAGACGGTTTACATCAATCATTATACTGCACACCCCTAATATAGACGGTTTACATCAATCATTGTACTGCTACACCCCGTATATAGACGGTTTACATCAATCATTGTACTGCTACACCCCGTTTATAGACGGCTTACATCAATCATTGTACTGCTACACCTCGTATATAGACGGCTTACATCAATCATTGTACTGCTACACCCCGCATGTAGACGGTTTACATCAATCATTGTACTGCTACACCCCGTAGACCCCTATATAGACGGTTTACATCAATCATTGTACTGCTACACCCCGTAGACCCCTATATAGACGGTTTACATCAATCATTGTACTGCTACACCCCGTAGACCCCTATATAGACGGTTTACATCGATCATTGCACAGCTACACCCCGTAGACCCCTATATAGACGGTTTACATCAATCATTGTACTGAGCACTACACCCCGTACACCGCTATGTGGACGGTTCACATCAATCGTTGTACTGCTACACCACGCATATACACGGTTTACAATTAAACTTGCCCAGCAAACATGAGACATTGGCCCAATGTTGGAACGATGTTGGGTCAGCTTCGTAGAGAGTGGACCAGCATTGTTCCTTCATTGAGTCGATGTCTCGTGTTGCTGGGTGTACTGCCATATTCCCTATACATACAGTTTACATTAACCCTTGTACTGCTATATCCCGTTTATATACAGTTTACATTAACCATTGTACTGCTATGTCCCGTGTATACACTTACAGTTTACATCAACCCTTATAGAGCTTTATTCCGTATACGGTTTACTTTATTATTTATTGTATTGCTACATCCCGTATATATGCCGTTCACCCCATATATGCCGCTCACCTTAACCCTTGTACTATCATGAATCATTTTTATCTGAATGCCTTAGTGCGGACACAATGTTATCATTTTGGACTTTACTTTATCACTTTTACTCTTCAAGATGATGTGTTGTGATGTGTTCAAGATATCATATTATTATTTTAGTCTGAATTGTCATTTAAATGGCCAGACTGGCCGAAAAATGACGTGAAAAAGATATTTTACTTACTTACTACTTAACCCTTGTACTACTATATCCCGTATATCCCATATTCCAGCTTCAAATGAACGAAAAACAGAAGGAAAGATATTAAATTCAGCAGTAGAATCAATCGATTAACCGAAAAAACTTACTTAACGCCTATATATTCTCAGCGGACCGAGCTTAGAGGCGCACAAATACTTAGCATGATCATGTGTCATAATCGAAGCCAAAGCAGGTTCATCAAGTGTTAAAACAACGAAAAGAGCTCTAAACTTAGACAAATAATACAAAGTGATAAGCCAGAAACGTTAAAACGTTAACCCAGTAATAGTCAAATGTGGTGCCAACACTGGATTATTTTTTGTGAAGCCTTTTCAAATATGTTCGATAGTAATAATAATCATTACTCATTTTATTTATTTTATGTTTTTCAATTTATTAGGCTTTATATGCATAGACAATATTACCAGGTGGTTTCAGTATTGGCCCTAGTATTTTGCCGGCCACCGAGACAAAATAATACATGTAATAGGGCCAATACTGAAAACACAAGGGTAATGTTGTATTTGATATATACCTTGTAATTATATTAGTGTCATTTGAATATGTTCCCAAGGGCACCTTTTTTCTTCATATTTTTATAAAGTGACATCATATAGACATATATGACTGAAGAAAATATTAACGTGTTGTGTCCTTGAACTTAGGCACTTCATAGCAAGGACGTTACACAAGCGGGATGGACGCAAGAGAAGACAAGTTAAAATCACTATTTTTCTTTAATTTTGGGAGTGTAGAGATTGTGTGATTACTAATGGCTTTACAGGAACTTTTGTTCTGTATCATTCCATTTGCTGTACCGTCTGGGCGAGGGGGAATAAATAACTATAACTTCTGACTTTGTTTGACTCCTTGTTTCTTTATTAGAGTCTAACTTCGGTGTGCACTAACAGGTCTGCACTGTCCCCTAGGTAGATCACAAGTGAATGAGTCGAGCGGGACAGACCGCGTGAGTTAGCGCCAGCTGTGTCCGTCAGGGGGCGGGGTCTCGTCAGATGCCGAACCTTGCCGAACCCCACCAAAACCGGTAGCTGTCCCCACATCACCCCCGGGTTAAGTGACAACGTATGAACACAAACCAACTTGTGGGTAAAGCGCAGGTTTCGTCGGGCCTATCCGAGTAGTGCACCAAAAACAACATTATTACAAAATAACTGAGTTAAAAATTACAGGGTGGGTAGGTGGCGAAAACATCATGTGCGCAGCATAAAATTATTTAAACTCCTCTGTTTCTTATCCTTTTAACACCAATGTTCTGAAATTATGCTGCTGCTCTACGTGTCATCCGACCCCATTGATATTTAATTAATACAATCAATGTAAAGCATTGTAAAATCGTTTACGTAATAGGCTTTGTATATTACTTACGTAAATTACATTCAAAACAATGTGGTACAATGTCATATATTTAAAGTAGTGCGATGCGTGTGACTGGTCTCGCCGTCGTATCGTTTGGCGCTGTAATAGCGAGAACCAGCAACACGAATCGAGCAGCTGTGTGGATATGTCGTCCAACACATGCTAAAATATGTAACGCTTTTAGGTCGCAGTGTGTGCTCGTTAATAGGCAGTATTAGTAATATTGTAGCGAACGTCGTTCGTGGGTCGTTTTATATATCGATAGCGTTTTAATGCAAAATATCCCAAAATCCTCATTAGCCCGAGGAATAAAGATTGCTAGTGATCGTGCTCAGGCCCTGTGAGCCTTTAATGTGAGCGATCACAGCTGGCGTCATACTGTGTAATCAGCCGTAGCATGGGTAGCATTATACGCTGTGTAGGGTAGGCCTACATATGTCTGTGTCGTCCCCGGACATGCGGGGAAAAGGCGGAGAAAAGACATGTGTATATCATTAAAGTCGGTAGAAATTTAAATCATGGGAAATCATTAGACAAGAAATTTGAAGTTGTAAAAAAATCAACCAATATCGGATGTGGTGGTGACATTGAAAGCTGATCAGACTCTCAGAGCACTGATTATTATTGAAAAAACATGCAGAATAATTAGACCATTCATCAAAGTAAAGTTCGTCAAGCCTAATAGGCTACGGTAACAGTTAGGTACTATAAAAAAATTGAAATATTTTAAAAAAAATGCTATGCTGCTGGACGAAAATTCTTACGATTCTAATTAAGCTGGTGCTGATGCTGTTAAGCTGGAATGTGATTACTGAAGGCTGTAAAACTGTAAAGTCTGTGTCGGGAAAAGTTGATTTTGATAAACTGTGGATTCCCTGTGGTTATACTAGTTGACCAGGGGCAGGCTGGCCGTGGCGGTGGTTGCTATAGTAACGACCAGACTGGTGAGCTGTGCGGCTCTTACTGTGTGCTGAGCGGTGTGCTGTGTAGACCACATGAGCTGCATGCCTGTATGCGTGGGCGACATACGACCGTAATTGAAAGCACTGCATTCGTGCAGGTTCAGCATGCCGTTTGTCCATACCAGCCTGTCAGAATCTCGCAGTCTGTCAGAAGTGTTTTAAAGGGACTGGCCCAGGCTAAAATCATAAAAAATCGGTGATTTTATTTCGGGTTCTTAATATGACCATATGATGTAAACATGTACATAGACTAGAACTGCAAATTTTTATAATTTTTGTGCTGCGCATTTAAGTAAGAATAGTTTATATATTTGACATTATTACTTAGTGAAACACTCAAATTGCGGCCTATATGGCTAAATGTGCATATTTGAGTGGGTTAGTCAGGCATACATGTATATTATGCCAAATTATTAAAGACAATAAAATTCACACAATCTTGCTTGTGTTGTACTGACAATGACAGTACTGGTGCGTCGCCATTATTGAACGTTGTAGTGACGCATCTCTCTCAATCTCAGCCACCCAGCCACAATGTGGCTGCCATGGCCTGCCGTTGCGTTCATCTGTCAAATAAGTGCACAGCGAAAAAGTTCTTGAAATATGTTGAAGTTGAGAAAGCCCCTAGTAGGAAGCACTTGAAGTATGTTCGTGAAACTAGTGTCTGGCTGTAGACTGCTGGGATGTTGAGTAGGTTATAAGTTCAGTTGAGTAGTTTCGCTGCTGTGCAGAAAACGTGTTATTACATTGAACTATGTTGACATACAACACATTGAAATTGTGAGGATTGTATAGATCATGCTATTATATTTAACTATTATGTATACAAATACATTGAAATTGTGAGGATTGTAGGTCATAAAATGTCATATACAGATGCCAAAATAAATGCTAAAAGACTATTCTAAGCTATGAGATTGTAGTATTTAGTAATTGGACCTGTGTGGAAAAGAAGTCGAAGAACACACAAAAATATCAAAATAGTCACAATAGCACAACTGTCAAGTCGTAAATTCAGAATAAATACATAACTATTAAAGTCTGCCTATCATGAAAAAAATTCGTTCTGGTGACGATAGGCTGAGTTCGAATGTAGATTATTCTACAATTCGATTTAATTTTGAAAATTGTAATTGTGACTGACAGTTATTATATAAAGACTGCATAGTATAAGCATTTATTGACGACTGTTTCCCGCAATGAACATCATTTTTTTCTATAAAAACGCTCACTATGGTGATCATTCGTTTGACGTCAAATCGTTAGTTCGCTTCGGTTTGTATCGGTGCGTGTAGACTAGTGCTCGTCGGTTTAGACTGCGCGGTGTGTGTATGTGACTGTATGGCGAACCGCATCAGCTCATGACTCATTTACATATATCGCTGTCTGCCGTCCCTCTACTAGCAACCGGTGGCGGGCGCGTGTCATATTTGAACTTTAAATGTATGGAAAGATAGACTATCAATTTTTTTTTTTTTGAACAATTATTCACACTGTGTGTGATGTGATGTGCGATTTCTAAAAAACATATGAAAATAAATTCAGTTTCGTTTTCACGACTGAAAAAGATATTTAAAAATTTTCCAAAACGTCTAGACTGCTTTTACAGACAGCGTGGCTGGCCGAGTTGGCCATGACACTTGAGCAGATTTAGTCGTGTATTCCACCACAACAAGATGGCATCTTAATTTATGCAAATGTATGTTAGGCTGAGCTGATGAGGTGATTGTTGCCTTGCATGTCGGTATATGGCGGGATCACGGGCAGCCTGCTGGCATTCAGTAGCAAATTAAAGGTCACCTGCTGCCAAAATGGCGGCACCTACCAAACATATTAAAATAAATCTGCTTCCTCTGGAACAAAAATATGGTTGTGATTGCAAAATGTTGACCTACAGTCCTAACAAAAATACATTTATAAGGCCGCTTATTGACATGTACATCAGGCGAATTTAATTGGCTCTAATCCTATTAAAAGTTCTCTAAATCAAGACGATATTTTTCATTTTTAAAATTTATGATCGCAACGCTTAGGCAAGAAAAAATATTATTATTTCTTGCTTTTGCCCGGGGGGGGGGGGGGGCTGTGACAATCAAAACACCCAATTATGGCCCTCAACGATTGCAAGTGAATTAAAAAAAATTGTTCCCTCCTAATTGCTTAAATTAGCGTAAATAGGAGGAAAACATTTTCAAAATTCTTAAAAGTAAGGGTTGGAAAATCAATCCAATTTATTGCATTACTAGTCGTGTCGGCCATCTTGAAAAAGATAGAACGCACGTGGTTTATGGCAAAATTTAATGAAGTTTTCCCCGTTTTTAGCGTGTGCACCTTTCTTCAGATAACCTTTCTAACTTAACCTACTGGCATTTGTTTAATAATGACCTACTATCGTCACATACCTGAGAAAGAAATGATGTGTCATTTTTTTGAAAAAATCCCCAAATTTTTTAAAAACTATCCTTTGCTGAATCAAAACCAGTGGTTTTGCGTGAACGTTTCAACGTCGGGTCACCATTATCGTGTGGTTGCTTGGTGACAAAAATGTTGGCAGGAGGCTGCGAATTTGTCTCAAACGTCTTGGGTCACGAATATGGATATATAGGAACTAAAGGGGTCACCAATATGGCTTTACAGGAACTTCTGTTTATAGTCCAACTTCGGTGTGCACTAATCAGATGGAGCGGATGATGTCAGATGGACGCAACGAACCCGGCCTCATGGCTGGCTCCGTGGGGAGCAGTTGGAAAACAGGTTCGCCCTGCCCCTCAGGTAGATCGCAAGTGAATGAGTCAAGCGGGACAGACCACGTGCGTTAGCATCGGCGGTGTCCATCAGGGGGCGGCCTCTCGTCAGATGCCGAACATTGTCGAACCCCCCCGAAACCGGTAGCTGTCCCCATAAGTATTATAGACAACGTAAAAAATGAAAAAACTAAATGTAGACATGCCTTTGCTTTATTTCAATCAGTCAACGTGAGTCACCCTTGTGATCCAAAAATCCTTTTCAAAAGTAATGTCCAGTGTGCCCAAAACGCACCCCCAACTTAGCAGGAGGTGTGATTTGGGAGCATCATCTCCTTTGGGATATAAGAGCTTTCCTAAAAGCGCACCGTCTTCTCCATGTCAATGATTAGTCACGGCTAGTTCTGTCTGGTTATGCTGCTTTCCGTTAAAATGAATACACTAGGCCCATAAGCACTAGGCCCTATGTTATATTTGATGGAAATTTAGGGTAGAAAATTGACAAAATTATCAATTTGGTTATGGTATTCATAATCTAACTAAAATATAATTTAATCTTCCCTACATCAAAGAATTAGAGAACAGTATAGGTTATTTGGTTTTATCACCTCGGGGCGGGGAAAAGTACACAACGATGGCCTGCCTGAGCACGTCGCACGGAGGGCTCCATGGTTGGCTAACAATGACTACTGGAGACTATGGAGGGAAGTCCACACCACTCCACCAGGGAAAACCTGAGAACTGGTTGGCCGATATTGACCACTAGGGGGGCGCTGAGCGCGGGGTAGGGAGGAATCCGTGTCTGTATATAACTCGGTAGATTAGCGTGGCTAAAAGGAGAGTTTTTCGAATATTTAGAGTTTTTTAGTTTCAAGTTCCAGTTTGTAAGACTACGAACGAGGAAAAGCTGTTAGTCTTGATATACTCTGAGCTGGCATATGTACCAGGGGAGAGCGAAGAAGCTAACGGCCAGAACCTACAGTGTTTAGAAAAATCACAACGACAGGTACGCAAAAAAATTAAGAAGAAATGATATGAATAAATTTATTTACATGATCCTGAACAAGATGCTGCTGCCTTGTTACTTTCACGGGGGAAGGGTAAGTGTTACCCAAGAAGCTCAGAGACCGGGGACCCGGTCACAGGGTTATGCAGATAACCACCTGAATCAAATAAATTTGCCTGTCAACTTATGTGAAAGCTGATGAACTTAGTATGCGCCTAAATCTTTGTTATGCAAGTCCAGAGGTGACATTCATTGCTAAATCATTGCAATCATCTAAATCGATATAATACGTGTTGCTCCATTGCGAAGCAAGAAGAGAGGCCTCTCTGATGACGCATAGGTTACACAATAAAGTTTTTTGAAAAACATTCTGTAAATAATTCCTTATCAATAAAAACACCATCCATTGGGCTATACTTAGCATTGCCTGATCCTTCTTGTTGATATCGCGTTCCTCTGGGTATCCCTCGCTGAAAACCATAGGGATGCACCATAAGATATCAGGGGGGTGGAGGCACGGGCGCGGGGCAGAAAAATATTTTAAAACGTTTGTTGAAAGTGTGGGCAACAAAAAATTGTTGACCAGAATAAACCAGGAAATGGTAAAGTACGGTATAGGGAAGGCATACAACATTATATTTATTACCATGAATCAAATGATTTCTATATTGATACTATCAGATCTGTTGATATGTTTGGACGCAGCCGCAGTGCGTGCAGTTTATTATAATAAACTTTACTGTCTTCAATAGCCTCCAACACATGTCGTGGTAGCTCAGTGAGACTGTTGGGCTCATTAGCAAGCGGCCGGAAAGATTTGGAAGCAAGCGCAGCTCCAAACCATGGCATCCAGTCTTTGAAAACCTCAATCTCATTTGGACTGTCTTCCCAGTTCAGCATACTGGCCTCGAACGGAATACCACACTTATCACAGTACAACCTCAGTGTAGTTTCTGCAAATAAACGTATTAAATAATATATCCCGCTAATAACACAGGAAAGTTACCTGAAGACATGTAGAAAATATTAAAAATGTCACCATATTTCAATATTAAACATATTTCCAACTTTAAAGATAGGACACTGTTTTAATCCCGAGTATAAAATTACCACCACCCCACCAATATTTACACATGCCTACCTGGGTCTCGCAGCAGGTCATCAGCATCTATTATGATGGCATCCTGTTCCAGTTCATTTGTTACAAGTTCGTACATCTGATAAAGTTCTTTAAATCCCACCTGCGTGGCATCGAAGTGATCCCATCCTGCTTTAAAATAAACAGGATGATTAACACATATACGTTATTTCCTTTTTTGCTGGGTTCAGTAGTCCGAAGGTTTGTTAGTCGGAATTTTCGAAAGTTTGATAATCCGAATAGTTTTGACCAATCTAAGGAAAGAGTAAGATAACTGAATCTTAACTCAGCTGGTACCAATCTCAATCCCATTTGCCAGCAAATCTGTTAGCAAGTGGGCCTATTCATGATACATCACTGCTCTTTTTTAGTCAATTAAATAAAGCAACGAGATAATAACAGCGGCCCTCTTCAATTTGCAAGTCAAATGAACTGAATAAAAAGACACAAATGTTGAAAGAATATGATTCTGATTTAAATAATAAAACAGGCCCCTAATGCCATACCACCTCACGAAATAGTTTATCATGTGATTTTACATATTTGTATAAATAATATACGGTCTACAAGTATTTGAAAAGTTAAGTCTTGAAATATTTTAACATAATTGAGACTTTAAAATGAACAAAAAAATGTCTAATAGTCATAATATTTGTGGGTCACCTTTATAAATATTTATATAAAATGTATCTATTTAAATTGAAAAGTATTGCAGCATTTAACAAGGCCCGTCCTGACGGAAAAATGTCTCAGCCCCCTAATCATTGTCTTTTTTTCGAATGACCGTGTCTGCTGACAACATTTTGCATAATAACCAATTGGTAGATAAATGCTCATTAGCATAACTAGCCTAATTATTAAGCCTAAAATAAATCCACTTACAAAGTTTTTTTTGTGTCTACACGCATGTTATCCACGTGACCCGTTCAAATTGAAATTACAAAATAAAATATTTCTAATTAGCAGGAGGTGGCATAATTTATAAGATTAAATAAAAAAAGCTTCAACTTTTGAATATATCATTACGAAAATCGATTTTTGTGTCTGAACCTAAATTCACACTACGTTGAATTCACTATTTTTTTCAATTCTGAATAGCATACATTATTTATATATTTTTATAAACAAAGTAATGATTGAATCACATAACCAATATTATTTTCGTATGCTAAATTGTGCAGGGATCGCCTTAATATTTACTGCACCACCAGGAATAGTTTTCCCGCGACTTGAAAATATGTCTTAACCAATTTCATCATATGTTGATAAGTAATTTAGAGCATAAGCATATTTAATAATGACATGTTTTTTTTAAACATTGTAGTAATTTACTTAGAAAGTTATAAAGCAACCATATGTTTTGCCCTCTCACCTGTCAATTCTTTGTTCAAAGACATTTTGTACAGGGAGTGGACAGACTTCTCGGGGTTGCGGAGTAGAAATGTATGAATGTAGTTTTTTGGCAGAAAATGTGTATTCTCCATTCTGTTTGTTAGGAAGTATGCCATATCCTTCGCAAAAACAGTAGAATATTCTGTAAAATAAAAAAAGAAGTACCCTAAATTAAGCTCACAAGTGCATCTCATTTATTCATTAAATAACTAACTAACATCACGTTTCCACCAGGACAGTCATTCAATGTGTTGACCGGTTCACTACCAGATTAACTGCACTCTTGCTGGGATAAGATTAATTTAATATTACGAGATTCTTCGGGGTTTTTTCAAGTAAAAAAAATCCAAAAATCCGAAAAAATCTCTGTCAAGCCCCAACTCGAATTATTATTATTTTTTTTTAATAATGTTTTTTTCTTTTTTTTTGTGTTGTCTTCATGTTTCCAAATGTTGCAAAAAAAAATCGGATAGGGAGGGGGGGTTTGGGGTCTCACCAATCCGAGTTTTTCTGGAATTTTTTGATTTTTTTAAACTTGACAAGATCCCTTAGGGATGCTGCAAGTTTAAAAAAATCCAAACATCCCCAAAAAATTAGAAGTGGGTGGGTGGTTCCAGGGCCATTTTGGATAGCAAATAGGAAAACTAATAAGATCTACATAAATCGTGTTGGAGATTGGTTGAAGAAAAACAAGGATTTCTCGATTTTTTAACTTTGCAAGGCCCCTTATCTCATGTAATTAGTCTCGAATATATCCCGGACTGGTCCCCAGGGCCCGTATTCTCGCACAAGTTACGATAAATCGTAGGTTACTGATAGGTCGAGATGGCCATCTCGACCAATCAGAAGCCTACCATATATCGTAACTTGTATGAGAAAGCGGCACTGGGAGACACAAGCAGAAGCTACTGATTAAAACTATATTTAAAGTTCAGGCTAAAGGTATGAAGAAAATGTAAACATTGCCAAAACATATCAAATCACTAATATAATCATTTTTTGGTTAGTCTCATTAAATTCAACATATCGATGGGATAGTCAATGGAGACAGTACCCGGAAAATAGGATTTTCGGCATCAAGTGCTTGAAAGTCCTTGAATTTGGAAATTTTTATTTTGAATAAGATTTATTATATTTTCAGGAAGAGCATACAGACTGTGAGTGAAAATAAAATTGGTAAGTGGGCCGACCTTATCAACAAATCGTTATGTGTTTTGAAACAAAGTGGTTACGAATAGACCTGGTAGGTCTCAGTAGTTTAATACTGAGAGCTTCCAGTCTGGGATACGAATGGTAGACCTGAATTTAGTATTGCATTGGCAGTATGAACCATGCATGACTAAAATGTTATATTATAGAGATTTCACAGCACCTGGGTATGGTTCTTCCATCTGTGTCTGTATATTTTTGAAAGTACAATCAGGTTGAACCTTTTCGTAACGAAAACTGATTTTTTCAGGGCCGAAGTAATACGGTTGAGAAAATGGCTCCATAAAAACCTAAAATATAATAAAACATTGTACCACATACCAAACATATTACGGTTGTTTCAAATTGTAAACACTACTAGACAAATTAATGTTGCGTTTGGCCAAATGCTCATTATAATGAAGTGGTTAAATCGAATAGAAACAATCGGATCAAAAATCATCATTTTTTATTTCGGCTCCTTAATATGTCTATAATATATGACCATGTACATATACTAGAAAGTCTTTTAAATTTTGGGTTGCTGTGGCTACGTAGCCAGTGTACCGCATACCCCTTTTATCAGTTATTCCTGCTGCATTTCTTTTTTTTTTGGTTAATGACATGCATAATATCATTATTTCTCTTTCAACTGGAAAATGCGCAACACAAAATTGAAAAGCTAAATTTTAGTCCATAAACATGATATATTATGGTCATATCAATGAGCCAAATAAAAGTAGTGATTTTGACCTGATTGTATCGCTTTAACATCACTTGAAACAAATATTGATATTATGCCATTACTTATAAAATTCACAAAGAAATTGTTCATTACATGTATGATGATGATTTGCATTGTTATTACTAAAGGTGTCACATTTATTATGTTCACGGCGGCTCAGTTCTATGTTCTTACTAAAAAATAATGATGATCAGGTAGGATCAGTTTATAGAGATTATTAATTACAAGAATATTTAACATCTGAGGCCTACTATTGATTCTAACATATTAATATTAATTATATTATGACATTACCTAATAATAATGATAATAGCTAGATTAATTAATTTACCTTACCTTAATACTACTCCTATTCATCATGGCCCTGGTGAAGGCTGTAGATATGCTTCTTGGCACAGCCCATAAAAATATTTTCACCTGACCTTCTGGCATGTTAATCGGCTGAAACACACATTATTTATTCATTAATGCATTGATGTAGCATATTTTAATAAAATTAAAAATGGTATTACCCCCTACAATAAATTGGTTCTGAGTTTATCAACACTGCTCTGTAGGCCTATGTTTACATAATAATATAAGATCGCTGAAGATCTTGTTTGCAATTCAATGTGGTTAGATGATATAATACATAATGTATATATAAAATATATCTGTACAATGATTGTATATTTTTAACTAATCTCTCACACACATACGAGTTCAACATAACTGAACACTTCCAGGTGACAAGCACTACGGTAATATTTCAAAGTTTATCCAATACATCCGTTTCAGTAACAACACGCCACACAGTGACCAAAGCTGAACTATTAAGTTGGGACTCTGGTTACACTCTTTTCAATAACAAAGCGCCACACAGTGACCAAAGCTGAACTATTTAGTTGAGACTACTTTTTAATGCGAAAAATCGTGCAAAAAGTGTATTATCGGTAGTCAACTGTAAAAAAAAAGGCTCTACAATTGATAATTATGTACAACTCGATATATCAGTGTGCGTCCACCATAAGGACGTAGGCCTATACGGTGAGGCATGCGGTATTGTAAAGTTAGGCTACAACTACATAATAGATAGCCTAATGATAAAATACATAGCTACCCAACATATACAAAACACAAAACATCTGTATAACATTTATGCAATGTTGGACCAACGTCGAAGATGTTGGGCCGACGTTGAATAAATGTTATACAAATGTTTTGTGTTTGCTGGGTATTCATTTTTCAAAGCAGGCTAAGGATACTTAACAGTGTCTTGCTGCATTGAACAATAAGTCATTTTCAGATAATTGTTGACGCCTCGCGTTTATTCATGTTGGTATAAAATCAACAAAAGTGCTATTAGGTAGCATGGTGATAAAGATTATATGCAGGCCAGGCATACAGCTCAGGTAGGGAGAGGGGGGTATTTGCGCTAGAGATTTTAGGAATTGCCGCGTTAGTACGCCTGATTATGGATCGCATCATTTAGCTGATGTCGTATTCGTATACATGTGATGCAGATACTCGACTTCCATGGATGACATCATAATATTACCCCAAATTGTAAAACCCCGACCACCATAAAATAGCTGGGAAATATACCTCACAAAAGTTCAGTCTTGCAGTGTGCAATAATGCACAAATTTGATTGAAGTAGATAGATGTAATGTCATAATATTCCTAATTAAAAACAACGCCCCGTATTTCATCTATGTCAAAAATATATATATTTTGTGTTCAAAACAATACGAAGCCTGATCTAGCAATAGTATTAAAAGGGTAATATCATCAGCGTAGGCTGTTCATATGAAACTAAAGCACACGGATGGCAATCATTCACTTGTTGCATATGTTGAAATATTGTATATTGTGAATCTTACTGCGAATATTCAAATGGAGATTTTTAATGATTTTGACCTGATTGTGTCGCTTTAATATAATATATATATAACATGCTACATAGTGGAATCAACCACAGCCACCAAATGTACCTGTTTGTTCACACAGTGATGTGCAAGCTGAATTTATACTTGCACAGTCCCCTGCATCACGTGTGTATCTGCATTTTATCATTGCATTACTAGTAGAAGAGAAATCCATTCTATTCGCCACTGTGCGCTCGTAAATTGTTATTCCACTCACACCTTGATAGCGACACTGTTCTGTCCATTAAACCCCTTATCTTCAACAGTAAAATTACCTGCATATCCTGTCTAATTACATTAGTCAAGGGTAACCCATAGCAGATGAAGTGGCTCTGACACACAGCGCCGGATATAGGTGTGTGAGGGCCCTAAGCCAAAAGTGTTTTTGGGCCCCAATAGACAGGGGGTCTCGGGGCCGCTTCAGGCCCTCAGAAGCTGACGTTTTTTTACATTACTGGATAATTATGCTGAGCAATTTTCATTCTATTCAAATTATATCTTCTGTGTTATTCGTTGAAACGTAACATGCATTAATGCATAGTTTGAAAACATGACAGTCACTGTCACCATATCGATTTACCCTTTAGTTTTTTTAAATAGTTGATTTATCCCTAACTATGTCATAATACAAACACTTTCAATGAAATAACGTTTTTTATTGCTGCATTGTTCCTGATACCATGTTTAATAAACTTTAAAATGGGAGGGAAACATATGAATTAAACATAAGTTATCAGCATTGGTCAGTATATCACAGGGGGCCCAACCAGTTATTCAACGATTGGGACAGAAAAAGAATAGGGCTCATGCCGCCATGTCAGCTAGATATAGAGGAACTTGTGAATTTCATGAAAATTATCAGCATTGAACAATAAAGCACAGGGGGCATCAACCTGTTATTCACCGATCGGTAAAGAATAGGAATTAGCCCCCTGTCAGATGTAATATGTCAAAGACATCAGGAAAAGAGTTTTTAAGATTTTTGCCTGATTGTGTCGCTTTACTACTGTAAAATATAATAACATGCCATATAGTGGATATAGTCCGTCACCCAAGGGGGGGGGGGGTAACCTTGTTTTGGCTGATATAATTATTTTCATTTCTGATTATGCATCACCAGCATCTTTGTGAAGATATCTCGGCAGATGTGGGTTTCTAAGCCTTGAGGGATTTTGTTCAAAATTCAATATGGCCGACATGAAATTTATTTATTTATTTATGTATTTGCAGTATTTAAAAACATACGCACAAATCCAGCACAGCTGATCATGGCGCTTACAATAATAACATCATTTATTGACATCATTAAATAAAAAGTTATGTTAAAAAAATAAAGAAACATAGTTATAAATAAATCTTAACATTAGCTAGATTAAGTAAATTGTAAAAAAATGTGTTTTTAACTTCTTTTTCAAAATATTCACAGAGTTTGCTGTCTTGATATCATGTGGAAGATTATTCCACAGGACAGGCCCTTGTACACTAATAACTGCCTCTGTCAGAGTCACTTGCAACAAAAAATTATATAGTTATCATACATTCCTCAATATTTGAAATAGAGACTTGATTTTATCACCAAATCATGTTTTCAGTATCCAGAAATACACTAAAACACACGGGAACTTCATTCGACATCACTATCATGAAAAATTCAAAATAGCCAGTCAAAAAATCACCAATGTTATCATAAATATCTTTAATCTATAATTGAGATATCGACAATATTATCGCACAAATTTGCTACGATATCGAAAATGCAATAAAACAGACGATACCTTTATTTGACATCATTATCTTGATAAAAAAATTATGTTAACACCTATTTATACAATTTATCAATACTATATTAAAGCCATAGTCCACTGATGATTATTTACGGGACACTGCACTCCCACAATTCAAAGTGACCCAGTACTGATCAACAGTCATGAAACAAGATCAAATCGAGCTCTTAAATCACATTTCTAAAGACAAGCTGTATTTTCAATAATCTGTAATAATCTAAATATTATATTTAGATAATTTAAATAATATTATAATAATAACTATGTCTATTATTAAAAATGTTTATATGAATGAGACACGGGAGCGTCATCACACATCTCGAATAAAAGTAGCAATCTGTGGACGTATAATAATCAGTTAATAGACAATTTATATTGTTGCCTCTCACATTGGAAATAGCCTCAACGTGATTTATTTCACAGAAAGAATGTTACATTAACAAGGAGTTGAATATAAAGATTACATACAGTGACAGGGATTGATGTGGCAAGGATAGACATGTGTAGATGTTTAGATATCATATTTCACAGGCCACTCCATGAGAGAGTTGTCAGGGTCTTATCAAAACATTAAAAGTCATAAAACTATCCCTGACTATTTTACCGTCTTCTCCCCTGGACCAAAGATCCGACCACCTCCCTAAAATCAACACAGCGCCAGCTATCACGAACTGTGGTTGAAACCGGGGGGGGGGGGGGGGCGGACGTGTAACCGCCACTGGTGACATGCCCAATCGACACAACAATAATTATATTTATGACCCAGGCACAGATAACATGAAAGAGAAAGTTTGTGGCCTGTTTCATGCCCTCCTTTACCTTGTTTACTATCGTCATGCGTACACGTAAATTTGATAATTATAGAAGAATTATTATTTGTATTATTTTAAATAAAAATTTGCCAATAATAATATACTACGTGCCTATGTCAATATCTGAAATGATAATGACATTATGTGAAATAACAGAATTAATAACATAACGCAGCCGCGGTGGTTGGAATGTCGAACTAGTAACCACCAGCGATCCCCAGTTAGGTAACAGCCAAATTTCGAGCTAGAAGCGGGCGGCTGCCGCTGTCACGGAGTCCCCGTGGTGGTTTGAATATTGAACTAGGAACTGACAGTGCTCGCAGGGCATCAGCCATGATGCAGTGTTGTCAAAAACATGGCCTGGTTGGTACCCGGTCAGCGACTGCGCCCAGCCTCTCCGTGCAGGGGTTAGCCAACGCTGTAACGATGCTGGCTACTGGCTGATCATATAGCAACGTAACATGTTAATTTACAGGTTCACATCTGCTATAAATGTGAGCTGACTAGGCCTACTCATTGGAAAGTTGAACTAAGAACTGGTAGCTGGTTACTTATTCGAATGTTGAACTAGGAACTTGGAACTGGTTACTTATTCGAATGTCAGCTAGGAACAAAGAACTAGTAACCAAAATTACCGACCTGAAATAGAGGTATTTCACTAGTTTGTAGCTTTATTTGTTAAGAAAATGTATTTGACCTTGAAATTTAAAAAACGTCCGCTGCTTAAAATTTTCCACTTGATCCAAGTAGCATTTGTGCCAAGTGGCATAATCATGATAATTCTATTACAAAATGCAGGGGGCATATTGTTAACCTGTACACTATTTAGACCCAATGTGAATCAACCTGCAGCCCAGTGTATAGGCCTACACATGATGCAATGTATATACAACTGATAGACACTGGCCCATGTATGCGCGTTTGAAATTTGAACACAGGTTTAATGATAGTTACCAATAGAAACACATCTGTTTATGTGTATTTTGACGACTAAGGATTTCATTTCAGAGGAAAGTCCTCTGAAATATTTTATTTAGTCCTTCCGGTATAAACTGGAATAAAGGCTAGTCTTTTAACATTAGTTTTCCGATTATTTAACTCTTACTACCGTAATTACTTTTATTATCGCCACCTCTTTCTTTTGTAAGACTATTCTTGCTACTGGATCGGCGTTCATGTTTATATGGCCTCGTTCTGATCTACGGCAGGTCTAGCAACTTAGTTTCGCTTCAATGATTTTACAAATTCGCGTTCTATCTCCTTCTAAACACATTTTCGGCAAGATTGGAAATTTACTTTTTTGTTCTTTGTTGTTTACTTTTTTTGTTCACACCAATTTATAAACTAAAACAAAGGGTTAAACGCAAATTGACCCTTAGTGTACTAAAGAGCCCTACCAGCCATTCACCACTCACTGATCCTGAATGTACTGCTTCATGCTCCCTGTCTGACAGTGAATTATGTGAATTATGTGGATTATGTGATAAACAGACATGCAGTGAAAATTTCAATAGTAGAAAAAATCTAGTCTTATCTGAAAACAAACTTTTACCAACTAATACAAGCACGCAACTTCCGCGTCCAACCCCGGAACTTTTCTCAGATGACGATTGCAATGCTAGCTCTATCTTAAATGTGGCCAATGACCTGTCTGTATTGCGGACGATTGAAGCAGAGCTTGATATGGATGATTCCATCGCTTTATCTAACATATTTCCTGATATGACTGATGCTAATATTTCTAAAATGACGACTCGTGGAGGCAGAAAGTCACAAAGTGTCAAGAGGGGTGCGAGTGCTGACGACTCACTGGATAATGTTCAGTGCGACTCTGCTAATGACCCTCCCACTGACTACATATCTCAGTCAGTAGATCTCTCATCAGATACTGTGCAGCGTAATTCTACTATTGACAGTCCTACCATCTGCAATCCAGATCCCAAGAAAAAGTCAAAGAAAGTGGTGAAACGACGTAGTGCTAGGTTGAAAAATGCAACATTGGACAAAGTGTTAGAAGAAGCCGAAGAGCCGACATCTGCGCCCCAAGATCCTTCTAATACCACAACTAATACTACACAGCATAACCCAAAATCTCTTCATCCAAAGAAGAAATCGAAATCAAGTCGTACCAAGTCGTACTCACCAACCAATCACTCTATCAAGTGTTGTATGTGCATGGACTGGTTTATAGGTGGCGATGATAAAGACTACTAAGGCACAGTCTGGTTATGTAAATTATGCCGTTCACTGCCACAAACCATCCGCCAGATCAGAGATGATTTGGGTGTTATGCAAGATCTTATCAAATCACTAAATGGGACAATTAAATACTTGAATTGGTCAAACAGTGACGTGCTGGTGCAACTAACACGAAAAGCACAACAATGTAATGATCTGACACATGAACTGAGCCGCCTAAAACAGAACAACAACCATAACGTGACACATTCTACTGTAGACTGCGATCCTGTGCCTAGGACCAAACTAGGTCTTCAGAATGAGCCACAACTCACCCAGCCGAGAACTGCACTACTACTCATTGGCTCTTCTCATGTAAGTAGATTTGAGCGCATCCATGATGATGTGCAGCTAAGGAGTATGAGTGGTGCCAAGACCCATGATGTGTTGAACATGCTACAAAAACATCCAAACGATGATACAGGAGTAGTTTCTATCATTGTTGGTTCGAACGATTGCAGTTCAAAAGCAACAGGGCGGGGGCCCTAGGGTAGTGGTTAGCACCGCTGCCTTTCACGCCAGAGTTCGGGGTTCGGTTCCCGGTCTCGGCGGTTTCAAAGAAACAAAAATGTTTCTTCCCATCCACGTGTGAAAGTCAGTATTGTGGGGAGCCTCCGTGACCGAGAGGTAGCGTGCTCGGCCTCAGACCGCCAAGGCTCGAATTTCGAATCCTGTGTCTGGAGGACAGTGTCATCTCAATCATCTCACCATCATCAGGAGGTTCTCCTGGCCCAGTTTAGCCTATATGTGCACAAAGGTGGCCTAAAGCCCGATTCATTTCATGTCATTTCAAAAGCAACACTGGACGATATTATTAAAAGATACGAATGTGTTCTAGAAGAAGCCAAGAGAGTAGCTCGTGATAACGTTTGTGTGTCGAGTATTCTTCCACGACTCACGTCAGCTGCCTACAATACTAAAGCGGATATATTAAATGACAAACTGAAGGCCCTCTGCTCTGACATGCAATGTACATTCATTGACCATGATATCAACCTTCGGTTTCAGGGTGGATCTGTTGATGATAGTGTGTTTACGGATAATGTGCATCTTAATAGTAAAGGGCTCCTACGGCTAATCAACAACCTGAAACTGAATGATAAAATCAGAGCGAAGAAAACTTTTAGCCATGTATCCCGGCCTACATAAAACGCGTCATCTGCTTCAGCCAGGAAGACGATACCTATTTACAATAATGACCAGCCTCCGAGTTGCTGGTTTTGTGGCTATGATGACAGGGCCGATGGGCCACCCCTTGCCCAAACTATCACGTTGTTCAGTCCCCTATCCACTGATAAAGAAACTGAAAATATTCATCCGAAGGTTTTAAAAATGAGTCATATTCCTGTACATGTTAATAATAATAAGGATATTCCTGTACATGTTAATAATAATAAGGATATTCCTGTACATGTTAATACCAATAAGGATAAATAAGAATCAAATGAATATAACGAAATGGATCAAAGTAATAGAAATGAATGTGATAAAAAATCACCCATAACTGGAAATTATGACGCCACCTATCATACTTGTCCATTATATTCTGGTATGTTATCTAATGTTTTGAAGTCTGCTCATGGTTTGAAAATTGCTCATTTAAATACACGAAGTTTAAGAAGTGCTAAGAAAGATAAAATTTCACAAATACGATTGCTACTGAGTGATCATAGCATTGATATTTTTGCAATTTCCGAAACATGGTGGACAGCAGAGATTTCTAATGACGAAGTGAACATTGATGGCTATTCTCTTTACCGTAAAGACAGACAGCATCCTGCTGGTGGTGTGGCGTTGTACGTAAAATCGTCAATACCACATGAATTTAGTAGTGAGCTAACTGAACAATCTAACATTGAAGCCGTTTGGGTTAAGATAATGGTTAATAATGTTTCACCATTTAATGTATGCTCTTTCTATCGAAAACCAAATGCAGACAAAAAATACTTTGATAATATGATAGAAAATTTTGAATTGGCAATGTCTAAGCATGAAATAATAATACTTGGTGACTTTAATTTGTATTATACTCTTGATGACAGCTTGTCCAATAACCCGGCACATTATATTGAATTAATTCTCAACTGTCGTCAACTCATCACTACACCCACCCGTTGTACACTGACCACGAAATCTACAATTGATCTTATATATTCATCTATGTCAGATCACCATATTTCTTCAGCTACAGTACCATGTTCAATAAGTGACCATGACTTAATCTATACTGTAGTCAGTCGCCGCCACAATAATAAGAAACCTGTTAAGTATGTAAAAACAAGAGACTATAATAAATTTGATAATAGAAGATATAATGAAGATTTAAAAGGCATTAATCTTAATGCCTTGATTGAAAACAGTAAACGTATTAATGATGCTTGGGAAATATGGTCTTCTATAGTTATGAATGTCATGGATAAACACGCCCCAGGGCGAACGTATCGAGTTAAAGACAGATGCAATCCGTGGGTTACCCGCGATATAATAATGATGATGTATAGACTTGACTATATATGTAAAAAAGCGAAGGACACCCAAGATCGTAAAATTTTCAGAGAATATAGAAATTTACGTAACCAAATTGTTAGAGAAATACGCCATGCTAAATCCAGTTATTATTCCAATGAAATCCGCAAATCACGTGATTCAAAGACTATGTGGAAAACTATTCGTACCCTACTACATAACAAAAAAAATGATTCATCTTCTCACAATGTGTCGCCTCAGGTTTTTAACGATTATTTTTCGACCATAGGATCTAAATTACACACTACATTTGATGAGACCACGCAACTGCATTGGTCACTGCCAAATTTATCTCATCAATTCAAATTTAAGCAGCTTTCAGTAGATGAGGTTTGCAGTCATATCTCTAAGCTATCAGATGTATCAAAAACGGATGTCCTTGGCTTTGACGCTAAATTGCTCAGAAATGCATCAAGTGAACTGTCATCCAGTCTTACTTTATTATTCAACAAATCACTACTTTTTCACAGTCTACCCCATGACTGGAAGAAAGCCCGAGTCACACCCATTTACAAAGGCACTGGCTCTGTGGAGGAACCAAGTAATTACAGGCCGCTATCGGTGGTCTCTCACATCTCTAAGTTTTTTGAAAAATGTGTTAATGTACAACTAATGCAATATTTTGAAAGTCACAACCTGTTAAGATGTGACCAATCTGCATTTCGCAAAAAACATTCCACAACTACAGCTCTGCATAGACTGGTTGATGACTTACTTGACAACATGAATGAAGGGATGGTAAATTCTATTTGCTTTTTCGACCTAAAAAAATGTTTTGATTCTATTGATCACAAACTCCTTATTCTAAAACTTGAAAAATATGGTATTTTAGACAGAGAAATGTTATGGTTCACTGATTACCTATATGACCGAACTCAGTCTGTTTTTGTTAATGGCTCTTCTTCTTCGTTTAATGACATTAATGTTGGAGTCCCACGGGGATCAGTATTGGGTCCGCTTTTATTTCTGGTCTTTATTAATGACTTACCCTGTTATCTAACCAATACTTTTTTGAATATTTACGCAGACGATACTGTCATACACGCATGTGGTAGCGACATTAATAACGTTCAACAACTTTTACAGAGGGATGTTGATATTGTTTCCCAATGGTTTTTTCATAATAAGCCGTTAGTTAATGAACTTAAAACACATTGTATGATTGTAACATCTAATCGGGAACTTTTGTCTCATAGACTGAATATAAATTCAAATGGCACACAAATTGTTAAGGTTAAGTTAAGGTCACTAAATATCTAGGTTTCTGTCTAGATACAAAATTATGCTGGTCTGATCATATCAGCAAATTAGTAAAAAAAATTGCACCTAAAATTCGATTATTGAGACGTTTAAGATATATTGGGTTTTTTTATTGCCTCTCTAGATACTACATGGCCACCGTCCAGTCTCACATAGATTATTGCTTGACAGTCTGGGGCTTCACATCTTCTCACAATTTACATTTAATACAGAAAATGCAAAATCGTGCTGCCAGGCTTATTACCAACAATTTTGATTTTAACACTAGGGGGATTGACATTGTGAGGGATCTGGGGTGGCTCAGTATTACCCAGCGTAGAGATTATTTCACTACGCTCTTAGTTTTTAAATCTTTAATTGGGAATTTGCCTGATCATATTTTAGATAATTTTACATTTAAACGTGATATTGCCATCAGGCAAACTAGATCGTGCGATACTAATGTTTTATATGTGCCTAAAATCAACAGATCTAAATTTAAGAGTGCATTACAAGTTAATGGGCCTATGATATGGAATAATCTTTCTATTCATATACGCAATTGTAACTCCATACACTCATTCAAGAGGCTTCTAAAAACATTTTTACCGCAGCAGAGTTAAAATACTTTGTTTTGATTAATATTGTTAAATGCATGATTTCTATATGTATATGTTATATATGTATTTTATAGTAACGTCAATATTACCTTGTCTTTGAGGTACATCAGGGCAACTATGTAAAATAGCACCTTCTGCTAATCAGTTTTACCCTGAATAAATATATTTTATTATTATTATTTTTTTATATTTTTTTTTATTGTTATTATTATTATTATTATTATTATTATTATTATTATTATTATCATTATCATTATTATTATTATTATTATTATTATTATTATTATTATTATTATTATTATTATTCTTATTTTATTATTATTATTATTATTATTATTATTATTATTATTATTATTATTATTATTATTATTATTATTATTATTATTATTATTATTATTATTATTATTATTTTTATTTTTATTATTATTATTATTATTATTATTATTATTATTATTATTATTATTATTATTATTATTATTATTATTATTATTATTATTATTATTATTATTATTATTATTATTATTATTATTAATTAATAAAGGTATATATATTTTATATTCAAGCAATCGCAGATTGATTGACCAGTCGCAGTTGACAACTCAGGCAAAGCTATATCTCGGATGATAATCCATCCAAGGAAGTATAGCCAATGGATGGTCCCTTTGCGACCATTCATTACATTTTGGTTATGACTTAACAAAGCTATAACATGGATGATAATTATTCATCCTATAAGGTGTAGCCCACATAGGCTACCGGTCCCTGTGTGACCACATTAAATATCTTGATTCTATGTATTATTAAATAATTTGATATCTATAGCCTAATTATATAGCTCAATATTTTCCTGTACGAAATGTGTTGAAATATATGAATAATCTGTTTTTTTGTCCTGTGATCCAATTTTCATTGTGTCATTTACAGTAAGCTCGTGGTGTTCGTGTACACCACATTTTCTAATATCCCGTTGATCTATAAGCTTTCGGGTTGGATAGCTTTTCTCGATTTGTTTATATTTGCTTTTTCCGGATCCCCAAGCAATGATTTAAATAAAGTTAATAGTTTCCTTACCTCATTTTATTTATCGATGATATTTTTCTGGTTCCATATATAGAGGATTAATCAGGACCGTATTATTATTATTATATTTCTTTCCGGAAGTTAGATTTATCCGTATAGGTATATGCCAGAGAATCCTGACATATATAATAATAAGGCATTTATTTAGGTTACAAAGAGAGCACGGTTTCCCCTTGTCCAGACAATACAGTTTCTGCCGCTCGGCTGTCACTATCCCTCCATTGGGGTTGGACGGGACAATCGGTTTACCGTGACAGTATACCATCCTCAACATTTTAGATAGAGATTTTATTTTTGTCACCAAACCACACATGTGTTTTTTTATCGGTGAATGCAATGACATCGTTTTCAACTTTTTTTTGAAATCAGGATCATGCCTGAAAATTTATGTTTGATAAAAAACGATTACGCTGAATGTTCTTTTACGTACATAACAAAGTACAGTGCAAAGCGTGAAGGGGTGGCCCTGATGTAGGCCTAGTGGTAGACTGTCACATCGAAGATTATACGTTAGTCCCCCGATCTGGCATGTATGTTCAAACAAATGTTTCTCATCTACACTTAAGAATTCGGTACTATGGGGAGTAGCGTGCTTCCCCTCAGACTGTCAGGGTTCCAATTTTTTTTGTAAATTGTGGGTCTATACGACAGTGTGATCTGATTCATCTCATCAGCCTTGGTGAGCAATCCTGCCTCAGTTTAGTATGTGTGTGCACATATGTCTTCTCCTAGGGCCATTCATCTATTCTCAGAGCTATAAATTGTTAAATTATACCCACATTAAAAAAAAATCAATCACCACTAAAAGTAAGAACTGAAGAAATCAAGTACTTCAAACAGCATAGTTGCATCAGTTCTGCTTCCACCGTGACCGTCTGTTATTGCGTATTAGGCACATAACAATTATTAAAATTATATTTATATTGACCTTATATTACATAATTAAATATCTGATATTACACAATAATTATCTTTCATTTAAGTCAATATCACATATTTAAACATATCATCAGCTCGTGTTCTCAAGCATGAATTTTAATGTACTGCTATGGTTGGTATCAATCGCAAAAAAGGCATTCCACTAGAGAAAAATTATTACCTTGCTTAGTTCTTCTAGTATCATGAATACTATTATTCTTATGCATGCTGTCTATTCAAGCAACATCTAACTAATCAGTGATATACATGTATATTTAGTTACATCTCTGTCTGATATAACACTACCAGTCTGAAGGCTTAATATATTTTTGATATATCCTATATTGTAGTAGTACTATAAGTTATTTTCGATTTAATCGGAGTATAGCAAATTTGTAGCCATTACAGAAAAAACTACATATGTACCTTGTATAGTAGCTGTAATGATAATTATATTATTGTGTACAGTGAATTAAAAGTAAATTAACCTACACATGATTTTTGACATAATGATAATAATCCTGTGAAAAACATATATAATAAGTAATATGTTTAGTGCTAACACAATGTTTAGTGCTGACATAATGATAATAATCTTGTGAAAAACATATATAATAAGAAATATGTTTAGTGCTAACGAGTTATATACCATATCAAATCATCATAGCGATAACATCTCCCTACATATTATATAGTTATGTCATTACATTATATATTAACTTGTGTAATTATAATTCAAAGTGTACTTTATTATCATGAATATTATTATGCAATAATTTAATATGTGGAATGCCGGAATGCAAAAGTGGAACAATAACCTGTTATTTACCTTCTAAATTACAATTGTGAAAGTCTGCATTGTGGCATATTTGTTGATCGCCTGTCTAGTGATTAGTAGAACTTGGGTGCAAAAAAGAGTACCATTTGAGCATAGTTTTGCATTGGAAACCCCCATGGCAATGTGAACTAACAGAAAAAACATTTTAAATCTCCCATGATATACATATTCGCTAGCTTGTCGGATGGTGAAATGTCTGCAATTAGCAGGATAGTATGGTATGACCTGACCTGATGTAATTATGGTTACTGCATAATTGAAAATATTACATAAATAGAAGGGTCACCGTTTTTTGTAAACAATCTTTTGTGACCGTTGCTATCGAAGTTTTGTTTGATGATTTTATAAAATTAAGAAAACAGCCCTCTGCCTTGCGGAAAAGTATAAGCGTAATTTCTGAAAGCCTAATATTCCAAATGGCTTCCAAAATATAATACAAATTGTCCTAGTGATTCACCATATAGTTAGATCTTTGTGTAAGTTATAGTTTCTATGCGGTTCTCTCTTAATTAATTTATTCGGTTTCTTGAAATTATTTAAAATTGACCTATATTTTATTCACTAATCCAAGATTGTCGGCGTTTTGTCTCTCTTACTAGATTAGTTGACCTATGTAACACCTCCTCCCCCCCCCCCCCCTCGAAAATCCAAGACGGCCGGCGTTTTTGATATGCGTGATTTATTACTAAGAGAGGTAATTTTTGGCTTCTAGGTAATTTGACAAATCTTTCACACCTAAATCGAACATGTTTAACATTTTTTTTAGGAAAAAATAATATTATTTGTGAGTAAATTTAAAAAATGTAAATGTTTACATGGACGAAATTTGAGAAGGTTACCATTTTCAAAAAAAATAAGTAATATATGTTGATCTACCATACGATGTTTATTGTCATAAAATATACCGATTCACGTGATATTTTAGACCAACCAATTATTGTGTCCTCCTGCGACATGGCCGACTTACTTTCTCTATACGAGCTAGCCCTAAACTAAGCCTAGGAGAGCTGGCAGACGAGTTTAGATGTTGCACATTTGTAATTTTAAATTACAGCTATGTTACCGGTAATGAAAGGGATTGGAAAGTAGAATATTATTCAATATGTTATAATTTTGACCAATATTGGGGTCATTTGGGATTCAATTAAATACAGTCTGTGATATTTTGCTTTAAACTGTATTTGTACATGTTCGATGTTACAATTATTGTGGAATTGACCACAGCAAGTGAAAATTATGGCTTGTTTTTTTTAAATAATAGAAAATAGTTTCTGCGGATAAAATGCTCACGAATCTACAATTAGAGTAAACATAAAATACCTATTTCTTCTGTTTTATTTTAAATAACAAAATACATCCTCCCTTACATATTGGCAGGAGTGGTATTGCTGCGCCCCTCTTCCGAGAATTTAACATTTTTTGTTCAATACAATTATACTTCTACTTTACAAGCAATATTTTTTGTCACAATGTGTCTAGAATCTCTTTTTTTTGGGGTGGGAAGAGGTCCACACGGCCGGGCCGCAAAATTTATAGTCTGACCGATATTAACAACATCGACCAGAAAACGAGTTGTTGGCTCACAGTTAATGTAATGTTCGCTGAGATTTGCAGAAACCAGTGTTGCGCTGCTTAGCACATTTAGGCCCTGTTCGACTCACACTGATCTGAAAATAGTTTAGTGATCCGGATTGCTTCTAAACGAACGCCGTGAATTTATTGCCGCCAATCTAGAAATAGTTTGAGCCAAATAAACCATCTGGTTTGGCAATCCGATTCCAGATCCAAATTTACAGCAAATCTAAATCAGTTTGAGCAAAAGAAACGCATGGTTTGGCAAACCGATTCAAGAGCAGACCACCATACCTTCATGCCGGCAGGTTTGATGGGTTGGTCAATTCGGTTCTATCGTTTGGAAATCTGGTGCCAATCAAACGCTCTGGATTGGTAAACCGGTTTACCCCTTGAGCACTGAGTTATTTAATTTAAATTTTCAGTCACTTGAAGTTGCGACTCGCTATCGCGACACACAACTTCAAGTGACTGAAATTTATGTTATTTGTGAAATTTAGGTCCGAATATATATCAGTATTTCAAGATTGAAGGCATGTTTAGGACCGGCCTACAGCCGGTATCCTTTTAGATTTATTCTGCCTGATTTTGTGTGCTATTTAGGGGGAAGAGGGGTGCTGTATGTGGAAAACGGTTCACATTTCTGTACACAAGTCCTTATGAACATGTGCAATATAACGTTTCAAGTCTTTAGGTTAAGTACTTTTGTCTTTAACAAATGTTCAGAAACAAATAGTCAGTATTTTATTTGTGTTTAGCAAAGGGTTTTGGTTGGAATAATGTTGGCCCAGCGTCGCAGATGGTGGCCCAGTATTACATCAGCATTGGGACAATGTATCGTGTTATCTAGTGTTTCTGGCACCGGGATGTTAAAGCGTCACAAGCATAATTGAGAAGTCAGAAAACACGGTACAATCACCCAATGCTGATTCAATAACGGACCCAACATTGGCCCGAAATTTGTAGTCCAGTCATTTTAAGGCTGGACCTAGACAAAATTGCAACATATTTTTTTTTAACGGAATATGTTTTGGAAAGCCCCCCAGAAACACATATCAAAAGTCCAGAAAAATCGGAGTGATCAAAATATCATAAAATCACTAATTAGTACCGCCATTACCGAAATATACATTTTCAGCTATATCTCTATCAAAAATCATGATATCATCACAAACATGTTGTCTACACCCATGTTTTGAGGGTCAAGGAAGCCGACTGTGTCATTCACAATTCAATAAACTTTATATTAACGACGTAATAAGTAAATGGGCGGCTACCATGGTTACGTAATTAACTTTTTTCAACAGCGAGCGAAACATCAGTACATGTATGTATATTAAAAGATAACACTAGAAAATGTGGTATGGGACTGTTTAATAATATAATGCTACATATCAAATGTTGAAAAAAAACTGTTATCAAATATTACTTGTAGACAGTTACTGGCCAGCTAATAAAACGAAATAATCCACACATATGTATTCCAGTGAGTTATATGTCAGTCATGGTACCTCTCATTCGCTTATAAAATTAACAGATTCAATGTTTTTTATTCATCACCGGCTATGTCATCTGGAATTATAGGAGAGTTTGTACAGTTTATTCCCTTGCAATCACCACACCCTACAGTACAGTCCAAACCATGATTCCTGCACGTGCATACTCTTGTACTACAGTTTGTTTTACAATTACATCTAATTATTTTCAGTACTGCCTGGGGAGCAATTGGTAGATGTGTTGTCTGTGGCCTTAGATGTCCTTCAATGCTCAGCCAATTCTTCAGGGTTCAAATTCAATTTACCAATCCACTCATGTATTTGGTTATACACACGGGTACTGTGATATTGAGCAGCTGCTGCAGTTGGGGGTAATGTATGCAATCGCACAGATGATATGTTTGTGGCCAGCTTTTTAAAAAATCGACGATAACGTAATTTATCTAATCCCTCACCTACATGGCCCAGTTTAGCCTATATGTGCACAAAGGTGGCCTAAAGCCCGATTCATTTCATGTATTTACATTGCCACCGTACAGCGACACAATGGCTTCCTCACCAGCAGATATGATGCTATCCATCGATACATTAGTTAAGAAGATTTCAGCTTGTTTTTTGAAGTTCGGATCACTCTTCAGTTTTTTCAGCGGTGTTCCCTTCCCAATGCCAAATAGACGTGACGTGGTGTCACATCCCGCAATTGCATGGTCAAATGGTACACTGCACACACAGATGGACCCAGGGCAGTTTTAATCCAGTTTTGGACGCACAGCAATATTAAAATATATGTATCTTCACAAATGATTGTTGTAGCACATTTGATAGCACACTGCACTGCTGTCTGAACAATCAACACGTCTGCATCACTTTCATCATGTAGCACAGTACAACTTGCTTCTTCAAGTTTATTACCCAACAAGTAGATGAAATTCTGTTTATCAACATTATTTGCTAAGAAATGTTCTTTGTTTTTATTGGCATATCGCCATTAAACTTCACTTCAGCTCCAATAACACCACCTGATCTGCGGAGGTGTGCCATATATTTGGTTAAATGCCCTGCTAAATAGCCATCAAATACAATAATTGGCTTAAAATATTTTTTGCAGACATTGTTTACATACATATCACACACCGAATCGTATGTAGATCCTCTTGGTCATGACATTTTATGCAATAGTGACCCTCTGCTAGCACTTTTTGCATGCTGCTCAGCTCTGTGGGTGATGGACCAGGCATTTCATTTCCGTCACGATCAGTCCAGATTACATCCGCCAACACAGACTTCTTTGCCTCTCTTAGGAGTCATGATGGTTCGAATAGTGCTGATGGTTGACTGCATAATTCATATTTGAATATTTCAGCTTTGGCTTCAGCCAATTTCACTTGAAGCTGCCAAGAAAAGCTAGCCCACCACATCGTTTCCTCCCATGGATTTAGGTATCTCACACCCTACCTCTTCTGCCTTGTCAGAATCTACTGTGCTATCACATGTAACACCTGATGAAATATTGCGGAGTGATTGACCTGCAACAAAAGGGTTTCTGTTGATTAGATACTGATGAAGAGATGTAATGTCTTTGCCATCTCTTATTTGCCTGGCCTCAGACACATCTTTGTGCTGATTACTTGTAACATAATTTGATCCTGTAAATTATTGCATGGCACCATTTACTTCTGAGCACGCAGGCATGGAAAGTACCCATTGTGCACATTGCAACTCTTCCATCCCTCTACCTCGTGTTAATCCACCTGTGTTTTTATTGTCCGCATCAGTATTTGCTCAATCACTAAATCGGTTGACAGCCCTGCCCAGTATCTGTCACTCCGACGTACAACATGGTAGCCAGAGTTTAATAAGGCAAACACATCGGGATGTTCTGTCTCTAGTTTGAGAATTTACTGTAGATGATTATAAACGGATTTTGTAAATAAATTGTGCCCTGCAGCAGCAAAGAATGGTAACATATCTTGAAGTGTCTTCAGCATAAGGCTGAAATTTCCAGTTTCTCTCCGATTTGATAACCTGGCGTAGTATGTCTATCATTTTCATGTGCTGGAGCCACAGACATGCAGTGCGATGCGATACAAGCTCATTCTTCTCATTCTCCAGTTTTTTGGTGAAATGTATCAAGGCAATGGTCAGAACACACCTGTTCTGCAGACAATTTACCTCCATCAGTTGGCAGGGTTGGTCATAGAGTTTTAGCACCTTGCCCATTTCATCACAGATATCTTAGCTGATGTGACGGAAGGTGGTTGATAATGTTCATCAGTGAGTGTTGAATGCTCATCGTGTGGTGCGACCTGGCAGTACTCACTACCTACCGTTGTGTCTCCTATGTGGAAAACCTTGTTTACAAGCATTGCGTTCAAAGCGGGATCTACAAGCATGTGTTGATGAGCTGCTCGTGCTAATGCTTTTCCACTTAGCATATGTACTACTGTATTTGATGAATATATAACCTCTAGTACCTCTCAAGTGACAAGTAACAAGTTATTTATTCTGATGGTCCTCTTTAGTAGAAGATAAGACAGAGTTGCCAGGCTGGGCCGTATGCACCAACTTCACGTTCACCCCAGTGGGGGTAAATGATACCACAGAGGTATTAACCTCTGGGGTTTCATGAAACCCTAGGGGTTTCAACCTCCGGGGTTTTCCTGGGAATTTACCTCGTATGCACCATCTCCTGAAAACACGGGATTACAAACCTCCATTGTTATATAATTTACCCCGCGTGGTTATTCACTGTATTGACTATTTGATGGGGATTTCCTAATGTTTTGCTGTCCATCAAGAACTACAGCAGTATATATATATATATATATATATATATATATATAAGTTGGCAGATTAGTCGACTAAGTTTTAGATTGAAATAACTGTGTGCCAAGTCAGCTGTACAGATTAGCAATAAGATCGAAATTAACACCAAT
>OZ024902.1:32925986-32982616 GCA_964017125.1 Flabesymbios commensalis
GTATAACAATAATTTAACGTTATAAGGGTTAATGCGTCAGTTTGGTTGTGTCTGGGATCTGGCTCCGTATCGCAGCCCCCCCCCCCCCCCCTCACGCCGTCCTGGCCGGGATGGGAACACGGGATCCTGCATACAACCACCGGCTGCAGGAGGCATTGCAGCAACCAGAGCAATCCAGAATCCTGGATAAACAGCCTATTTTCTCATCAGACAAATGTCGTTCAGTATGCCACATCCTGGATTACTGGGTCAGACAGTAGTGATGATGATGATGCTGAGGATTTCACAGGTCACCACCTATGACCGAGTTCAACAACAAAAATGCCAAGTTACGTGAGTACAGCTTGTGTTGTTCTCATTTTAAATCTAGGTCGAGACGTTGATTTAATTTCAAAACAACGTCGAATGTTAATTACAGTAATTTAATAAAGTAATTAATACAACGTCATTAGTGCCTCAACCTTCGGCGGATAGAGTTCAGAGGCGTACTTTACGAGTTAAAAGATTACTACCTTTTGACTTTGCACAGCAAATTTCACCACTGGTGTATGTATTTGACAGCCACCTGTAGGTGAACCGTAATCTACTATGTTACACAATCATGTATACGCTCCCAGGTAGATTTATCAATAAATATTCTCACAACCAGTCCCATCACTCACCTACAATATCACGATGTCTCGCGTATAGCGCGACCTAAATATATATGGTCAATAAAAATACACACAGCTAGAACATTTCTCTAGAAGTATTACTGAGCTATAACAATACAATATCTCTAGACGTATTACTGAGCTATAACACTACAATGTATCTAGACGTATTACTGAACTATAACACTACCATGCCTCTAGACGTGTTACTGCGCTATAACACTACCATGCCTCTAGACGTGTTACTGCGCTATAACACTACCATGCCTCTAGACGTGTTACTGCGCTATAACACTACCATCTCTCTAGACGTATTACTGAGCTATAACAATACCATGTCTCTAGACGTATCACTCAGCTATAGCACTACCATGTCTCTAGACGTGTTACTGAGCTATAACAATACTATGTCGCTAGACGTATCACTGAGCTATAACACTACCATGTCTCTAGACGTGTTACTGAGCTATAACACTACCATCTCTCTAGAAATATTACTGAGCTATAACACTACCATATATCTAGACGTATTACTGAACTATAACACCACCATGCCTCTAGACGTGTTACTGAGCTATAACACTACCATGCCTCTAGACGTATTACTGAGCTATAACACTACCATGTCTCTAGAAATATTACTGAGCAATAACACTACAGGGGTTCTAGATGTGTTACCGAACTATAACATTTCCATGCCTCTAGACGTATTACTCAGCTTTAATATTACCATGGCTTCATAGACGTATTACTGAGCTATAACATTATCATGTCTCTAGACGTATTACTGAGCTATAACACTAATAAGTCTTTAGATGCACCACTGAGATATAACACTACCATGTCTCTAGATGTGTTACTGAGCTATCACACTACCATGTCTCTAGACGTATTACTCAGCTATATCATGACAATGTCTCAATAGACGAATTACGGAGCTATAACCCTACCATGTCTTTAGACGTAGCACTCAGCTATAACATCACCATGTCTTTATTATACGCATATTTGAGCTATAGAATTACCATGTCTCTAGACGTATTACCTAGCCATAACATTACCATGTCTCTAGACGTATTACTGAGATATAACACTACCATGTCTCTAGATGTGTTACCGAGCTATCACACTACCATGTCTCTAGACGTATTAATGAGCTATGCCATTGTCATGTCTCCAGACGTGTTACTGAGCTATAACATTGCCATGTCTCTAGACATGTTCCTGAGCTATAACATTACCATGTCTCTAGACGTGTTCCCGAGCTATAACATTACCATGTCTACAGACGTGTTAGCGAGCTATAACATTACCATAGCTATAGACGTATTACTGAGCTATATTAACACTACCATGTCTCTAGACGTACAATGTATTACTGAGATATAACACTACCATGTCTCTAGACATATTACTGAGCCATAACACTACCATGATAATGATAAGGGCGTTATAATCAATAAATAGATAATTTTATAATATACTTATTGCTTACAATATGCTAATGAATTGTACCCATGCTGCTGTAATACATTACATTGTTCTCAAACTTGTTTTTAATTTTCATTAGGAACAATGAGTTTATGGAGATAATGGATACATATGACAGAGGAAACCACCAAATACAATTGAGCTACGAGATAAACTATATAATTTGAAATGGATATCTTTACGTAAATTAAACGTATATTGAGGTGCGTATATAGAAGATTTAATTTCTAATCTATCTATCCTAATTCAAAGTTATGCAAATTATTACGATCACAAACAAAAAAGTAAATGAAATTGAGCAGGAGGTTGATTGTTGGTTGTGACCAATCTTTTGGGACAACGCATCATGTTTAACCGAGTGAAGCAACTTAGATAGCAGATTCGCACCCCACTCTGGCCTTCAAGTTTTAATGTAACAAAATGTTTCTTCCCCGCTCACAAATATTCGATATTGTGGGGAGCCTTCCTGGCCGACATGTAGCTTGCTCGGCCTCAGATCGCCAGGGCTCGATTTTCGAAGCCTGTGTCTTGAGGGCAGTGTCATCTCATTCATCTCACCATCATCAGGTTCTCCTGACAAAATTTAGCTTGAATGTGCACAGAAATGGCTAAAGCCCGCTTCATTTCATTTTAATTTGTGTTTGTACAGATCACATGGTGCTGAAGGTTGGCGTAAACGTGTACCTGAGAGAGCTGAGAGTTCACCCGGAAACTCTGGTACGTGCTCCTGTCAGACATAGCACAGGCGGGTGTGGAAATGGAGTGCCTATGTACTAGAGTAGAGGGTGTGGAAAGGGGGGTGTTTATGTACCTTAGCGAGCTGAGAGACTCTGGTACATGGTCCTGTCACACATGTTAGTCTGTATCAGCCTCACCACACCTGATAATACCTCACCTGGTATCATTATCTGGACCAAGACTTGGCCAGGCTATGGCACCAGGTGGGGCTTCATTTGGGTTTTAACCCTTTACTCACTAATCACGACTATAGCTGTTTTAACCCTTTCAGGCCTGAATTTACCATTGTCATCTTCATCCACCACAAGCCGCGAATTGCTGTCGCAATCCTCGACTTGTAGTGGATGACGATGATTGGATGTGGTTTAAAAATTGCCATGTATTAGTAGACCAGTTTCATGGAAATTTTCGTTCTAAAACCCTCGGTTGTAGGAAAATCAAATATGTTTTCAGAGATGTAAAATGATGCTTTAATGCATCGTGAGGGCTTAAAGGGTTAATCCGTTTTATTGACCGATCAAATCACTGTTATTAGGAATAAAATGAGTGACTAAGCATGAGGATTTGCAAATGTGTGCGCTTATATTAAACAAATATGATTATTCTCTCACCCACTTCAAGTGGGTGAAAAAATAAATATGCTTTGTAGGGACTCCGACAATAACTTCGCCAGTAAGGTAACTGCTAACGTCACAAGAATAAAGCAATCTGTTTGCTCGGACCAAATGAAGAACTGTATGGTTTGTTTCTACCAAATGTAATTTACTCCAATGAGAACTGGTGTATTTCTATATGGCATTTACTCTAATGAAAAACTGGTGTGTTTCTACAAAATGACATTTACTCTCATTTTCATTTACGTTTAAATATCCTGATTTTATTAAATATACAAGTATAACATTTTAAAGGGAAATTTTTATTTTCTCGTAACATAATTAAAAAATGATGCATAAACGCGGCATGGAGCCTTACGTATTGACTTACAACGTTCCGTAGAAATCGTCACAGCTCATTTGGCGTGAATGAAAACTTATCTGATAATATCCAGCCATCAGAGCGTTCGTCATGTACCTCTGCTACATGTCGTAGCTAACAAGATAATGATATCAGTGCTACACGTACGAAATCGAACGTAATTTAAATGCACGTTTTAGATCCTTCCACTGTATGATTAGCCTACTGTGTGATTTATGGTGAAGACAACAGTAGAAGTGGCTGAAGCGGCACTATCATTGTTATCACCAACAACCATAGAATCGGTAGTAAAGTATATAGTTATACAAAATATCAATATACCCAAGAATCACAGTAGAAACAACAGCAGCAGGAGTAACAGTAGCAACAGCAGTACCAACATGGGTATCAGCAACAGTACCAGTTACGCTGCTGCTGCTGCAGTGCAAAAGCAGTGGTGTAGGAGGTAGCAATAAATCATGAATGTGTACATTGCGAATAGAAAATAAACTGATTGAATAGCCTATACGTAACCCATATTTAATTTAGATGGTATAAAAACTATATTACATGAACTCAATTAAAGTCAGGATGTTTAAAAGACTATGGACAAAAGCGGTTTGAAATTTGTTTATTTTTCAATGGTTACAAACAACACAACACCTCACCAGTTGTTCCTGTTCATGAAAAACTTGTCAATGACACTTCACAAAAACAACTTCACAGTCAAACTATAACGTAAGTATAAAAAGTAATGTGCCAGGCGCAATGTTCCGACTGATCCTGCCATTCAGATGCTCCTCTCGAATTAGATACAGGGATGTGCTGAACAACATATAGATGGACCCTGTATACACTTCAACTCAGCATGTCATTTAAAATATGTATCTAATAACCGGATAAATCATAGAAATGCTCTTCCACATATTCATTTCACCTAGGGAAAGACTTGATCATGGAAAGTCCGTTTTGAAGTCCAGTTAATCGAAATATTTGTTGTATCCATAAGATAGTAGCGTTGTCATAGCAGTCGTTATACTTTGTTAATTATTCATGCTCCAGTTTCGATAAAAGCTATGACCTAGCCATGGCCACAATCTAAACAAAGCTGTGTGTGTGGGTTTTTGATTTAATTTGCTCATCTACATCACACTGCAGAATCAAAAAGACGCCTATTAGCGAAGTGCAACGCTTCTCGGCGCCAAATTGTCAACTTTTTCAGAAATTTGTCAAAATATCGTCTGAAAAAAGGCCAAATTGTTCAATTTATGTGAAATAAAGGTGTGCACGGAACAATAGTACATCTTACGAACCTCCACATATGGAATTTACATGGAAAAGTTTAATACATTTCTCAGACTAGTGAAAACAGTTTTGGTACCCTACCTTAAAACTGGACACGATTCAAATGTTATTTTTTTTTAAATTTATTCGCATATAAATCTTCAATAATTTGATAGATTATGTTACACTGAGTCTGTTCTATGCCACTGATATCTCATTTATTTGTCTAATGACCCGCGTAGACAATAAACCGTTGAAACGTTGTAAAATCAGTGTTGCACGCCTGTTGGAGCAATGTGAAGACGCCTATTGGTGCAACTATGTATAATTGTGTTAGTATTGGTGGGCCTATATGGCTATATTAGGTACGAATTTGTTTTATAATCTACGGCTATTTTCTTTAACGGGATAGGCCTTAAGATCATTGTGCTATGTAGCCTACGGCTGGAATAAATACATTTAAATGATATTTATAATATAACCTGATAGTCTAGACTATAGCCTAACAAAATGTGCGTTAATAATTAAGCAGCCTCTGCCGCCAGCGCAGTTATTTTCAAGATAGCTACTAATCTATCAATATTATCTATCTATACTTCACATAGCCACCCCATACCACTGGCAAATTGTTTTGGTGACATTTTGATCCCCATATCATCAACCCCTTAATTACTATGGCCACTTACGAAGAAATGCTCGTTAGCGCGTTTCAGGAAACAGTTTCCATCAGATCTTCTTTAAATCTGGCAAATATGCTCAGCTATGTCAGCCAATGACCTGATACCCTTTCGGAGCAAAAATTTAAAAATGGCCGTTTAGCGGCCATTTTGAATTTGAGTAATTTTCTGATATTTAAGTGACTCGAAAAAATGCAAATTAGCTGGACCATGAATATAAAAAAAATGGAAGGTCTCACACAATGATAAACCATGACAAATTTCGCACTGATCAAATAAAATGGCCGCCAGTCGGCCATTTTAATTTTTTTCCTCATTATCCTCATTTTCCTCAGAAATCTTGCATGATAGCTGATCCAAGAACTTCTGCTCTTTCATGCTTCACATATCCATCACATACCACCAAATAATTTTTGGTTACATCTTGATTCCCATATAATCAACCCTTTAATTACTAGGGCCCCTAACAAAGAAATACTCTTTAGCGCGTTTCAGGAAAAAGCAGATCTTCTTTTTATTTGGGTGATATGCACAGCAATGTCAGCCAATGACCTGATTAACTTTTGGGAGCAAACGATTTTAAAGAAATTTTGTGATATTTACGTAATCACAAGGATAACCCATGACAAATTTCGCAGAAATAAAATCCAAAATAGCCAACTGGCGGTCATTTTTAATTGTTTTTTCTCATTATCTCGGAAATCTTGCATAATAGCTAAAGCGGTAATATAAAATAAAACTTGAGAAAGTTTGCTGATCTATATCAAATTTAAAATGGCCGATTCGCGATAATGGAGGGCTGCTTTCGTGTTCGTTTATTTCTAGTTAATGACAGTTATTAATCCTACTACATTATGTCTACTGCTCCTATCACTGTTCTGCCATTTATCTGTTGATAGGTATAGACCTATAGGTCTGCACGAGGCATGGTGGTCTGATATTAGTCCAGACTTTCGATTTACTACACCGTGAAGGCGTGGAGCATGAATTGTTGTGCTCCTTTTATCCAATGAAATGAAAGTTTATTAAATTATGACGATCTCGACTTCAACTCAAGATACAGTAGGCCTACATAACTTTTAATGTTGTTTATAACATATGAGCTGAGCATGGGATGAATACTAGGGCCTAGCTGTAATGTCACTGATTCTAACCAACCAGTCCTATTATCGACCTGATTAATCGAGGCCAATTTTAGTATTTCATAATGTGAAGGCAAAATGGACAGTTAGGTTAACACATCTTTTATTGGAAGCCATCTGTGGCTGAAATCTTCAATTTCAAGTTTTTTTTTCATCTACGATTGGACTATACTTACCGCCTGCTTATTGTGTCACCCAAGTGTACTATATGGTCTACAGGGTCACACGAGTGCACATGTAGTTCACATGTATGCATTGGGAGATGGGGAGACAAGGATGAGGGTAATATGTAGACCACACAAGGCTATACATTTGGTTTAAATCTTTTCATTACGCATAGGCATTATGACCTAAACACTTTACTACCCAGCGAACTTCAGACGTTGGCCCAACGTTGGTGTACCGTTAGCCTATCGTCTACGACGTTAGCTCAAAGTTCAGTAAACCTAATGTTTGCTGGGTGCGACAGTCCTGGCTAGTTAGCACAAACCATTGTAGGCTTAGGCCTTGTTAGTCAAGGGCGGATCTAGCTTTTCACTGACGGGGTGGGCGGGGGGGGGGGATAGGTAAAACAAAGGAATGTTTCACTGCAGCGCGGGGTCTTTGATTTTCAAAAAAGCTTTCTCCTGCAATCTAAGGCATATTGGGCACTGCTTGTCCCTCAGTGAGTGTGGAACCAGTTCATAAGGAAACCCTCACCACCCCCCTACTTATTTTAGTTTTTACAATTGTTTTATAATTACCCCGGATCTTTTTTACATGGCAATATAGGCCTAGACATTGGAAATTAAACTTACGTTAGTTTAGTATTCTTCTGCACTTTTTAATTTTATATCCCTGCCCAACAAACTAGGTTGGGGGCAGATGTTAGGCCTGCCCCCCCCCCCCCTCTCATGCGTCACTCCGGACGTGACGCTACATGAACTTCCCTTGACCAAAATAGCTTTATTTAGGCCAGATTTTATTTTATATAGCTGACATGATAACCCCCATCGTACCTTATTACCTTGGTTATAATGATAAATATTATTTATATTAGAAATAAATCTATATACAAGACTTCCGCCATCTTATTTTTTCAAGTAAATGTTTCTAATAGACAGTGTGGGCTGTGGGGATTTGATAATTAACATAGGCCTAATCATCTAAATGTGTTGGTAGACGTATATGACTAGTCTTAGCAATATAACGTTGAATAGGCATACTACATTTATCGATAATACGTGATAAAAAACAGTGTAGGCAATATAACAAAAACTTCTTGGGGGGATGGGGGGGGAGAACCCCCTGCGTCCACCTCTTTATCCAGAACGTGCATTTTCCACTGAAAAATGTTTGAAAAATAACATGCTTTCTATTTCGGTAAATTTTATTTGCACCGATAGGCGTGTGCACATTGCTCCAATAGGCGTTCAACCAGTCAAGAACTTTTTGGCGGATAATTACAAAAGAATGCTACCAGTTTGCTCTTCAGTTGTTTAGTTGTACAGTCTGGACTCTAATCTCTAACATTCGATCATATTATGACGTTCATATAGCTACTTACCAGCAAAAATGGGTTTCAAGAGGACTATAAGTCCGGAATATCAGGATGGGTAGCCAACTGTTTTCATTCGTCTGAACAAACTACAGTCGCTATACGAGTAAAATAAACACCAGCGTTGTCCTTATACAATCTAGTGTTCCGTGAATGTGGTAATTACACTAAGTAATTGAACTTTATGTCTTTTTTACACTTTTTTGTGTGCCGTCAGTGCTCTACATTGACATTTTGCGCCGAGAAGCGTTCATCCTTCGTCAAGAAGCGTTAACTTTGCGCCAATAGGCGTCTTTTTGATTCTGAAGTGTGTACATAGGTGTCTTTAAAAACACGAGCGATACACGAATGTGGACTAGACATATCATACTAATATATGGCGCCAGGATTGGTAGCGTGGTTGATAGACCGGGTTCGAATCCCGATGCGGCCGATATCTTTCCTTGGTGCACACATTTGGAGAGACCCAGACTCAAATTCGTGGGATGATGACAACCGAAAAGTATAACCGATTCGCGCGGCATAAAAATATATACAAAAAAAATACGTCAAAGTGGACATGTAAAACGGTCAATAAAAATTATATAATTCATCTATGTACAATAAAAAGATTGACTCAGTCATTTGATAATATCAGCTAAGATTACCATCCGTCATTATGTTCTTTCTTGAATAAGGGGTAGACTAATATACTTGGTCCATGTTTTTTCTAGACGAATTTGCTATGCTGAAATGGTTCATGTTTAAACGTGGTAACAAATAAGCGATCTGCTGATTCCTTCAATGGCGCAGTGAGCTTTTTTGCCCGGAACAAACTAAAGGTCAAATTCGCCGCTGATCAAACCGTGTTAACAAGATAAGATAAAACGTCCATGTCCACGTTAAATGTTGAATTCATTCCTGATAAAATAATCTTGACAATAGTGTTTCTCTGCAATGTTTTAGTGGTTTCCTACAAAATCTGGTCAGCGCAACTATTTTAGCAATTTGAATTTTATAATTAATTTATCAAACAAACATGTTATTATCTTGATATAAATAATATGGACCCTATTTAGCTACTACCCGATCATAAAATTGAGCTTTTTTTACACTTCCCTTTCCTTCCAGTAATGAACATAATAAGATTCGCATTATTGATTTTTGTATTTACTTTATAGTTATACTGACGTAACTTAGTTATATTGTATTAGACTTATATTATGCAATATATTATCTGATTATTATAGATCTGGTAAATTTCGTGTGTTTATATTTTGGCGAATTATTTTACGAATTATTTCGCGAATTATTGATTTCGATGATAGGTAACGCTCATTTAATAATTTTTGCGACATTCCTAAATTCGCGAATTTGTCCCCTTCGCGAAGTTCACGAAAATTAAAACCTCGCGAATATTACCAGATCTACAGTATTCGGCGAGGGTGAGACTGGTGTCCAGTGATTAAAGCTGCCTGTTTGAAAAGTTGGAGATCGCGAGTTCGAATCCCACTCTGGCCTTCAAGTTTCAAAGAAACAAAATGTTTCTTCGCCGCTCACTCGTAATGATTCAATATTGTGGGGAACGTCCGAGGATTTTGAATCCTGTGTCTGAAGGGCAGTGTTTTCACATTCATCTCAGCATCCTCAAGAGGTTATCCTGGCACAGTTTAGCCTATATGAGCACAAATGTGGCCTAGAACCCCATTCATGTCATTTATATCAGATTATTCCTACACACGTAATTTCTCTGTTTTTCACAGAGCATACAGGTGGACTTAGTCTTACAGCAGAGTTGGCTGGACAGGCGTCTATCCTCACTAACAGAGCTGCCCACCCCCTCCTCCTCCACAGTACCCACTAAAGACCCTCTGGTCTCTGGGGCAGACAGGACGCAGGGCCGCCTGTACACAGATCGTCTGGAGGAGGGAGCGTGGCACTGCCTCTGGACTCCAGATACCTACATCTCTAACGCCCGCAGTGTGGTAGCACCTGACACACCTCATCCCCAGAGACTCGTCAGGCTGCGATATGGCGGCAACGTCATGTACAGCACAAGGTGCGTATACCCCGAGAGCGTCATGTACAGAACAAGGTAGGCCTACGTGAAACCCGGTAACGTCATGTACAGCACACGGTAAGCATTACTCGACAACGTCATGTACAGCACAAGGTGGGTATAACCCGACAGTGTCATGTACAGAACAAGCTACGTGTATCACGACAACGTCATGTACAGCACAAGGTACGCATAACCCAACAGCGTCATGTACAGCACAAGGTACATGGAGCTCGAGAACGTCATGTACAGCACAAGGTACGTATAAACCGGCAACGTCATGTACAGCACAATGTACGTATAAACCGGCAACGTCATGTACAGTACAAGGTAAATATACCCCGGCAACGTTATGTACAGCACAATCCACGTATAAACCGTCATGTACATCACAAGGTACCTATAAACTGGCAACGTGATGTAAAACACAAGGTACGTATAAACCGGCAACGTCATGTACAGCACAAGATACGTATAAATCGGCAACGTCATGTAAAGCACAAGGTATCCATAAACCGGCAATGTCATGTACAGCACAAGGTACGTATATACCGGCAACGTTATGTACAGCACAATATACGTATAAACCGGCAACGTTATGTACAGCACAAGGTACTTATTAACCGGCAACGTCATGTACAGCACAAGATATGTATAAACCGGCAACGTCATGTAAAGCACAAGGTATCCATAAACCGGCAATGTCATGTACAGCACAAGGTACGTATATACCGGCGACGTTATGTACAGCACAAGGTACGTATAAACCGTCATGTACATCACAAGGTATGTATAAACCGGCAACGTCATGTACATCACAAGGTACGTATATATCGGCAACGCTATGTACAGCACACGGTACGTATAAACCGACAACGTTATGTACATCACAAGGTACGTATATATCGGCAACGCTATGTACAGCACACGGTACGTATAAACCGACAACGTTATGTACATCACAAGGTACGTATATACCGGCAACGTTATGTACAGCACAAGGTTTGTATAAACCGGCAACGTCATGTACAGCACAAGGTACGTATAAGCCGGCAACGTCATGTACATCACAAGGTACGTATAAACCGTCATGTACATCACAAGGTACGTATAAACCAGCAACGTCATGTACATCACAAGGTACGTATATACAGGCAACGTCATGTACATCACAAGGTACGTATAAACCGTCATGTACATCACAAGGCACGTATAAACCGGCAACGTCATGTACATCACAAGGTACGTATATACCGGCAACGTTATGTACAGCACAATGTTTGTATAAACCGGCAACGTCATGTACAGCACAAGGTACGTATAAACCGGCAACGTCATGTACATCACAAGGTATGTATAAACCGTCATGTACAGCACAAGGTATGTATAAACCGGCAACGTCATGTACAGCACAAGGTACGTATAAGCCGGCAACGTCATGTACAGCACAATGTACGTATATACCGGCAACGTTATGTACAGCACAAGGTACGTATAAACCGGCAACGTTATGTACAGCACAAGGTACGAATAAACCGGCAACGTCATGTACATCACAAGGTACGTATAGACCGTCATGTACATCACAAGGTATGTATAAACCGGCAACGTCATATACAGCACAATGTACTTATAAACCGGCAACGTCATGTACAGCACAAGGTACGAATAAACCGGAAACATCATGAAGGGGAGGACGGGGAGAACTAGGACAAGGGAGAACTGGACACCGCTGATAACGTCCTTTGCTTTCTGCCTATCAGCTTCTAGGAAACATTTTTCTGTGGCCCTTAGTTGCCTTCACCACTTCTCTCCAGAATCAAATTGCAGACAACTTTGTTAGTACAATGACTAATATTGTTAGTATAAAAAGTCGTTTTTCTGCCTTTGCGTAAATGTGTAAAACGACTTGAATCTGCATGGTTCCTCACACTTACTGTGTTTGGGGTAAGCTTATCCTTGCTACCTTCTTCGTGGATATTTAGAAGATAAATGTGGTTTACTATTTTGATTATTGAGTATGTCTTGTAGGCATGGGGAGAACTGGGACTATACGTAATGGCATGTATGGGGAGAGCTGGGACATGATGTCCCACTTTTTCCCGTGGGTGTCCCACTTCTCCACATAATGTTCCCACTACTGTATATATTGTATATTAATTGTGTAAATGTGTTCATAAACTGTTTGTAACAATTTACATCATTTACATAGGTACATACAATTTACATCATTTACATAGGTACATACAATTTACATCATTTACATAGGTACATACAAACAGACATAACAGCAACACACAAAGTAGGGTCGAATGACGACAGTAAAATAGTGTCCCAATTCTCCTCGTCCTCCTCTACAGCACACTTAGGTAAGTATAACCCGACAACGTCATTTACAACACAAGGTATGTATAACCCGACAACGTCATTTACAGCACAAGGTACGTATAACCCGACAACGTCATGTACAGCACAAGGTACGTATAACCTGACAACGTCATGTACAACACAAGCTACGTATAACCCGACAACGTCATGTACATCACAAGGTACATATAACCCGTAAACATCATGTACAGCACAAAGTATGTATAACTCGGCAACGTCATGCATAGCACAAGGTACGTATAACCAGGCAACGTCATTTACAACACAAGGTACGCAGAGCACGACAACGTCATGTACGTCACAAGGTACGTTACCGTTGTCAGCAAATAATAATGATGTGACAACTTTAATAGTATGGCTGCTGTTTCAACTATATCAGTGGTGCAGGGGTTAAGGCTGCCTGCTTGGTAAGCGCTGCCTGCTTGGAAAGTCAGAGATCGCGGGTTCGAGCCCCACTCTGGCCTCCAAGTTTCAAAGAATAAAAAAGTTTCTCTCCCCCCCTACTGACTCGTAAAGATTCGATATTGTGGGGAACCTCCGTGACCCAGAGGTAGCGTGCCAAGCCTCAGACCACCAGGGCACGAATTTCGAATCATGTGCATGTCATCTCATTCATCTCACCATCGTCAGAGGGCTCTCTCGGTCCAGTTTAGCCTATATGTGCACAAATGTGGCCTAAAACACCATTAATTTCATTTTCATGTCACTGTTATATCTAAGACGGGGCTCTTATAGCATAACATATGTCATCATTGTGTATTTTGTGTATTTGGATAAAGGTTTTTTTGTTGCAGATTACAAATTAAGGGCCTATATCATGAATTTTCAAAATGGCCGCAAATGTGTCAATTTTCACCAATGTACTCAACAAAGTACCGTTTTAACGTTGCTTTCTACTGTGACAAGTTAAAATATGACAACATTTTACAAGTATAGTGGTAGGATAATATATCACTACAAATATTTCAAAATGTATAAACCCTTCAAGCGCTAAAAACCGTTTTCAATGCATGTATCAGCAAATTAAATTACTGTTATTCGGAATAAAATATGTGTAAATTCAACATCAACACTTGTAATTTTTGGGTATCAAATTACATGTAAGATTTAAAATGTCTAAACCCTTCAAGCGCTATGACCGAATATAATAGTTTTTCATTTTAATAGCAATTTTATTATTGTTTTTCGGAATAAAAAGTGGGTTTCAACATCAACTCTTTTCAATTGGGTCTTAAATTAAACAAATATGAATATATTTACCCCCTTAAAGTTACGAATCGCGCTAGTGAAACCCAATTTTAAGTAGGTGTGAATTTAAATAAGCCTACATTTAAACAGTTAGGTACATATGCAGGTAAATAGTTGATGTGGATGTCATTATTGATTGACAAATATCAAGCATAATGTTGTATTTGTTTTAAAAATCTGAAATGTGTAATTAATAGACAAGCAACACTGTCACCAACAAGTTTAAAGTTCCAAACTATCGACTTTCCCGGAGTTTCCATTGACATTTGAAGGGCCCCATGTAGTAACATGTTAAGCGCCATTAACAGGTTCTCACCGATAACGACGGATTAGAGGTGCTGAGGTAGAGAAAATTATTGTTTAAAAAATATGAGTTCTACGATCATTATGAAGCACATTTACCTGTATTAGTAATACTAAATAGCAGTTATCAGGTTAACTGTTAAGTACACATAACATGTAGCGAATCGTAGCGGTAAGTTTACTTGACATGTTCTTACAAAAAATACAATCACAAATCAGAAATGATAAGCACCCTTAACATGATTTTACAAAATACCAAGAGTATTGCGTTTGTAATTCTGTCCTTGGTCTTGTGTTTCAATGTAGGCTATATACATGTATACCCAATGTTTCCAAACAGCAGGTAGACACCTGTATTCAAAAGAAACAACAAACTAATAATAATGAATTGTCATTGACATGTACACAGCACTGATGAGCCGGCAATATGAAATTGATGGACAGCAAATATATCAAGTTACGCATCATGCGGGAAAATTAAACCCTCGTCCAAGGCCTGAGCCTTCAGGTGAACACCTTGTTTCTTGGACACTTACGTAAGATCAACAGAACAAGGGAGGCCTGGCAGGACTGCCAAAGTTGGCTTCTAACTTTCAGCACGGGTCCAATTTAGAGGCTGATAACCATGATAACAATAAAATTGTATACGTAACATGAACTGATTTGGTAAAAAGATTAGTGAGTGAGATATAATTATATATTGCCTGATCATTCTATATTACTAAACAACTTATATAAATATGGTATCAGAGGAATTGCTCATGTTATATATTAGAAGACAGTTTGTTTATGTTAATCACCATTGTTTAGACATGAACGATATCACTTGTGGTGTGCCCCAGGGATCCATACTTGGACCCCTGCTATTTTCGTTATATGTTAATGATATTGTGGAAGTATCATCTGTTTTAATACCTATATTGTATGTCGATGATAATAGCTTATTTCTAATTAGAAACAATATTAATGTATTAATTCACAATATGAATAATGAATTGGTAAAAGTAGTACAATGGTTAAACGGCAATAAGCTATCTTTAAATATTAAAAAATACTTAAATTGGGCGGAACATATTAACACAGTAAAAACTAAAATCTCGAGAGGAATTGGAAGTTTATGTAAAGCTAGACGTGTATAAAAAACATCGGTATTGGTTACACTTATACTAGCTTTATCTATCCATATATTAATTATTATTGCATTGAAGTATGGGGTGGAGCTTTTGATAAATATAATAAATCACTATTTAAAGTTCAGAAAAGGGCTGTTAGAATAAGTAAATCAACCTCATCTTTAGCTCACACTCAACCGATCTTCCATGCATTAAATAATACTGACTATGTATAAGATATATGAGTTTAAAGTGTACTTACTTACATTTTCGTAAACAGTTCTGATGTGTATAACCATCCAACTAGACATGCTCATAATCTACGTGTAACTAATAATCCTGAAACTAAATTAAAAACCCCAGTTTATTAGAGCCGCTGCTATATTAATATGGAATCGTATATCTTTTTATATTGATACCAATTGCTAGATATGTACCTTTTAATATAAACTTAAGATATATTTATTATACTATAATATTAGAGCCCCTTAAATATGATGCCGGCTCATGAATGAATTTGTTTGTTGCTTAATAATGTATTATTTTTTTCAATCGCACGTTTGATGCTCATAGCACATGTATTATCGGCTCTGTGGATCCACGCACAGGGACATGAGACCCCCTGTTGAAGTGAAACAGCCCTCTATCACTAAGCATACGTTTCGGTTTAATAATGTTTTGTACACTTTTCTGACAAATATTGATGAAGATCTCCTTGATCGGCCGCATTACACCATAACATGGTACGAAGTATTTATTACGAAATGCATTATTGGGTCTATTCATCAGTTTGCATTGTAAAAGCACTACTTTATTTGTATATGTAAACATTATTATTATCATGTACTAACTAGGCACCGATAACTGCATATTTTCCCACCATGTTGTCAACATTGTAAAAACCAGGTCCAAAGGCTTCTCGGCTGGCATTCATTTTATATTTTCTGCAGTTGTTTAAAACCCCATGCTACCGTTAATTAAAACAATACATAAGTACATAATTACATATATGTGATATTCTTTTTAATGCTGTACTAGTGTCTGAAGATAAATGAAAGTAAATTAAAAATAACATGGTAATACAACATGAAAATTTATAAAACATAAATAAACATGGTAATTTAAACTATTTCATATTTTTTATTTCGTGCAGGCTTAGGAATTATATGTGGTTCATCATATTTTCACCGGTTACTTTTATGCTTCACCTTCAGCTCTCATTGAAGTAGTTGATAATATACCTGGTTTCAGCTCCTGTTCTAATCACGTTTTATTTTCTCGCATTATATTTTAAGCCGTAACAACTGTACAGTATACACAGCTCCTTCTTCCTCAAAGTTTTGAGGTAGTGTTCTTTTTCTGAAATAGACGTCGGAAGTGAATTATGACACTCCATGCGATCTTCTTCAGTGGCTATAGTTTCCATGGTCAATTTTACTCTCTTTCCTATTTTCTTGTTGTTTTCCGGAGCAGATCGTAGAGATGTTGTGGGTGGCATATTATAATCGGAACTGTTATTCATTCTTCCTCCCTTTAGATATATATATATTTTTCTATGAGCTTCGTTTTTTTCTATTCTTTGTTTTGCTCGATAAGATTTTCGGAACTGTGCTGCCGACATATTACAGTATTTGTCGACAACATTGCCATACATATATAGAAATATATGAACGTGTTTCTGAACAGTATTTTCGTCAACGATAGTTTCTAACTGTAGGGTGAAGAGGTTTAGCCACTATTCACGGAGAGAAGGGTTTATTTTTCATTTTTTTCCTGAAATAATGATATCATTCTTGTCCATGTAAATTCATATTTTCGTGGGTCTCTGAATTTACCAGTGACTCATCAAGTGCTTTGAAGAAAACAAAAGCATTGTCTGTTGTGTGAGCGAGACCAGAAGCGATGTTTTGTTTCCGTTGAATTTCATGAAGTGTCTCTTTTTGAAGTGTTCTGTGCATGTCAATTGGTCCAAATAATTTACTTCCAAATATAGTTTTTCTACAATTATTTTATATTTTAAGTTATACAAATTCAATCTTATTCTACATTTCCTGGCATATCTTCTGGTAGCTTTTTTGTCATCGTTATAATGAAGCTCGGACACTATATGCTATGCAGAAAAACGCCCGTCGCCAATGCCTGCCCAACTGTGAATAGTCTGTCCACGAAATAGCAAGGATGATGCGATACCACTAGTGGCTGTTATGGCTACATTTTACCCCTTCTTGATAAATCAGATCGGATGTTGATAATCAGTGTCGTCTTTCCTGTGCCTGCTTGACCTAATAAAGGCCCCTAATCATATTATGTCCTGCAATAGCAGCTGTTTTGCATTCCTCAATAACTTCCATTTTTTATAACATTGTGTGTGCGTGCGTTGTAGACGCGTGTGAAGAAACAATGTGTGAGATAAATATTAAGAACATTTACTTAATGTGCTTGTACACGAAACGTATGCTTAATGCAATACACAGTAATCACTCCACGGGACGATGGGAAAGTTTCCATAGAAAATTTGTGGTCCTAGCATCTCCAATATATACTACTTTAACATTGATAAACATGAATAAAGAGCTGCAAACACAATTGTAAAAATATAACACACTTATTAAAATTAAATGTATATGTACACCTATTATTATTCTTTGATAATTTAACATTATTAAAACAAACGTAATGAGTTTTGTTCGCGACCAGCTATTACATGTGATCCTTGCATCACTTATCGTACATGTACTTATCGTACTTATCGTACCTTGATCGCTTCGACCAGGTTGACGACAACAATTTGTAAAGGTGACCACCATTTTGCCCAAATTACCATACGAACTAGAAGCCAATTAGCGTTAAATAGAACAAGTTTGGATGCCATTGCCTATTTTGCCTTTCTCCAAAACTGATATGATCGTTATAATGGATTGAAAGTACGAGGTTTGATGGATTTCCGGCGATATTTTAAAAATCATCTTCTACAAATTATTGTGAAAATATATTTGGATTTTAATACCGACAGCCTGTGTTGATACAACATTGGCAAATAGTGCATAAGAGTGAGTTTAATAGCGTGGGTGAGAATTCTGCACAATTGTGTACAAATCCATGTCCACCCTTTATGACTCTTTTGATGATGGGGGACTGTTTCACTTCACCTGGGGTATCATGTCCCTGTGGATCCACGAGGCTGTACCTTACACTTAAGCAAGTGGCGTTCCTATCATATCTACATATCGGATCTACATATAATGATTGTAACTAATGAGAGGACATATAAAGTCACCCGATAGTCTGTCCTATTTGTTATACTGTTTATCAATATTGTTATGTATGTTGTTAATATCTAGGTATTGCATATCTTCTATGAGTATTGATCAGCTATATCTGTATTAGCTTTTTCAGTATTATTAACATTATTTAAGTCAATGCTTTGTTAATATACATTTATGACAATAAATAATCGTGAATCTTGCACCTAACTTTTTTATTCACCCCGAGGTACGAAGCAATTCACTCCTCAAGGTGAATAAAAATGAAAAAAATGAGTCGAAGATATGAGATATCAACACGTCTACATTTGATTAATATACTGTTTGTTTGGCAGATGGCTACAGCAGTGATACTGTGCGGCTACAGTGGAACGCCAACAGTTTTTTTGTTCACAAAGAGCTGACGGTTCCTCAGTATACTCTGAAGGAGATACGAACGACCAGCTGCCTGCACAACTCTACAACAGGTGACCCATTCTATGGTATCATTATCTCTGCTTGGGACCCCTTACAGCACAAGGATCGACATTAGACTCCAGAATCTGACGTCTAAAGTAGATTCACGCACTGTAAAGAACTAAAACATTTATGATGATTTCAAATTGAAATAAACCCTTTGGTCTCTATGTTTATTATAAAGTATTTCAGCGTTGTAAGGGTTAAGCTAACGCTTCGCGAACGTGCCACCAGAAGGTAAGGCGAGCACGATGTTTTATTTATAACAGAAGGGCATATTTAGTCGTCCTGTAGTTACCATGTTTGTCTTAATCATGTTAATGCGAATGTCGGTCAAATATTCTCATACGCTTCCGCTAGATGAGCCTCAGAGAATAGTATATAACACCATTGAATCGTCTAATATGCAGGCTGGGACATATCACAAGTTGACTCCATGATGATCCCATTCAATGGAACAAGATTTGATAAGTTGTGCACATCATTAGTGTATACCTCATGATATAGTAAAATGTAACTTAACCCATACAGAAATCTCACGTCTGCAGACGTCAGATTTACAGCTTGTATTTATATGATATATATATTTTTTTCAAATTATGTCAAATGGTGCATATATGCCTCACTAAGTATTAACCCTTAAAGTGTAAAGTAAACCCTTAGAGCTCTAATATTGTGCACCCATTTGAAGCTGTGTCTCGCTACCGCGCTACGCAATAAGTGGCTAAAAATAATTACATAATTATGTTCAATTGCAATCAAAAAATATGACAATCTAGCAATTTTAATGCTCCTTTCTCATTCAAATTATCTTGTTTGAATGGAAAATGAAAAAAGGCTTAAAACGTCTATAGACTTTAAGGGCTCAGGAACAACTTAGTGTGACTGATATAATTAGTATGAATGATACAAGATTTTAACCCTTTGGCTGCTAATCACGGCAATAGTCGGTTTCAATCCGTTTTATTATTCCATTAACCCTTTAAGCCATCATGATGCATAAAAGCATCATTTTACATCCTTGAAAACTGCCTTAATTGTCCTACAACCAAGGGTTTTAATACGAAAATTTCCATGAAACTGGTTTACCAATACATAGGAATTTTCTTTAATTTTAAACCACATTATATCATCTTCATCCACTACAAGTCGAGAATTGCGGCAGCAATTCGCGGCTTGTTGTGTATGTGGATGACAATGGTACATTCAGGTTTGAAAGGGTCAAAGCACTGTTATTGTGAATACAATTACGGTTTGAACATCAATAATTGTATTTTGTCAAATTTCGCACCACGTGAGTTTTTAGATCGCGGTAGTGAGACACAACCTCAATTGGTCGAAAATGTGAAAAAAAATAACTGAACGGGATAAGGGTTAAGCAGGCTTATTTCCTAGTTATGCATGTATACTGCACTAGTTGTTTACTATGTTTTCAGGTGGGAGTACCTGCAAACATTGAAGTGTGGTTAGCTTTCTGTGTTTTCCTTGTATTGACTTCTCTGTTGGAGCTGGCACTGGTTCATGTGCTCCTTGGTGCAGTACCAGCTAAACTAGCTCATGTCTGGTATGACGAAGACCGTACAGAAAGAACAGATTCTAATGGCGTTGTCGAATTGGACGACAAATCACTAACAGAACTGGTGAGTAAATTTCATGCAGGATGATATATCTAATTTTAGATAATTGTATAGGTTTACAAAAGAAGTGTAATTGATGAATTACAAACCGTCAACAGGTCAAAAGTTCGTAATGAATATTTGATGTATGTAGCTTACCATCAGAAATTTGTGAGTTATATGCATTTTTTACAATTTACGGGAGCTCGTTTTGGGACGTATACGTATTATGATTTGTATAAAAAATATAGTCTGTTTTGGATGTTGGTGAATAAATAATGGAACAAGGGACAGATAGAAATTGAGGTGAAGGAATGGATGCAATGGACCTTTAGTGACCATGCGTTAAATATGTGCCTATATTCTTCAACAATTTCAGGCAGACATTTAGTAGAACGTTTATTTTGATAAGTTACTTGAAAAAATATATTGGTAATCTATGTAGGATTAGAGCTACAGCATTCACCTTACGGAAGTAAGCTTGCTGTTACAAATGTACGCCTGTATTATCCCAGAAACCACGTGACGCTGACTAGGCCTATATGCTGCCTCAATGTTGGGTCAGCGTCGCAGATTGTGACCCAACATTGATCCAACAAAGGGTGAATCTCTCGTTTTTCTGAGACGTATATTTTAAACCTTTTTAAACTTCTTTTCTGTTTGAACAATTTGTAGAGAAGACGAATCCGTACATCAGCGTATGATCCAGAATAGAAGATTTGCGGATGCCAGGGCAGCTGATAGGACAGGAACAGTTTTGGATATTGTATGTGCACTTGTTTTCCCGGTCGTGTTTGTAATATTTAACATAATTTATTGGAGTGTTTATCATTAGTACCTCCCATGGATAAACTTATTCATGGATGTAATATTATTGAGTATGCATAGTTATCGGTATTATATTATTATTTCAGCAATAACACGTTTGTTAATAATGCGCAATTATTGAAAATTCAGTTGATAATTTAGCCTAATATTATAACATGCGAATATCATGTATACTCGTAATGCTGAGTTAAATAAATTATGCATAAAAACATTTATTACAGTGTTTGATTATCAATATGCACATAATTCATAAATCACTTCATTATTATTATTATTATTAATATGGGTGTTTTTTGTTGCATTTAGATATGAGTATAGCACTAGAATTCCAGAATTTGTGTCAATTATTCAAAGCAAACAAACTGATTTTCATTGAAAAATGACTTAAAGGGATTATGATGTCGTGATTTATTAGTTAACATGGTTAAGGTGCTTCTTAAATTGTTTTTTCTCACTACATTAATTTTTTTTATTAACGATAATTTACTAAGGTACATTCGTTACATTAAGCAAAATTGTAAATACATTGAATGCAGATGTTGACGTGCTATTTTGTATTTATGCAGACTTTTATAATACTACTTATATAATATAAGAATCACGATGTCGAGGAATGGGTGGCTTTTCCATAAAAAGATCCGAAATAGCATGAAATTAATATTATTTTGTCAGGTTACTAATAAAGATGATGATTTTTCTAGCTGACTGAATTGAAAATAATGGGTCGTCAATTATTCGGAAAAGGTGCCGATCTATAATATGGTAAAAAAATAACATGTATTATTTCATGGTGTATTAACAAAAACAGAAATTGAATATAAATTCTAATTAATATTCACGATTTTTTGCCAACCCATCTCTCCCTCAATATTATGATAGGCCCCAGAATAGCATCAGATGTAATATTGAATCCCCCATATCAATATAATGACTTTAAAATCACTCTAACACACCAAAAACAAGATTACTTTGATTTTATATGTTCACTTGATATAGTCAACAACTGTTTCCGCTTCCATTGTATGGTATGATATCACACATAATTAAGATGTGGCCTAAAAAGCCCATAAGCAACAGCCTAAAATAGCCGTAACATAACTCACAACAATACATAATATCCATAACATATCTCACAACAGTACATAATATCCGTACCATGATTCACAGCAATACATAATAGCCGTAACATAACTCACAACAATACATAATATCCGTAGCATAAATCACAAACATACATAATAGTCGTAAACTAGCTCACAACAATACATACTAGCCGTAACATAGCTCACAACAATACATAATAGCCGTAACATAACTCACAACAATACATAATTAGTCGTAACATAACTCACAACAATCCATAATAGTCGTTCATTAAAGCAACACAATCAGGCTGAGATCATAAATCATAAATCTATCTAGACCACTCGATGTATTATTGAATAATATTTGAACCCTTTAGCTCAAGATGCTTTTTAGCAAATGCCTCTGTAATGTCAACTAATTATTTATGATGAATAATTTTATTCATTATTATTGGTGATGGATTGGTCTCAGTACAATAGCTAGTAATGTCATGGTGAGGGGTAAATTAGCTTATGTTTAAATTATTCAAGATGGCGTCCATGATGGCAACCAGTGTACATAGTCAGATTTAAGAAATTGTGTAAATTTGGTAATATTAGCTAAACTTTTCTTTTGCAATACATCATTGCAATTATTTTGGTAGTGAATGAGTCCATCTGGACCGCTCCAAGACAATTTTGAACAATATTCGACACTTTTAGCACAAAAATTTCCATTTTGCGACAAAAATATGAAAAAAATGCCCGTCATCTCTATGTTATTGTTGAACAAGCTCTCTAAGCTTTCCGGCTGTTTAATTCTAGGTATGGGGCTGATTTTTTTTTTTTTTTTGGGGGGGGTATAGCTACAGTGTCTTTGATAGATAGAATATCTCTGTAATTAATCATATAAAAAAAGTTTTAAGCCGTAACATAATTCACAACAATACATAATAATCATAACATAGCACACAACGATACATAATAGCCATAACATAACTCACAACAATGCACTATAGCCGTAAAACAACTCACAACGATACTTAATAGCCGTCACATAACTCACAGCAAAACATAATATCCGTAATATAACTCACAACAATACATAATATTCGTAACATAACTCACAATAATACATAATAGCCGTAATATAACTCACAACGATACATAATAGCCGTGATATAACTCACAACAATACATAATATTCGTAATATAATTCACAATAATACATAATAGCCGTAATATAACTCACAACAATCCATAATAGCCGTGATATAACTCACAACAATACATAATATTCGTAACATAATTCACAATAATACATAATAGCCGTAACATAACTCACAACAATATATAAAATGCATAACATAGCTCACAACAATACATAATATCCGTGCCATAATTCACAGCAATACATAAAAGCCGTAACATAACTCACAACAATACATGATTAGTCGTAACATAACTCACAACAACACATAATATCCGTAGCATAAATCGCAAACATACATAATAGCCGTAACATAGCTCACAACAATACATAATAGCCGTAACACAACACACAACAGTACATAATAGTCGTAATATAACTCACAATTATTATGTGACTTATGTTAACATAACATAACATAACATAACATAACATAACATAACATAACATAACATAACATAACATAACATAACATAACATAACATAACATAACTCACAACAATAAATAATAGTCGTTAATTAAAGCGACACAATCAGGCTAAAGTCAGAAAACAAATCGATATTTTTATTTTGGCTCCTAATATGGCTATAAGATGTGATCATGTCCATAGACTAGAATTTCGTGAGGTTTTTTTTTAAATTTATGGTATAGCTGTTAACCGAAAAATAAGGACGACATTTAATTTAGGACGTGCAGGTCTAAAATTAGAAATCGACGCTGGCCCAACATTAACCAAACATTGGGCAAAAGTATCGTGTTTGCTGGGTATGGTATGGCCCAACATTAAACTAACGTCTGGGTTAAGTCTCCTGTTTGCTGGGACGTGCTGTGTCACATGTTTAAAACTGATTTTCAACAAGTTGGAACATATTGCCATATCACGATGAACCACAGGGGGATTGTAATTAACCCTGTCAGCGCGAGAACGTCACATTCTGCGGTCCCCACACTGTAATAATTATTCAACATTTTAACCGCCGGTGTCGCATATATTCGGGCTTTATTTTTTATTAGCACATTAAGTACCACCTTTTAAACATGTGACAAAGATAAAATGTGACATCAATCAGCAATATTTGAAAACAGTTGACCTCCATTTTGTCTAATATGAATAATTTTCACTCACTTGAAGTTGTGGATCGCGTCAGCGAGACACAACTTCAAGTGGGTGAAAATTCAGATTGAATAATTTGGCGGTTAAAGTGTTAAACATAAACAGCTGTACATCCATAACATAGGTATTCATTTGAAACGGAACGAGGTATCTAAGACATGATGATTTCAAACTGAAAAAACCCCCTTGTTCTCCATGGTTTATGCAATACTATTTCAGCTTAGTAAGGGTTAGTATCGGGCCAGATATTATCAGTGATTGTGATAATAATGAGGATTGAGGATTGAGGTGTATGTCTCCTTACTACAATGATAGGCTACAACTTATCAGATAAGGGACGCTTTGCCGTCTGCGTACTAGTCCTGGCATTCACACTGTGTTAATTCAATGCTGACACAGCGTCTACGAGGCTGGCCCAGCATTAAAACAACAAAGTTCATCGTGAGTGCTGATAACCCAGCTAACACAATGTAGGCTCTATTTGCCAACATTGAGCCAGCACAGTCTCAACGTCTCCTGCTAGCTGGAAAACTACCTTGCTTTTTAAATTGTATTAGCAGATCAAATTAATTATCAATTATCAATTATTGGAAATTAAATGATTGTTTAAACATCAAGATTTGCAAAGGTTTGGTTTCAAATTAAACAGGTTCGATGAATTTTCATCCACTTGATGTTGTGGGTCGCGCTAGCGACGCACAACTTCAAGTGATTGAAAATTTAAATACGACATCAAGTAGGTAGAGGGTTGAAACAAGACCAGACAAGTTTATTCAACCAATACAATGCCAGGACATCAACAGACTGAAGCTAGTACACACACACGTGTAGGCCTACCGACCAAAATCATTTGAAAAAAGCACATAATGTAAATGATATCATGTTGATATCAGGTTAAGCAAGTTACAAATGATAAGATCAACTGTAACTCTTACCTCCAAATTCATAGTGCATAAATATCTTTTATAAAATTTAGACAGTGTTGCGAAACCTCAGCGTTCACTTTAAAATTGAACGATACATGTACAATTTTATTTGTATAGTTCTTTTCAATTTTAGCTTTTAGATTTTTAACAGTTTTTACAAACAAATCTCTACATGCACAATCTGTGCAGACCTGCTGTGCAAGATCATTAGAGTGCATAATCTTATCATAGAACCATCGCAGTGTATACTCATAAAGACGCACCTTTCCAGGACATTAGCGCTTAGTCCTGTCGAAATAAGGGAATATGTTCTCTAAAAAAGTGTCGAAGGCATTTTTGGGGTAAAAGTGTTTTGAAACCTGTTTTAACCTTATTTGAATGTGCTGATTTCAAAAAGGCTGTTTGCCAAGCTCGATTATAACCCTTTCACTCCTAAAATCGCAAAACAAAATAGTCAATGAAAATGGATGATTTAGAGATAAAATCCACAATTTTCAATGGCACAAATCACAAATTTGACATTAAAACTTATAAAACTATTTGAGCGTAGCAAATGAAGATACCATACTTCAATTTAAAAAATATTAATAATATTGTTAGATTTTGTTTTCTGTTGAAAGATGCATTTTGTGATGAAAATGTCTGGATATAATTTTTAAAGTGACTCAAATATAGTGATTTAAAATAGTATTACATATATTTGATATAACCCTTGAAACAAACAAACAAACAAAAAAGGGGACATAAAAAGTATAATTAAAAGCAACAACAATATGTAAAATTGTGGATAAAACAATTCATAACCACTAACCAGTATGATTTTAAAATTAATTGCAATTATGGTTTGTCTTAACCTTATAACATTTATAACGTTTTAACCCTTTGATTGGTGAATCACGTAATTCTGGTGATCAAAATGTCAACCATTGCTCGGCGTGTGAAGGCGTACGGAGATTTTTAAGGGACATTTCCAAAAAAATTATTTCAACTGAAAGTATTTAATTGGAGCGCGCCGAATCATTTGGCTTGAACCAAATAATCATTTGGCGCGCACCAAATCATTTGGTTTGAACCAAATAATCATTTGGCGCGAACCAAATCATTTGGCTTGAACCAAATAATCATTTGGCGCGAACCAAATCATTTGACTTGAACCAAAAAATCATTTGCGCCAACCAAATCATTTGGCGCGAACCAAATAATCATTTGGCGCGCACCGAATTATTTGGCTTGAACCAAATAATCACTTGGCGCGAACCAAATCATTTGGCTTGAGCCAAATAATCATTTGGCGCGAACCAAATCATTTGGCGCGAACCAAATCATTTGGCTTCAACCAGTTAATCATTTGGCGCGAACCAAATCATTTGGCGCGAACCAAATAATCATTGTGAGTGAGTGAGTGAGTGAGTGAGTGAGTGAGTGAGTGAGTGAGTGAGTGAGTGAGTGAGTGAGAGTGAGTGAGTGAGTGAGTGAGTGAGTGAGTGAGTGAGTGAGTGAGTGAGTGAGTGAGTGAGTGAGTGAGTGAGTGAGTGAGTGAGTGAGTGAGTGAGTGAGTGAGTGAGTGAGTGAGTGAGTGAGTGAGTGAGTGAGTGAGTGAGTGAGTGAGTGAGTGAGTGAGTGAGTGAGTGAGTGAGTGAGTGAGTGAGTGAGTGAGTGAGTGAGTGAGTGAGTGAGTGAGTGAGTGAGTGAGTGAGTGAGTGAGTGAGTGAGTGAGTGAGTGAGTGAGTGAGTGAGTGAGTGAGTGAGTGAGTGAGTGAGTGAGTGAGTGAGTTGGCCGGCCCATATGGCTCATTCGTATCGACTGGGGCTTGTAACCTAGAGATACCAGGTTCGAGTCCCGGTCGGGCCGGATATTTGTCATCGTTGCTGTGCATATACAGTGCTCCAAACTGTTCAAATGTATGGAGTGTACAGTGCTGTTTATGTACATGTGCACTATGAAGAACCCTTGAAGTCACAAGAGTAGGTCATATTCCCGGCTTCGGACTTCCTTCTGTCGCGATATTGTCACGATTGTGCAGAAAGCGACGTAAAGCAATATTCACTCACACTCAGGCCGTCAGTTAGTCAGTCAGTCAGCGGCATACATTTACTTGGCCTAATTATTTATTGAATAGTCAAAACATAATTATCATTGGCCCCAGCACTGAAAAGGTTACCGTTCTGTATGTACGGCTCTCGTTCTTAAGGGGTTAAATCTGGCACGGTGTTGGAGTAAATAAGTCCGTCTATCTCTAGAGATCTATTGCCGTAGGGGCTCAGGACGTTGGCCCAATGTCGGGCCAGTATCGCCGTCGCTGGCCAGGCATTGTGTTAGATGGACTGTGTGCTTCTCCCCTAGCTTGTGTAATATATAGCCTTTTTTTCGCTGCTGCTATAGAATGGAGCAAATTGCCCAAGAAATTACGAGATAACAATACCCTCAGTCAATTTGACGTCTTTTCATTAATTCACCAATATCTGTGAAATGCCTCAGCGAAGAATTACTTTTAAGCTGCTTTAACCCTTTAAGCCCTCACGATGCATTAAAGCATCATTTCGCATCATTTTCTGAAAAGTGACCTAATTTCCTGAAACTAGGGGTTTTAGAACGAAAATTTCCGGCCGGCCCATATGGCTCATTCGTATCGACTGGGGCTTGTAACCTAGAGATACCAGGTTCGAGTCCCGGTCGGGCCGGATATTTGTCATCGTTGCTGTGCATATACAGTGCTCCAAACTGTTCAAATGTATGGAGTGTACAGTGCTGTTTATGTACATGTGCACTATGAAGAACCCTTGAAGTCACAAGAGTAGGTCATATTCCCGGCTTCGGACTTCCTTCTGTCGCGATATTGTCACGATTGTGCAGAAAGCGACGTAAAGCAATATTCACTCACACTCAGGCCGTCAGTTAGTCAGTCAGTCAGCGGCATACATTTACTTGGCCTAATTATTTATTGAATAGTCAAAACATAATTATCATTGGCCCCAGCACTGAAAAGGTTACCGTTCTGTATGTACGGCTCTCGTTCTTAAGGGGTTAAATCTGGCACGGTGTTGGAGTAAATAAGTCCGTCTATCTCTAGAGATCTATTGCCGTAGGGGCTCAGGACGTTGGCCCAATGTCGGGCCAGTATCGCCGTCGCTGGCCAGGCATTGTGTTAGATGGACTGTGTGCTTCTCCCCTAGCTTGTGTAATATATAGCCTTTTTTTCGCTGCTGCTATAGAATGGAGCAAATTGCCCAAGAAATTACGAGATAACAATACCCTCAGTCAATTTGACGTCTTTTCATTAATTCACCAATATCTGTGAAATGCCTCAGCGAAGAATTACTTTTAAGCTGCTTTAACCCTTTAAGCCCTCACGATGCATTAAAGCATCATTTCGCATCATTTTCTGAAAAGTGACCTAATTTCCTGAAACTAGGGGTTTTAGAACGAAAATTTCCATGAAACTGGTTTACCAATACATGACAATTTTTTTTAATTTTTAAACTACATCAAATCATTTTTATCCACTACAAATTCGCGGCTTGTTGTGGATGAAGATGACAACGGTAAATTCAGGTTTAAAAGGGTTAATCTATACTTAACCGCTCTTAATACATAGCTTTTTAATTATTTTAATAAACGTTACAGTGACTGGACAATTTATCAAATGTGAAGCGCCTATGATTGTGCTACAGACTGGTATATGGCGCTATATAAATGTTTATTTATTATTATTATTTTTTATGTTGTTTGGAGTGCCGCCCACTGGCACGATCACGCCCCGAGGAGTGCCGCAGGGTGGTGTTGCGAGATACAGAAAAATACCGAGATTATACATGCGATGAACTCTGACCTGGCAGACACTGGGTGTTAATCTTATGTTGTTTAAGTGTTGGTTCTGCGTTGTATACGTCGGGCCAACATTAAACCAGTATTGGTTCTTTGTCTTGAGCATAGTTTTCTTAATAAATCCTTAACCCTTTAACCGCTAAATTAAAAAAAATAAATTTTCACCCACTTGAAGTTGTGTCTCGCCACCGGGATCCACAACTTCTGGGTGACCACAAAAGTCAACCCACAAAAGTCAGAGCGGGGTACCAGGCAAACAAGAGGTGTCTATGCAATGCTGGTTTAATGTTGCGCCAGCGTCGCAGACGGTGGCCTAACATTAAAACAGCATTGGGTTTGTCAACAATGTTTGAACCGTCACGGTCTATGCACAGCAAATACACGCTAGTAATTTATCCAATGCTGGTTTAATGTTGGGCCAACGTCTGCAACGCTGGCCCAATGTTAAATCAGCATTGTCCGTGTGACCGTGGAGTCGTGACTTGTATAGAGAGGCACTAGACGTTGACCCAATGCTGTTTTGATGTTGAGCCACCGTCTGCGACGTTGATCAATGATCTATTAAAGAATAATCTGTGTAAATCATTTGGTTTGAACCAAATAATTATTTGGAGTGCGCCAAGGATTATTTGGTTCAAGCCAAATGATTTGGTGCGAGCCAAATGATTATTTGGTTCAAGCCAAATGATTTGGTTCGCACCAAATGATTATTTGGTTCAAGCCAAATGATTTGGTTCGCACCAAATGATTATTTGGTTCAAGCCAAATGATTTGGTTCGCGCCAAATAATTATTTGGTTCAAGCCAAAAGATTTGGTTCGCACCAAATGATTATTTGGTTCAAGCCAAATGATTTGGTTCGCGCCAAATGATTATTTGGTTCAAGCCAAATGATTTGGTTCGCGCCAAATAATCATTTGGTTCAAACCAAATGATTTGGTTCGCGCCAAATGATTATTTGGTTCAAACCAAATGATTTGGTGCGCGCCAATGATTATTTGGTTCAAGCCAAACTATTTGGTTCGCGCCAAATGATTATTTGGTTCAAGCCAAATGATTTGGTGCGCGCCAAATGATTATTTGGTGCAAGCCAAATGATTTGGCGCGCTCCAATTAAATACTTTCAGTTGAAATATATTTTTGGAGATGTCCCTTAAAAAGCTCCGTAAAGGCGCGGTAACAACAATAATAGAAATAACAGATGTCTATCTTATTTAACTGATCGAAGCAAAAAATAATCATTTTTAAACAGACAGACAGACAGACAGAAATTTTATTGACAATAAAACATTAAAACATTATTCAATCGTATATATATAATTAATCAATACACCAAAGAATATGTTTCCGTGGGGCGCAAGTACAGAAGATTCAGGCACACAAGCTCACACTCCAGGCTCTATGTCTAATAAGCTATGTCGGCCCAAGTTTCGTATTCTACCCCCCAATTTAAATAACAACTGAAAGACGGCGGTGATTGTCCGATCTCGTCCTGTGACAGGCTGAACCACACTTTAATTGGTCGAGGGTAGAATACAAGACTTGGACCGCTATGTCTATGACAAAGTAATTTTCCAAACATCCTTTCTCTTCACATTAACTATGTGAGCCTACATATCCCTCAATTTTTAAGTAATGATTATAGAATAATATTTCAGCCATAAAATCCCTTTCTATTTTTGGGTCATGACTGAACCTGTTACCAAATATTTAGAAATATTAAAACTAGATAATTGGCTTAATAGTAGATTCATATCACAACAGTAACGACCAGTATTATTATTAGTAGACCTAACAAAAAATTTATCCTGTTACAGTATCAAGTATCAGGTTTTTAAATATAATTATAACCAACACTTCAATGAATATAATTTGAAAAAGATCTGCTGATCCGGATGTAAGCAAGAAAATGCTAATAAAGACGACATTTTATGTTTATTACAACAATTTAATACAATAAATATATTTGGTATTGTGGTTTAATATATCTGTGCTTAGTTCGGGTGGATCATCACGATTTGCTGCCACCACCACCATAATGACAGTGATCATTTAAATCTGTTGAAAAAGAAAGCTGTCAGTACATCCTAAAAGAAAACGAAAACTATAGTCTATTCGGACCAAGTCCAGTTTTCTAACCCCGACCATTAGAAGAGTGGTTCAGCTTGTCACATGTAGGTCAGCCAACTACAGCCGTCAATCAGTTGTTATTTAAATTAGTGATAGAATACAAGACTTGAGCCGGCTATTCTATATCCTTTCAAAGTTTTACAATAGTGAGCACATTGAAAAAATGATTCTCCTGCGATTAATCACAGCATACCATGGTCACTAACATTATAATTTAAGAACTTCATGTTGGAAATAATGTTGATCTCACGAGTTCGTTCGAATATTTTTCCCGTAAATGATCAGGTTGAACGATGCTAAAAGCATCATGTTAGGTGAAAGATGAACATGGATATGTTACATGGCTTTTTATTACTGTTGTAATATCTCCCATATCTATTTGATAATTGTTCATTGAAATATGCTTTAATAAAATTGATGTTGTCTTTAACACATGTACAAATTCAGTCCAATCAAGACTCGTCTGATTGGGATGATAAACTCCTAATAAAAATTAGTAAAAATTATTCAAATTTATTAAGAAAATAAATCCCTATGAAGTGTGTGACCTTCCATTAACTTGGGGTGGAGACAACTGTTTTTAATTGCATATTTTGAAAACATGACTGGCAAAATAGTTGTGGACAAATAAGTTAGTAAGCTTCACATTCCGACTCAGACCGTGTAGCTGGTTGCCTGTCTCACCAATACACATTTGATTTACATGGCTCGAATCTCAACTCGGCTGGCGGGGGCCCTAGGGTAGTGGTTAGCACCGCTGCCTTTCACGCCTTTCACGAGTCCGGGGTTCGGTTCCCGGTCTCGGCGGTTTAAAAGAAACAAAAATGTTTCTTCCCCATCCACGTGTAAAAGTTAGTATTGTGGGGAGCCTCCGTGACCGAGAGGTAGCGTGCTCGGCCTCAGACCGCCAGGGCGCGAATTTCGAATCCTGTGTCTGGAGGACAGTGTCATCTCAATCATCTCACCATCCTCAGGAGGTTCTCCTGGCCCAGTTTAGCCTATATGTGCACCAAAGGTGGCCTAAAGCCCGATTCATTTCATTTCATTTTTTATCTCAACTCGGCAATTAATACATATACATAATACCCAAATATACATGCAATGTTCAATAATAAGCATGGCGTGGCCTATAAAAATGCCGTTTGCTATCATTTGAAAATGGTAAGACATAAACTAGATTTTATGTCCCGTTATTAGAAGAAAAGGCAAAAAGTGACCTAAAAAGCAGTCGGAAACTCTACTATGTTCACATTCTGGAAGACATTGGATTATACTGTGATTGGTTGTGTCACGGATCAAATATTATTGTGTGCTGAATATTTTTTTGTAGACTGTTGTAGTAGGTCACACATTCTGTTCTATTCTGAAATGTCAAGCCCAAGAACGACCACCCTGATTACAACATGGAGGCACGTACAATACCATATTTTTATCTGATGACAAACTATTCCAGCTCACATCTTAGTGTTGTATTCGTGGTAAACTTGTATTAAAAAAGATGTCGCTTCCGCATATTCCCAGAGATGTGTAAGATATTTTGTATTGTACATGTTGATATTAGTACGGGCGAGGCTGTACGACCTATCGGAACTGATTTTAATAAACAATAAAAAAGTATCGCAAATATAAATAATTTTAAATCATAACGGGTCTTGTTTGTAAAATGTTTGAGGCTTCCATTCACCTAAAGGTTTCAGACCACTGCACCAGGGTTCGAATTTCAAATTATGTGTCTGGAAGGCAGTGTCTTTTCATTCATCTCACCATCCTCAGGATGTTCTCCTGGTCCAGTTTAGCCTATATGTGCCAAAAGGTGGCCTAAAACCCCATTCATTTCATTTTAATCTCTCAAAAGTTGACACTATAGTAATTCCAACAAAAAGGCTAAGATAAAACTTTTACCACATCGGTCTTATTTCTACACACCCACATAAAAAATACTCGACAAAATCAATGAAATACGAGCATTTCTAAGATAAAAACTTTAAAAGCGTTTTCTCAGTTAAAAAAAAACATGAGTTACCATGTTTTTGTATAGAACCCTATATATGATAATTATTAAGCAATTAACTGGAGAGTTAGCAAATGATTTTCAATGTTGTATATCAGCTCCTTATTTGACCTACTGTCTGGTGTTTTTTCCTGAATAATATTATAGACTGTCTTAGGAAGTGTCGCATTAGAACTTTCAATCTCGTTATTGATAATAATATAATACACATGACATTGCATATACTGATATATTATAAATAATTAAAAAAAAAACATTTTGTGGGGTGTTAGATGATAAAATGTGTGTTAAATATAAATGTAGCTTAGTAACAAAAGGGTTAATAAATTAAAAATCCTGCTGTATCTGAAACATGTTAATACAATATCATCGTATAGGCCTATACCTATTCCTGCTATATCTGAAACGTGTTAATACAACAATATCATTGTTGTAAACAAAACGCCTACATCTTTCATTTTTACATGTTCTTTAATTTAACCGATTATCTTGTGTTTATTCTCATAAATTAAAGACAATATTTGGATTATAGGGCCCAAAGTGTTGAATAAAAATCTACAACCTACAACATACCATTGATAATAATTTAATACATATGTTAATTGTGATTTGTGAATGTTCTAAAAATAGTAGGGACCTACTCTATTAAATATTAAAATGTGTTTAATATTTAATTTAGCTTTTAGTAACCAAAGGGCAAGCTAAAGAATTAACCTTTTATAATTTCAACTACAAGATGATTTTATATGCTTATTTGTATACACGAAGCGTAAATCTTGTATTTTTACATAGAAAGCAGTGGCTATTTTAATTTGCGATTTTGGGGCTCAAAGAGTCAAAACACAGCTTGGCAAACATTTTTTCTTGAATTCAGGACACCCAAATTAGGTGATAAAAGTTTCAAAACACTTTTACCTCAAAATGCCTACAGGACTTTTATTTTGTGGAATTTCGACCGGAGTATTTAATCTTATCGTACAACCATCGCAGAGCATAGGCTTCGATGAGCACAATGAACAAATAAATCTTGCATTTCTTGCATTCCAAATATCGCATGTTATTATATTAGTCTTCACATTCGCCAGGAGAGAAATCGTTGACATTTATAAATATATTAATATCACAGTACCCAGCCGACGAAGGCTTATAAGTCACCGTTAATTTACTAGCTATACAAAGATGTATGCGTATACAACTTTTATTTAGCCAATAAAAAATAGCTTTATTAAAGCCAGGATTTTGGTTGGCAAAACATTCACCTTGACTGTCCGTGGCTAGGAATGATGATATAGCGCCATGTGACCACTCTTATCCTGATCAGTGACTAGGAATGATGACATAGCGCCAGGTGACCACTCTAATCCTGGTCAGTGGCTGGAAATTATGACATGGCGCCATGTGACTCTGGTGACCACTCTTATCCTGATCAGTGACTAGGAATGATGACATAGCGCCATGTGACCACTCTAATCCTGGTCAGTGGCTAGAAATTATGACATGGCGCCATGTGACTCTGGTGACCACTCTTACCCTGATCAGTGACTAGGAATGATGACATAGCGCCATGTGACAACCCTAATCCTGGTCAGTGGCTAGGATTGATGACATGGCACCAGGTGACCACTCTAACCATGGTCAGTGGCTAGGAATGATGACATGGCGCCATGTGACTCTGGTGACCACTCTAATCCTGCATGGTCACTGACGTCTAAGAATGATGGCATGGCGCAATGTGACCACTCTAATCCTGGTCAGTGGCTTGTAATGATGACTGCTTTTATCTAAGAGGTCGGGAATGTTTTTCTTCGATTGTAACTCCGGGTATGTGGTACTAACTAGGTCGTGATTGATATGGTATGAATTAAACAATATAGTGAATTAAAATAAGCTGTAATATTTATGTGCGAGGACCATGTCCTGTGTGAATGGCACAAATGATTATTATCCCCATAATTACTGTTATTACCTTGTTAAGTTTGCACCAATAGTCAATATCACGGAATCTCCGGGCTCATAGCGACTGTGCTTGCATGGTCACATGGCTCGGAGCTACCTGTATCGAGGAATGCCACTCACATTTACTACACTTGCATGATATTATATTTAATTTTTAAAATACCATATAAGTTTTACCATTGTCTTATTGTATACTCCAATTACTGTAGCATAATTATGCACTTGTATATATTATAGGTTTCTACGCTTTCCAGAGTGTCTGTTTTACTACTATATAAAATTAGTATGTTATAGCTATAGTATCTATGGTTTTGGTGCGGGAAACAAAATGATAGATCCTATGTTATCTTGGCAATGCCTTTCAATTTCATTTCAAGTAGCAGTCATTTATATACAGTGTTTTTATTGCAATGCCAGTTAACATGATTTTAGTTATGTATGTCATACTATGTATATTGTCACATGATTTTAACAAATTAGCAATGTTGTATATACAATCATGTACATATGTTTCTCTTATTTCTATGACGAGTAAGTCTGGATTGACGTTCTTTCTGTCAATAAAACATCTGTCTGTCCGTCTGTATCCTTAACCAGCAAAATAATTATTTCCTTCGTTTTTAGATTAATAGTTATTATTACCACCAATTTGACCATTGAATGCATAAAAGCCAATAAAAGGTTAAGGTGAGAATTTAAAAGTTTGATATCAAAGTTGAAGACTCACCAGCCGACTTTACACTTTAAACCATGGTCACTGGACCTGTTCATTTGTTTATCATTTCAACTCCACATTGTCTCAACGTTGAGTGGAGAGAAAGAAATGTTGCATTTCTCTCAAAACCCACATGCCATGTTGTGGCAATTGAAACGCACCACGCTCAAACCATTGCGCCACATCCCTCCCTGAGTAAATCTACAGCAAGCATTACGAGAGGTGAGTGCAACCTCACAAGTGGCACCAGGGGGTATCCAAAGGGGTGCTCAAGATGCTCGAGCACCCCCTAAATTTCCATAGTGGTTATTTTTCAACTCAATGATTTGCTATAAAATTAATCCACCAGTGTCCGGCATTTTGGTGCTAGCCCTCTCAAAATCTATATATATATATACCCTTTCCCATTTGACGGCTTGTGTTTGGAATGAATCATTGGCGCCATAAGGGACACAAAGATTTAAATTGACCATTTAGAGCACATGAAAATAGGAATTTGTTTGCGACTGGTTTTCTTTCTTCTGTCCATCCTTAGTGTGAGATAGACACGTTTTACTAATATTCACTCATTTTTTGTAAAAGAAACAGAATAAAATATACAAAGTTGGTATCGTTTGAAACGGACAGCGACTTAGAGATGGGCATGTTGATCTACCAAGAACTTGACGCTGCATAAAATAGAGAGTGATTATTCACCAATTACCAGGAATTTTTCAACTGCGTGATGGCGAATTTATTTCTCAGGAGATCTGAGACTCAGTCTTAGGAACAAATGGATACAAAATTAAATTATTGTATTATGTTCGTGCATAGACTTTGCATTTGTTTTAAGAACATTTAAAATCGTTGTATTTCGATTTTGTATTTCTATATCTAGTATAGCCACTGACACGAATTAATTCCCGAATTAATTTATTTTACCTAGAGATGAAATCAATGATAGTAATTAAAGATGGGCTGTAATTTTGTATAACAATATAAAAAAACAACCAATATAAACAAGAATATCTGTTATAGGCCTAACTAATAATGAACTTGATGACAGTACTTGCATAAAAACATATTTTGCCATACAGGAGGGGGGGGGGGGCATTATTAAAGGTGAAATGAAAATAAATATCTCAGAAATTTTTAGTGATCATTAGTGAACGTTGTAAGTATTTTAATGGTCAACAACTTTTTTTAATGATATTTTATCACTTTTAATAGGGGATTATTGCATAATTTTTACATTTTAATAATTATATTATTACAATGGGGGTGATCCAACGTTTGTTCCAAATTAATGTTGGTCTATAGTTTACGACACTGGCCCACCATCAAAACTACATTGGGTCAACAGCTGTTTATGTTCATCTAGCTCATTTAATATGCTTCGTAGTTCGCGCTCGCTATTAAATGAACCAATGTTGATCATGTTTATGTTTTCTGCATTGTGTTTTTGTGTTTGCTTAAATAGCTGTACTACTCAGGCTAAATTGTAATACATCTGTCGATAAGTTCATTAAGAAAATGACATTTCAGCCAGGCACTTATATTTCCATTTTACAGCAAAGATACCACGAAATCGCACAATTTGCTGTTTATTTCATTTCAAAATTTTGTAGAGGGCATACCCCCCCCCGTTACGCCCCTGCTGTTGAATGTTTTGTTTTGGTAAATTTGAGCCCCCCCCCCCTCCCCCTTAATTTATTTCTGGATCCGCCACTAACAGTGCTATTATATTTCGTGTGAGGATGTGTACTTACTTTCCGATATATATTTACAAAGAATACGTTAAGTAAAGACATAGCATCGGGATGCCTAAATATTCAATAGAAAATTTATAATAACAACCTTACAATCTTGCTTTGCTGCTTGCGATGCATACAGCAACATGAGCATATCCGCTTTCTTGTTTGTTGATTTGAGCAAGCTAAATTACAGTTGTTTTCAAAGCAATGATCTTCAGAGTCGTGTACAATATCTTTTTACGACCATATGAATCTTTTATTTTACAATTCGAAAACTGACGACAGTAAACAATAAATTGTAAATCAGCATTCTTACTGAACATTTGTTTCTGTATAGATCAAATGCAACATCAATTATATATGCATTGGTACTTGACCCAAAATGTTTGATTACCCCCACCCCCTGCTCAAACAAACCTTATTGACCACAGTGGCAATAACATTTTGAGCTCTAATGTCTTTCCGAATATCGCCAAGTCTATCTCTCTCGGTGATTCATCTGGCGCTACTAATGACCAATTAATGTGATATGTTGCTATTACCATAGGATTTCTTATATACCTAAATTTCTAAAGAAAGTTGAATGTGTACAAAAAGGTTTTTGTCAGCTTGTAAAATAACTTTTTTCACCTCTAGTAAAATAACTTTCTTCGCCTCCACATGGTTACCTCGCATCTTGTAACTTTATTGAGTGGTTATTTAATCTTTGCAATATCTGGTAATGAAAATATGGTAATGATTGCACAAGTAGCACACTCTGAAGCAATTCCACATTCAACTCACAGCTCTCATCATGACAACGCTATTCTGGACCAGTGGTGGCTTTCTGTAGAGGGAGTTCATCATAATATGAGACTCACCCATCATCACGACAGCAGATGAATGAATCAGGGTATTTATATGCAATGCCTGTCTTTACACGAAGAGTTTGGACAAAAATTCAAACATATGCCAGAAAGTTACAGTGACCTGATGTGAATAATTCTGCACCTCAACCACTGTCTATAATTCTGTAGCAGGTACATTGATGGTAGGTGGTAGCGCATGGGGACAATACGGATGGATGTGCTTGTGTATCGAACACAAAATCCGTCCACCTGGGAATAACTATTCGATTCTTCACCATGGATTTTTTTCTTTTCCAAGTGACCTTACTTTTCCCTTTATCAATAATCCTATTGGTGGAGGCAGCACACTTCCATCAACAATGAAGATGTGTAGTCGTAACTCGTCAGTATTAAAAAAAATATTGTTCTTTACAACACTGGGCTTTGATATATCTGGCAGTATGGCTATATTATGTATTACACTCTATGTGATGTACCAGTCTGTACACGCCTGCCTATGTTATCCCTAATAAAGAGGGTGGGCAGTTTAATATGAATAATTGATGCAAGAATTATATTTTGAGATTATAATACTATATTTAAATGCAGAGCTCTATTTCATTGGGATAATAATTATATGCTTATATTCATGGATGCGCCGTTTAATTTTTTAACTCCATGCATAGACTATGAATGAATGAATAAATGAATGAATGAATGTATGAATGAATGAATGAATGAATGAATGAATGAATGAATGAATGAATGAATGAATGAATGAATGAATGAATGAATGAATGAATGAATGAATGAATAAATGAATGAATGATTGAATGAATGAATGAATGAATGAATGAATAATTAATTAATTAATTAATTAATTATTTTGTAGATACACAGGCTACAATGAGGCATGATAACCTTATATGGATAGTGAGATGAATCAGATGACACTGCCCTGCAGGTACATGTTTTGAAAATTGTGAGCGACAGGTTATCTAGTAAGTGCATCAAGTCGGAACGATTTACTAATTCTGAAGGCAGTTTAGATGGTTGGTGGGCATTGAGTATTAACATATTGGTCTCCTATGTATTATTGGCATTATGTCAAAGCTCATCATGTTCAACATTTTAGTATATTGTAGTCGCCATTTTAAAATCAGCAGCCATTTTTTATTGAAAAATTGTATTTACTTTTAATATAACCATTAATGATACATTTGATATACATTTGACTTATATGATAAAATCTTCAAGCATGTGAACAACACACATTGTGCAATTTAGCTCAAATTTGCCGCTATTTTGAAATTTGACGCCATCTTGATTAAGCTACTCACCTGGAATGTCTATTATACTAAATATGTTTACCAATACATATACTAACATGGTCATACCGATCAACCTCATGGCCCATGGACTAAATAGGTAATGGGCCAGCTTCGTAGACGATTGACCGACATTGAACTAGCAATGGGCTGCAACGCTGGCCCAACATTGAACCAGAGTTTGGTGGGTAGGCCTACATCCTATCAGGCTTGGGGTCAATGTACTCGGTACTTCGGTACTTTGGTACTCGATTACCGATTGTGCAGTACTCGTCGGTACTCGGTACTCATACTTTTAAAAAGTACTTGTACTCGTACTTGTACTCAAGTACTTTTAAAAATGAAAGTATTTTTAACGAGTACTTACGAGTACTTTACGAGTACTAGTCATCTTAAATTGATCCAAAATACCTCACATACAAACCACAAATCAGTTTAGCGGGATATGGAACATTCAGTTAAGGATTCGTTTACCATCCATTTAGCTATTATATTGAAAAATGATTTAATTAATACTTTAAAATTATTTCAAAACTAGTCTGATTACTTACACCAACTTATAACAGAAGTGCACCTTTTTACAATATCATGATGCTAATTTATTGTTCTGCCTTGTATATACTAGCATCCTCGTGTAGTTTGCAAGATAATTAAATGGCTATTCTTAAAACTGCCATAGCTCATACAACTCATACAACTCTGTACCAATGTTGTGTGAGTACCTAAAAACACGACCGCGACAACGCGACGTCTTATCTACAGTGACCTTACATTGCCGGGCCAATGTCCAAGACAATGGCCCAATAATTAAACAGCATTGTACCGAGAAGTACATATGATTAACACATGATATAACAGTACTGTTCAAACAAAAATGACAGAGGTAATAAGACGGCAAACATCACCCTTTAACTGCGGGATACCACTATTATTTATATATCATTAGGCCCCTATTACAAATCACTTATAATGCGGCTCATCCAAAAAAAATTGGATCCCTGTATATACTAAAAACAAGAAAAAAACAAAGTGAGCAAAATTATGCACAATTGTTTCAAGACGTCAGGTGTCTAGCGAACTAAACAACCCTATTAAAACGTACAATATACATTTTGTCAGGTCACCAGTAAGCAGCAGGTAAGTCAATTTTTTTTATTTGTCTATTTTTTTATATCGTGATTATGAAGTTTGTCATTCGAAGATACAAATTGAGTCAGCAATAATAGCTACAAATGGGGGGAAATTATTATTGAACACGTTAGTGTCGCGTAAGGGTTAAAGGTGTGAGGCTACATAATGAGTCAATTGTAGGCCTACGGCGGCTTCCTATAACCCTTTCCGTCCCCGAAATGTGATGACGGACCGAGTATAAAAATAAATACAACAGTGAGGTACTCCTCAAAAAAATAATTTTTTAAACTAATAATAGGCTAATTCCTCAGCGGATGCCCGGGCTGAATCTTGTACGGATATACATGTATTATGGTAATACATTTGATTTGATAACAAGTGCCGTTATCGTAAAACAATTCTGCCGTTCACGGACAAAAGACAATTCTGTTTACTTTACAAGTAAGCAGATAGTGCCTTTTGGTTTTTCAGGGCAGAATTGTGATCGTGTACCCTTAATATCCTTGATATTTCCCATGACACAATGTGTGTTCAGGCTTATCGAAGCGTTTATTACAGTGGCGGCCAAATGTTGGCGGCACTGGCCTAAAATTTTACAATCATTGGGACTGCGGCAAGTTTTCAACCTAGCGTGTTTTGCAACGTAAAGCTTTAGACAGACAATTTATATACTAGTATATAATACAATACTTTGTACATTGAAATGCATTATTGCATTAGGAAAATGCATTATTATACTATTGGCTGGGACATGGCATCAGGTATGCAATATCAATAATAGGTCTGTCTCATAAAATATTATTTTCATCACTAATATTATATATATACATGTGACCCGATCTGATAAAATGAGTCTAAGTCGCATATTTAAATATTGGGGTTATTAAGATATACCGCACCTACACGAAATTACCTTTAAAATAGTATATATCACACAACTCTGTAGCGTGTGTAACGATTTTGTGAAAATGGCATTTGAAGTTCAAAAAGGCAATTTGTGCACTTTAGAAAATACCACACAATTGTATTGAAATAAACTGAATAGAAAAATTTTCATTTCCACTCAATTTTCTCAATAATCGTTTGCCAAAGTGTGACTTAAGACTCATTTCGCCAGATCGGGTCACATATATCAGCATGAAGTAAGATATATTATAATCAATTATTTATTGAATAAATTTAGTGTAATTAATTACAGTTTACACCCGGAGTTTACAATCAAAGTACTCGGTACTTGTACTCAAGTACTTTTAAAAATACTTGCACTTGTACTCAAGTACTTTTGAAAATCCAGTACTTGTACTTGTACTTGTACTTGTACTCGTCATTTTTTCAAGTACTTGTACTTGTACTCGAGTACTTTTGTACTTTTGAGTACTCGCCCCAAGCCTGCATCCTATGTGTCAGGTGCATCGTAGGCAAGCACCGGCGAAGATGGTGGAAGGAATACACGTCGAAGATATATTTGAACTTGTCTCCTTGGTTCTTTCCTTAATTATATCCCGGACTATTAGGATTTTATTTTTTTATATTTAATATTTCAATATGTGATACAATTGAAATTTTAACAGTTTATTTCTCATTAGCACATAATTTTATTGACTATTCTGGTTATTTCAAGTGGCGGCCATCTTGGATTTTGCGACAGAAATTATTATTTTTATGTTCAATAGTTTAATATGTGATAGTATTGAAAAAAAAATTCATTTAAATGTCATCTAGCTGCTTCTTTCGCACATGTGGCGACAGAAGCAAAATATCTGTAATGTAAATATTTAAAAATGACCATTCAAAGCACCTAAAAATGACCATTTGTGGCGACAGGACTCATTTCACCTGCCCACCCCTCGCGTGATTGTGCGAGAGTAGAGGGAAATTCACGTTGGCTCAACGGATAGATCTTTTTACTATGTCCTTCTTGTGTCAAATTTAGTGCTTTTATCCGCCCGGTAAATATAATTTCACTGAGGAACCTGACTACCCAGTACACAAAAAACATTTGTATAGCTTTTATACAATGCCGGCACAACGTCTTCGACGTTGGTCCAACATTGTATAAATGTTTTTTGTTTACTGGGTAATGAGCGCCACCCGGCGGTCGTGGGGTGTATCAACACGAGGTGGGCATGTCCAGATATGTGATGGAGAAATATACATGGGAATGTGCCGGGCTACTTGGCAACTGTGATCAATAACTAGATTAATGAGCATGGATGTATTTTAAAATAGTATATATTACAAGAACGGGACATGTATGTCATGGCTATACAAACTACATAGCCGTTGATTAAATTCATATTTTGCAAAAAGCATATATGGGCCCTGACCCAGAGGGTGGCCATATTCAATGGGTATGTACATTTTAATGGACCTAATTGATATCCCCTAATCAAGGTTTAGAAATATTCTCCAATGTGGCGAACTACAACTTTAATTAGTCACATTTGTTTAATTTGAGAAGTAACATTTGCAAATCTTTCAATTTAAACACGCCTCTCATTCCCAATAAAAGTTATTTGATCATCGGCTTATACAACAGATTGACACTTACAGCGCGTGAATCGACTTTAGTCGTCAGAATCTGACGTCTGTAGACGTCAGATTCTGACGTCTAAAGGCGATCCACGTACTGTAACAGTAAAACATATTTATAATGGACGTAGACCCTCAACATAGGTAATGAAATGAATCGAAAAGAGCTAACTTAGACATTTATCATGATTCCAAAATGAAAAAAACAACTTTGATCCGCATGGTTTAAACAAAATTATCACCGTCTTATCATTTCCAAACCACACAAACGAGAAATGAACGCAAATTTACGCTTTCGCGTTGGTATGTGTTTTGACATTTCTTCGCAATGGTGATTAACTAGTGTAGGAAGATAAACATAAGCTTTACACGCGATGCCTTTTTCGTCAGAAAAAACGATAAAGGAACACACTCACATACTCTCGTATATCGCGTGATTTCGCACACCAGTCCTGATGGTGTCACCCCATGGTAAAGCCACGTGACATATGGAAGCAGTGGAATATTTGGTTGTTTTGATTTGGCAGAGGTTCCTCGTCCAACCTCCCTGACTGCCTGATAGCATGGTCCGATGTAGGGACCTGACTGCCTGGTGGTATGGTCTCATGTAGGGGCAAGCTGTGGATCTCGTGCCAGAATCTCCGGATCAAGGCGTTTTCACCTTTTTTGTTCGGGTCCTTTATCCCCCACTCACTCAATCCGACAAAAAAACGTTGAAACAATGGAGGTTTAATGTTGGACCAGCGTCGTAGACGATGGGCCAGCAATAAAACAACATCGGTTAAACGTCTTGATTACTGGGATAAGTTGTTTCCGTACCTCCCAACAAATACAAGACGATGAACCAACTATGATTTAATATTGGCCCATGCTCTGCGATGCTGGCCCAGCATTGATCAAACATTGGCTCAATGACTCGCGTTCCCTGATAGCCTCATAACTGGCGTCAGCTCGACACAAACCTTATTTGGGATAATATCGTGCACGTGACATGATAGTGGTGGGGTGGCACACCTTTCTTATACCTCCTGATTAGAATTCACGTTAACAGACGCTCTTTCAACCTGACGTAGCGAGATAAGCTGACTACACTTCACACAGTGATTGTACTCTGTAAACTAAGTGGAAGCCAGGTAAGAATCTGCATTTCTGATATTAATTATGTTTTTTACATAGTAAAAACTTTGTTTATTTCTATGTTTGCGAGTTTAAAAACAGTGTCCGAATTTTAGTTAAAATATTTATCAACGCTTATTGACGTATTCCAAGTAATAACACAGCATATAAGTAATAGGCCTAGAAAGGGTTGGACAAAGTGAATATTACGAACAAATGATCAAAATACGTTAAAACAGAGCATGACAGTCCTAATCGTGCAAAGTGCATTTTTAGAAAAAAGATATATCACTTCCTATAGTCTCATTCAATTTAGGGGTTTTGTCAAGTTAAAAAAATCCAAAAATCCGTGAAAAACTCCGATTATTTTTTTTTACTTGACAAAACCCCTTAGATAAGCCTACCAAATTGCAACACATGAGTGTTTTAGATCTCCCCTCCGTCTACTAAACTTGCATAGTCATTACCAGAGCTGCTTTTCTATTGTGGTCATTATCAGACGCCCAGACCATTGTCTTGACTGTCTATACATGTATACTGAGCTCTAGCTATCTGGCCCAGCCTCCTTCTCAGGACCTTTCAGAATCTATTTTCTATAATTGCGGCGTTCTGAGAGGGCCTACAAAACAAAAGTCTGGTGACCCACACCTGACCCTGAAAACTATGTCAAGCTCGAAGTATCCTTGCCCCTATGAGAGACAAGTTTACATAATTATGATTGTCATTATATTCCTAGACTATTATTACAATTAGTACATGTACATGCAATCAACCTGTTGTTGTATTATAGTTGTTCCATCCTGTATAATGGCGGTCCAGCATAAAAGCAGCATTGGGTCTGCGTTTTTATTTGTGTTATTAGGCCTGGCCGTAGGCCAAGAGCCTATAAAGTTTATTTTGTCTGAGTTCGTGTCCTATTTAGGGGAAAGAGGGGTGCTGTGTTTGGGAAACGGTTGACATTTCTGTACACTATGTCGAATATAACGTTTGAGATCGCTAGGGGCGGGGGACCTAGGGTAGTGGTTAGCACCGCTGCCTTTCACGCTAGAGTTCGGCGGTTTGAAAGAAACACAAATGTTTCTTCCCCATCCACTCGTAAAACTCAGTATTGCGGGGAGCCTCCGTGCCCGAGAGGTAGCGTGCTCTACCTCAGACCTCCAGGGTTCGAATTTCGAATCGTGTGTCTGGAGGGCAGTGTCATCTCACTCATCTCACTTATCTCACCTTCCTCAAGAGGTTCTACTGGCCCAGTTTAGCCTATGTGTACAAAAGTGGTCTAAAGCCCGATTCATCTCTATTTTTTTGAGGTCGCTAGGTCAGACAGTTGCGTTTTTTAAAAGTGATAAGAAAAAATAATAATTATTTACGATTATATTTGTGATTAGAGCTTTAAAGGTTTTGGTTGGGATAATGCTGGCCCAGCGTCACAGACGGTGGCCCATCACTCCATCAGCATCGGGTCAATGTATCGTGTTATCTGGGAAGTGGCCTTTCTGGCGTCGGTGTAAGAAAGTGCGGCAGCTGTGTTTAATATAAATGATGTTAAGAGTAGTAGTGCAGCAGATAAAGTGCTTATATGAGACCAATCGTGCAAATAGTGATACAAGCACCAAAATTGGCAAATATGCTCTTTAGTAATAACTCTTTCGAAAAAAATTGTTAGCCACGCAAATTTACAAAATGACCGCCATTTTTCAAGATGGCCGCCATTGACTATGCAAAAATCTACTATTTGCCATAAAATTTCAATCACTGGACCGATTTGAATGATTTTTTGTGCTAAACATATGTTTTCAATCATGGAGAACCCACATTTCGTTCTTTAAAGCCTAAAAATTATGTATTTGTACCTTTTCGTGCATATATATAACAAAATGGCCGCCATTTTTCAAGATGGGCGCTATTGACTATGCAAAAATCTACTATTTGCCATACAATTTCAATCACTGGACCGATTTGAATCATTTTTTTCTGCTAAACATATGTTTTTAATCATGGAGAATCCAAATTTCGTCCTTTAAACTTGTTAAAGCCTACTAAATATGTATTTGTAACTTTTCGTGCAGAACAAAATGGCCGCCATTTTTTCAAGATGGCCGCCTTTGTCAATGCAAAAATTTACTATTTGCCTTAAAATTTCAGTCACTGGACCGATTTGAATAATTTTTTGTGTGTTTTCAATCATGGAGAATCCAAATTTCGTCCTCTAAAGCCTACAAAATATGTATTTCTACCTTTTCGTGCATATATAGAACAAAAAATACGCTAAATGATAATTAACATACCAGACAATAAGCATTATTAGTACTTTGGGGTGTAGTAGTACACCCCTCCCCCCCCCCCCCCCAAGAATTGGCCTTGGAGGTCATTTTGAGGTCTTTGCGTGCACATGACTGGCTTGCGTGTTCGCTTTTTGGTATGATTATGTCACTTTAAAATGAACAGTCATCCTTGAGGACTTCTAAGTGTCCTCCGAATATCCACATTTTTAAAAATTCTATGGTATGTTAATTACACATACTAAAACATTACCACTAAATAACTATTATTTTTAATTTTAAAATTTAAAACGCTAGACATGATTATGCCTTTACACTGAACTAGCTGCGCACATTTTTCTGGTTGAAGCCATCAGTTAACGTTTTCATTGGTCTTGTTTTTTTTATAGGTAATTTTATGGTATGGTAATTATACATACTAATAAAGGACTACTAAATGACGTCTCATTTGCTGACCACAAAATAACTTAGTTTTAGAAACCTTTTAATTACTACTTCACACATTCGGTTATTTTATGGTATGGTCATTGATTTTAAAGTTAAAAAGACGTGGTTCTGACATCTTCAGCAATGATCCTTACCAACATCCCTGGGGGGGGGGGGGGGAGGGGTAGTAGAAGCAGCACTCTTGTTTCAGATGTCAGCCACATTTTTTAGATGGACTCTCGGCATTAGTCCTTGCTGGTCACCTAACTAAATCTCATCTGTAGATCCAATCAGTTGCTTGTGCACAGCAGCGGCCACATCATGTGGGAAACCTCTGCATGTGAGGGAGTATGGTCTGACCCCAGAACGGTGCACGAAGTCGACAATAACTACAGATGAGGAATGACCAATATCATAGCAGCGGGGATAGTGCTTGGTGGCATCACTGCTGTCAAACTCAGCATAGGGTTTAGTATCAGCTAAATTTATTAACCCCACATCATTATATTATTAGAAACAAATAATAGTTTCACTGCGATGACACAGTACTATTGTACAATTTATTGGCCCAAATGCTGTCTAATGAGCCCCAGTATGACACAATTAGACAGCCGCCCCTGAATCGACATAATGTGCCAGTGGGAGAGAGCCGTCAGCCAAGAGTATAATGGGGCTTCATGGGCCTATACCCGAATGGTGTACAGATCGCACAGGACTGAAATGACACTTGATGAACGATCAGACTAGGTGTAGGTGATCTACTAGTACATGTATTCGGAACCTTGGTGTATTCCATAATATAAATGTGCTTTAGTCGTCAATGGTGACAACATGACAATCCCTCGGCCAGTTAAACATGTAAGATATTGAAAATGATTAGTAGTATTCAATTACCACTAAAATGGAAAACTAAATCGCAAAAGTGTTTTTTGTCAAGGAGAAATAACGGATGAAGCTATTAATTAGTCGGCAAGATGGATATTCAATGATCGCTGCAAATATTTCATAACACTTTCAAGTCATCTTTCATATGCCAATGAAGCTGACCCAGCACTATCAGATGAAGGTTGTGGCATAGAGGAGACATTACCCTCATGCTGCCGAATTGTATCGGGCCTTTTTTCATTCATTTGGAGCTGGAATTGCTAACGCAATTTCCAGCTCCAAATGACGAAAAATAATTATATTTATGCAAACCATATACATCTCCGAAATGTAATTATTAGATCAACTAAGCACCTGCCACAAAGCATTTTTAGAAATTTGAGTTGAATATATTTGGTCTGAAATTTGCTTGAAAACGCATAATATACAATCCCAGCAGCATACGGGTTAAGAATACACAATGCTAAATCTAACTAAAGTTGCCGTTTGCTCTTCTACAATACAAATTTATCACAGACCAAGAAAATAGCCATTACTGCCTCAAGTAGCCAAGATGGGAGAAATAACAAAAAAGAACAATACTTGGAGTCCAGTTTGAATGTCTCTTGTGAGAAGAGGAGGCCCCCCATCTGCACTGAGACATGCCATGACAAAGCACCTACACCAGTCTTTTCTCTGAATGAAGGAAGGCTTCTTGCAAAATTGATCTGAGGTGATGTCATTGCACAGGAGCTTATAGAGCTTATGTATCATGCTGCCTCAAAGAAGAACCCACTGGTCCACACTCGGTATCCTTCTGTACCAGACACTATCTTGCCCATACCACTATATACCAACGACAATCAATGGCTGGAAAAAGTCAGTCTCATCGAAGAAATAGGTGGAACAGTTAACATGACCTGGTCAGCACCTCATACGGCTTTTGAAAGAGGCTGTGATTTCAAAATCAGCATAACCTCACTACTACCCTTCTTCGTGATCAACTCACTCTGTGGCTACCATACGCCATTTGATGGACAAAATCAAAGACATTTATGAATCCGACACAAGTCCCTGTAATTTCTGCTGACCAGCCGACTTATGCTTCGGCCAAACAAATTCAGTAGAACGTTGGTCTGATAAATATAGCGAGGCCAACTTTTTCACAATATTTGGGGGCATTGAGATCCAGTTTGAATGTCTCTTGTGAGAAGAGGAGGCCCCCCATCTGCACTGAGACATGCCATGACAAAGCACCTACACCAGTCTTTTCTCTGAATGAAGGAAGGCTTCTTGCAAAATTGATCTGAGGTGATGTCATTGCACAGGAGCTTATAGAGCTTATGTATCATGCTGCCTCAAAGAAGAACCCACTGGTCCACACTCGGTATCCTTCTGTACCAGACATTATCTTGCCCATACCACTATATACCAACGACAATCAATGGCTGGAAAAAGCCAGCCGACTTATGCTTCGGCCAAACAAATTCAGTAGAACGTTGGTCTGATAAATATAGCGAGGCCAACTTTTTCACAATGTTTGGGGGCATTGAGATCCATTGTAACTATCCTACGTAACAGTGGATGGACATCATCTCTTGTTGAAGCAGATTCAGCCTCATCTGGAAGTGCTAGATCTTTTCTGTCTGCATCAAATGTTACTAGAACTACATGTAGGCAAGTCCATCAATTTACGATCTGTAGTCTCTACAATTAATGATGACTACAATTAATGAGGACACACACATTTAATACTGGAATATTGTTCTAATATTTGCCTTGTTTCGGTCATTCAGGGAGGCAGATTTTGATCTGCACTCCACAATCTGACTCTATTTTTTTGCGAACAACAGCGTGAATTATGCACGATTGATCTCCCTTTGCCTCAGACATATGACGCATCTCAGCCAGAATCACCCACAGATAGCTAAGCAATTTTACAAGGGACAACTATTTTAAACAATAATGAGAGTGTTAGCTGCTTTGGGCATTGCCCACGCACATGAACAGAACAAAGCACTGATCAAGGCTGATGGTGGTGCTGTTGGGTTAACTGACGATAATTCTGCATTAAGAAGATGGGTTGGTGTCTACTCACAGCATAGGAGAATGCATATGCCATGAAGGATGCAACACCCAACAAACGGCACCATGAGCAGCACTGCTCAACTATCCTTCCTTGGCAATGTAAGAGCGTATTCTGTAATTAGTGTAAAATTCTTTCATGGGAAACTCAACTGATTTGTTTCTGCTTGATACCCAGGATATTGCTGGCTAACCCAGCATGGCTGACCTCGTGAGGACACATCACCACAGGGGCAAAGACCCACATGAAGAGGCAGATACGCCGGTTTGTGTACACGTTAAACATGCCATAATAGAGGGCTACACAACACTGATAATTTAAGCCACAGATGTGGTTGTCATTGCTTTCTCTGTCATGGCATCCCTGCAAGAGCTTGTTCTGGAGAGAATGTGAATTAGATTTTGACAAGGGAGGACGTTATGGTGGATCCCGTTTCATGAGCTAGTATCCCAGATTGGATCACAGAAGTGAATGACTTCACTGGATGTGACATTGTATCTGCATTCCGAGGCAGAGGGGGGATGTCAGCGTGGCACACCCTTGGATCGTCTGCTCAGAAGTGTCTTCTACCTTCACCAGACTCTTGGTTCATGGTGATCATGTATTGACAGATCGGGTGAAGCAACTAATGTATATACTGCTAAATTGGCCATGTTTGCTCGCAAGCAGAGATCATACGATGCCATCCCTCCGACAGAGAGGATGTAACAGGCTATAGTCAGCCATCCGGACATACATCTGACTGGGGATAGAAGAAAGATGGATATGAATTGAAAATCGTCTGGACGTCCGTGTCACCAGTGGCAACCAGCTGCCAAGCATTGACCAAATGTGGATGTTAAAAAGTATACAGTGGGAGTTGCTGGTGTTTTAAGAATAAGAATTACCATCAATATCATTATATCTATATATCAGAATAAACATCAATAAAAGTGTGTATTTTCGTGGTGCACATCCTAATAAATGACAGCCATTTTGAAATTAATAAGTGATAACATTTTTTGCTAATTAATCTAAGTGGGATGATTCACTTTCAGTACCCATGTCAGCCAGCTCTTCGCATGTTCATATTAAATTTAAAACTTGCGCGATTATATCACATATTTGCATCGTGATGTATATTTTATGTAATTTACATTAAATTAGCATATATATTATATTATAAATAAGTTTTAAATTATTTTTTATGCTTTAAAGTGGTAGATGTAGCTTCTCTAGGGTCAAAAACATAAATTTTGATTCTAACATCATTAAAATCGGTTCATTGAGTCAAATTTTATGACAAAATGTAGTTTTTCTGCATCGCCAATGGCGCCCATCTTGAAAAATGGCGGCCATTATGAAATTTAGCTGGTTAACATTTTTTTTTTTAAATATACTTTGATAAGTATATATACCAAATTTGGTGCTTGTATCACCATTTGCACGATTGTTTCACTTATCTGCCCTACTATAGACATAGATTTGTCATGTTAACGTGGCGGCCATCTTAGATTTATGTACATTTCACTGCTTTGAGGTTTTTTATTTTATTTTAAAAGAAGGTTATGAGCAGACATAAATTTTTCATGTTAATGTGGCCGCAATCTTGGATTAATGTACGCTGTATTACTTTAATATTTTCCTATTTTTTGAATTTCTTATACATGTACCTAGAAACGTATATGTAGACACATGAATCAATTTTCTAGGTGCAGGTAAAACAAGTTATGAGTTATATTTTTTATGTTTGTGTGGCGGCCTTCTTGGATTTCTGTAAGCCTACATTGTATTGCTTTGAGATTTTTTGTTGAATTCTTCATACCCCAGAACCTAGGTGTAAACACCAAAATGAATGTTCTGGGTGCCTGTCTTTGAAAGTTATGATCAATCATGAATTTCCCAAATGTACGTGGCGGCCATTTTTGACAACAGCTTCCGACGCGATTGAAATCGAAGAAATCGTAGTCGTGTTATTGGCCACACTGTACCGATTGTTTAAGATTATCGTGGGCGATCTTTGCGGCGTATGGGAGCCTTTAGAGGTATTGGCAACAACACAATGTGCGCACTAAGCTGGAGTTACACACTATTATATTAGTTCCTATTTTTTGTTGGTATTAAACGGGATTATTCAATGAGCGCGCAAAATATATAATCTGATTATTTTGTATTCACACAGGATTATCTCGTAGAATGTCGTGTGCTGATGGTGGTTCTCTTTCCAGAATCAATACTGACATAGATTATCAAAACGTTTTTTTCCTGAGTGTAACTGAGGTCACCTAGAACGTCTTCAGTAAGTGAGGACCCGTTCGATTCCTACCGCTCATAACCCCTAGAACACTGATGTCGACTGCAGTAGACATTCTGTGTTTTTATTAGCACTTGTATAATCACTGATGGTAAAAGTAAACTAGAAAAGGAGTTCCCGAACTCCGAGTCCCGGTTTTAGTCTGTTTGAGTGCTATAGACACAAAAGCAGTGGTCTTCCTCATGGGCCAGAATCCTAAATATCTAGAATATAATTAAGGAAAGAACCAAGGAGACAAGTTCAAAGGGGCCGATATCTTCGACGTGTTTTCTTTCCACCACCATCGCAGGTGCTGGTCAACATTCCTTCAATACTTGCCTACGGTGTACCTCGCACAAAGTATGTTGGCCTACCCACCAAACGGTTCAATGTTGGGCCAGCGTTGCAGCCTATTGCTGGTTCAATGCCGGTCAATCGTCTACGACGCTGACCCATTAGGACCATGGACCATGGGTTGATCGGCACCATAAAAGCAGGCACATTTTTAGTCATATATCATGTTAGTATATGCATTGGGGAACATTTTCAGTATGATAGACATTCCAGGTGAGTAGCTTAATCAAGATGGTGTCAAATTTCAAAATGGCGCCAAATTTGAGCTAAGTTGCACAATATGTGTTGTTCACATGCTTAAAGATAAATCAAATTCATATCCAATGTATGATTGATGTATATATAAAAAGTGTATACAATTTTTCAATTAAAAAAAATGGCTGCTACAAAATACTGTTTTCAGAATTAGTAAATCGTCCCGACTCGGCGCACTTAGTAGATAACCTGTTGCTCACAATATATTTGCTCATAGCTTAACTACAACGTTTTTATCGTAAAACAATGTCACTTAAAAGACCTTTTGTGCCGATAAGTGACGTGGAGCAATAATTTACTACTACTACTACTACTACTACCAATGAGACAGGTTGAAATATATCTTCGACGTGTATTCCTTCCACCATCTCCATCGCCGGCCTGGATTCAATTAATACTTGCCTACGATGTACCTCGTACAGAGGATGTAGGCCTAGCCACCAATAGTCCAGTCATTCTAGGTCCAAAGAAGGGTCAACCTGGACAAAATTGCAACATAATTTTTGGAAACGGAATATGTTTCGGAAAATCCCTCAAAAGCACATATCAAAAGTCTAGAAAAATCTGAGTGGTCAAAATATCATGAAATCGCTAATTATTACCGCCATTACCAAAATATACAATTTCAGCTATATCTCCATAAATGATCATGATATCATCACAAACAAGGTGTCTACACCCATGTTTTGAAGGTCAATGAAGACGACTGTGCCATTAATAGTTTATTAAAATTGATATTAAAGACATAATGTGTAAATATTAGGTTACCATGGATATGTAATTATGTAATTACCCATTTTCAACTTTGATGTACACTCAATTAACACAAATAATGCAAATAAAGCAAGTAACAGTGACTGATGTTCTATTGTACTGCGTCTAGGCGGATTCCACACTGAAATGAGCTCCCTGGGGTGCACCAGCCATATAATATAAGGAAGTGGACTTCACAAGGAGGAAATGTACAGTTTATCGTATTATTAAAACATCGTTTGGCTTTGAAAGTTATTTAAATGAATTACCAGACCTACTCAGGAAATATTTCACGAAGTTTAGATGTCGAAATCATCGCTTGCCAATAGAGGCCGGTGTACGGCCACAAGTCCTTCGTGATATGCGAATATGCCAATTTTGTGGAACAGATATAGGTGATGAACCGACATAAACTGTTTAAACAGACTAAGGGCGAAAACCTTAAAAAGCTGGCTATGTTTGTGAAAATAATAATATGTAAATTTTAATATTGCAAAATGTGAATATTTTATAATATACTATGTCATGAGCCTTCCTGGGGCCGTATGCACCAACCGGAGGTTTGGACAAACCCCAGAGGTATCGTTGGGGTACATTTGAAAAACGAAATAGGGCCTACCTCGTATGCACCACGCAGGGAAAATGTCGCACGGGGGTAAATTTTACCAAGTGCGGGGTTAAATGTACCCCTACTAGGGAGCAGGGGTAAATCGGCAACCACCGGGTAAACGTCGCTATCATGATTCTAATCGTTATGCAAGACATGTGAATCCTATCGTATAGAGACCTATGACATGTGAATACTTTACAGAATGCTGCCGCATGCACTATTAAGCATATACTATTATTTTTTATTTGTTTCGTGTTTTAGTTAATTTAACAGCTTTAATATTGTACAAAATGATTTTTAAATTATTATTGTAGATTAGATGCATTTAAATGCCGACAAAATCGCAATAAAAAGACTTTAAAAACTAATTAACACAACATAAAGCAAACAAAATATTTTGTAGTAAATTTTCATCTTTTATTTAAGATAACATGCAAATGTTGATGGTCAATCATATTTATACTACTTCAACTAGCAAAACCATCTATATGAATTAGCATGGATATAAACCCATATTCTAAAATCATCGGCATGTATAGGCCCAGGATAATCATTTTTCGTTAATTTAAAACAGTATTGTTATTAACAAGTTTACGACAAGTCTTCAAACATTATGTCCTCCGCGTAACTATGAATTATACCGATTTTTAATAGGAAAACTGCAATGGGATAAACAAATAGTGATACAATACATTTATTGGCACATTTTAATAATGTTTGTTTAAAAATGAACTATTGTCAAACAAACAAATACACCAATAAACTGCTTAGTTATTTAAAGTGAAGTTAACAAAACACAGTTACAAGTTACCGTAAAAATCACTGAACGCTTCAAAACGTGTGCAAAGGAATTACAATACACAGGCCTACGTTTAAACTTATTTTTTTTAAGTTTAAATTTGATTGATTTTCATGTTTTTCTCATTGCAATATTTAATTTTTCTGACTTCTCTCGAGAAAAAAACATATTTAAGAGTGGAGTCAACAGTCGCGTGTCTTATAAACGTCTTTTTTATGGGTGAAATATTTTTTTCATTTAAAGGCATAACAAAAAACAAATACATAACCCAATCATCTCTCCAGTGAAAAATAATTGCTTTGAATGCTTAAATATAACTAATTAAAATGACTGGTAAATAAATGATGAAATCCATGGTTAGGCCCTAATTGTAGTTATCAATATTTACCATGTCATGATAATAGTTGTTATGTGATATTGTCTTCACAATGTTTGCACATTGTTGTTATTTGCATTAATTATTAGGGGCCTACATAATTGCTGATTTTTCGAGTTCATGATCAATTTATGGCGTAAATAGGCCTATGCAATTAAATATTCTTTTGCATCACTAAGATTTTTTTATCAGCTTTAGCCGTGTCTATT
>OZ024902.1:32982816-33062381 GCA_964017125.1 Flabesymbios commensalis
GGTAAATATTGATAACTACAATTAGGGCCTAACCATGGATCTCATCATTTATTTACCAGTCATTTTAATTAGTTATATTTTAGCATTCAAAGCAATTATTTTCCACTGGAGAGATGATTGGGTTATGTATTTGTTCTTTGTTATGCCTTTGAATGAAAACAATATTTCACCCATAAAAAAGACGTTTATAACACACGCGACTGTTGACTCCACTGTTAAATATGTTTTTTTCTCGAGAGAAGTCAGAAAAATTAAATATTGCAATAAGAAAAACATGAAAATCAATCAAATTTAAACTTAAAAAAAATAAATTTAAACGTAGGCCTGTGTATTGTAATTCCGTTGCACACGTTTTGAAGCGTTCAGTGATTTTTACGGTAACTTGTAACTGTGTTTTGTTAACTTCACTTTAAATAACTAAGCAGTTTATTGGTGTATTTGTTTGTTTGACAATAGTTCATTTTTAAACAAACATTAATAAAATGTGCCAATAAATGTATTGTATTACTATTTGTTTATCCCATTGCAGTTTTCTTAATTAAAAATCGGTATAATTCATAGTTACGCGGAGGACATAATGTTTGAAGACTTGTCGTAAACTTGTTAATAACAATACTGTTTTAAATTAACGAAAAATGATTATCCTGGGTCTATACATGCCGTTGATTTTAGAATATGGGTTTATATCCATGCTAATTCATATAGATTGTTTTGCTAGTTGAAGTAGTATAAATATGATTGACCATCAACATTTGCATGTTATCTAAAATAAAAGATGAAAATTTCCTACAAAATATTTTGTTTGCTTTATGCTGTGTTAATTAGTTTTTAAAGTCTTTTTATTGCGATTTTGTCGGCATCTAAATGCATCTAATCTACAATAATAATTTAAAAATCATTTTGTACAATATTAAAGCTATTAAATTAACTAAAACACGAAACAAATAAAAAATAATAGTATATGCTTAATAGTGCATGCGGCAGCATTCTGTAAAGTATTCACATGTCATATGTCTCTATACGATAGGTTTCACATGTCATTCATTACGATTAGAATCATGATAGCGACGTTTACCCCGGTAGTTGCCGATTTACCCCTGCTCCCTAGTAGTAGTAGGGGTAAATTTAACCCCGCACTTGGTAAAATTTACCCCCGTGCGACATTTTCCCTGTGTGGTGCATACGAGGTAGGCCCTATTTCGTTTTTCAAATGTACCCCAACGATACCTCTGGGGTTTGTCCAAACCTCCGGTTGGTGCATACGGCCCCAGGAAGGCACATGACATAGTATAATATAAAATATTCACATTTTGCAATATTAATATTTACATATTATTATTTTCACAAACATAGCCAGCTTTTTAAGGTTTTCGCCCTTAGTCTGTTTAAACAGTTTATGTCGGTTCATCACCTATATCTGTTTCACAAAATTGGCATATTCGCATATCACGAAGGACTTGTGGCCGTACACCGGCCTCTATTGGCAAGAGATGATTTCGACATCTAAACTTCGTGAAATATTTCCTGAGTAGGTCTGGTAATTCATTTAAATAACTTTCAAAGCCAAACGATGTTTTAATAATTACGATAAACTGTACATTTCCTCCTTGTGAAGTCCACTTCCTTATATTATATGGCTGGTGCACCCAAGGGAGCTCATTTCTGTGTGGAATCCGCCTAGACGCAGTACAATAGAACATCAGTCACTGTTACTTGCTTTATTTGCATTATTTGTGTTAATTGAGTGTACATCAAAGTTGAAAATGGGTAATTACATAATTAGATATCCATGGTAACCTAATATTTACACATTGTGTCGTTAATATCAATTTTAATAAACTATTAATGGCACAGTCGTCTTCACTGACCTTCAAAACAAGGGTGTAGACACCTTGTTTGTGATGATATCATGATCATTTATGGAGATATAGCTGAAATTGTATATTTCGGTAATGGCGGTACTAATTAGCGATTTCATGATATTTTGACCACTCAGATTTTTCTAGACTTTTGATATGTGCTTTTGAGGGGTTTTCCGAAACATATTCCGTTAAAAAAAATTATGTTGCAATTTTGTCCAGGTTGACCCTTCTTTGGACCTAGAATGACTGGACTATTGGTGGCTAGGCATACATCCTCTGTACGAGGTACATCGTAGGCAAGTATTAATTGAATCTAGGCCGGCGATGGAGATGGTGGAAGGAATACACGTCGAAGATATATTTCAACTTGTCTCATTGGTAGTAGTAGTAGCAGTAGTAGTAGTAAATTATTGCTCCACGTCACTTATCGGCACAAAAGGTATTTTAAGTTACATTGTGTCTACGATAAAAACGTTGTAGTTAAGCTATGAGCAAATATATTGTGAGCAACAGGTTATCTAGTAAGTGCGCCGAGCCGGGACGATTTACTAATTCTGAAAACAGTATTTTGTAGCAGCCATTTTTTTAAAATGAAAAATAGTATTTACTTTTTATATATACATTAATCATACATTGGATATAAATTTGATTTATCTCTAAGCATGTGAACAACACATACTGTGCAACATAGCTCAAATTTGGCGCCATTTTGAAATTTGACACCATCTTGATTAAGCTACTCACCTGGAATGTCTATCATACTGAAAATGTTCCCCAATGCATATACTATATAATGATATATGACTAAAAATGTGCCTGCTTTTATGGTACCGATCAACCCATGGTCCATGGTCCTAATGGGTCAGCGTCGTAGACGATTGACCGGCATTGAACCAGCAATAGGCTGCAACGCTGGCCCAACATTGAACCGAAGTTTGGTGGGTAGGCCAACATACTTTGTGCGAGGTACACCGTAGGCAAGTATTGAAGGAATGTTGACCAGCACCTGCGATGGTGGTGGGAGGAAAACACGTCGAAGATATCGGCCCCTTTGAACTTGTCTCCTTGGTTCTTTCCCTAATTATATCCTGGACATTTAGGATTCTGAAGATCACTGCTTTTGTGTCTATAGCACTCAAACAGACTAAAACCGGGACTCGGAGGTCGGGAACTCCTTTTCTAGTTTACTTTTAACATCAGTGATTATACAAGTGCTAATAAAAACACAGAATGTTACACTCTGGAAAAAAACGTTTTGATAATCTATGTCAGTATTGATTCTGGAAAGAGAACCACCATCAGCACACGACATTCTACGAAATAATCCTGTGTGAATACAAAATAATCAGATTATATATTTTGCGCGCTCATTGAATAATCCCGTTTAATACCAACAAAAAATAGGGCCTAATATAATAGTGTGTAACTCCAGCTTAGTGTGCGCATTGTGTTGTTGCCAATACCTCTAAAGGCTCCCATACGCCGCAAAGATTGCCCACGATAATCTTAAACAATCGGTACAGTGTGGCCAATAACACGACTACGATTTCTTTGATTTCAATCGCGTCGGAAGCTGTTGTCAAAAATGGCCGCCACGTACATTTGGGAAATTCATGATTGATCATAACTTTTAAAGACAGGCACCCAGAAGATTCATTTTGGTGTTTACACCTGGGTTCTGGGGTATGAAGAATTCAACAAAAAATCTCAAAGCAATACAATGTAGGCTTACAGAAATCCAAGAAGGCCGCCACACAAACATAAAAAATATAACTCATAACTTGTTTTACCTGCACCTAGAAAATCGATTCATGTGTCTACATATACGTTTCTAGGTACATGTATAAGGAATTCAAAAAATAGGAAAATATTAAAGTAATACAGCGTACATTAATCCAAGATTGCGGCCACATTAACATGAAAAATTTATGTCTGCTCATAACCTTCTTTTCAAATAAAATAAAAAACCTCAAAGCAGTGAAATGTACATAAATCTAAGATGGCCGCCACGTTAACATGACAAATCTATGTCTATAGTGGGGCAGATAAGTGAAACAATCGTGCAAATGGTGATACAAGCACCAAATTTGGTATATATACTCATCAAAGTATATTTAAAAAAAAATTGTTAGCCACCCAAATTTCATAATGGCCCCCATTTTCCAAGATGGCCGCCATTGGCGATGCAGAAAAACTACATTTCGTCATAAAATTTGACTCAATGAACCGATTTTACTGATGTTAGAATCAAAATTTATGTTTTTGACCCTAGAGAAGCTACATCTACCACTTTAAAGCATAAAAAATAATTTAAAACTTATTTATAATATAGTATATATGCTAATTTAATGTAAATTACATAAAATATACATCGCGATGCAAATATGTGATATAATCGCGCACGTTTTAAGTTTAATATGAACATGCGAAGAGCTGGCTGACATGGGTACTGAAAGTGAATCATCCCACTTAGATTAATTAGCAAAAAATGTTATCACTTATTAATTTCAAAATGGCTGTCATTTATTAGGATGAGCAGCACGAAAATACACACTTTTATTGATGTTTATTCTGATATATAGACGTCGCGTATAAATGATGTTGATGGTAATTCCTATTCTTAAAACACCAGCAACTCCCACTGTATACTTTTTAACATCCACATTTGGTCAATGCTTGGCAGCTGGTTGCCACTGGTGACACGGACGTCCAGACGATTTTCAATTCATATCCATCTTTCTTCTATCCCCAGTCAGATGTATGTCCGATGGCTGACTATTATAGCCTGTTACATCCTCTCTGTCGGAGGGATGGCATCGTATGATCTCTGCTTGCGAGCAAACATGGCCAACTTAGCAGAATATACATTAGTTGCTTCACCCGATCTGTCAATACATGATCACCATGAACCACGAGTCTGGTGAAGGTAGAAGACACTTCTGAGCAGACGATCCAAGGGTGTGCCACGCTGACTTCCCCCCTCTGCCTCGGAATGCAGATACAACGTCACATCCAATGAAGTCATTCACTTCTGTGATCCAATCTGGGATACTAGCTCATGAAACGGGATCCACCATAACGTCGTCCCTTGATGTGGCCGTTGCTGTGCACAAGCAACTGATTGGATCTACAGATGAGATTCAGTTAGGTGACCAGCGAGGACTAATGCCGAGAGTCCATCTAAAAAATGTGGCTGACATCTGAAACAAGAGTACTGCCTCTACTACCCCTCCCCCCCCCCCCCCCCCCCCCAGGGATGTTGGTAAGGATCATTGCTGAAGATGTCAGAACCACGTCTTTTTAACTTTAAAATCAATGACCATACCATAAAATAACCGATGGCAAAAAACGATTTTTTTTAAATATAGCTAAAGACTTCATTTCCAATATGTAAGGTCTTCGCGATGTGCAAAGTCAAAATCATGTGTGAAGTAGTAATTTACAAGGTTTCTAAAATTAAGTTATTTTGTGGTCAGCAAATGAGACGTCATTTAGTAGTCCTTTATTAGTATGTATAATTACCATACCATAAAATTACCTATAAAAAAACAAGACCAATAAAAACGTTAACTGATGGCTTCAACCAGAAAAATGTGCGCAGCTAGTTCAGTGTAAAGGCATAATCATGTCTAGCGTTTTAAATTTTAAAATTTAAAAAAATAGTTATTTAGTGGTAATGTCTTATTATGTGTAATTAACATACCATAGAATTTTAAAAAAAATGTGGATATTCGGAGGACACTTAGAAGTCCTCAAGGATGACTGTTCATTTTAAAGTTACATAATCATACCAAAAAGCGAACACGCAAGCCAGTCATGTGCACGCAAAGACCTCAAAATGACCTCCAAGGCCCATTCTTGGGGGGGGGGGGGGTGTACTACTACACCCCAAAGTACTAATAAGGCTTATTGTCTGGTATGTTAATTATCATTTAGCGTATTTTTTGTTCTACATATGCACGAAAAGGTAGAAATACATATTTTGTAGTGACAAAGGCGGCCATCTTGAAAAAATGGCGGCCATTTTGTTCTGCACGAAAAAGTACCAGTACATATTTAGTAGGCTTTAACAAGTTTAAAGGACGAAATTTGGATTCTCCATGATTAAAAACATATGTTTAGCAGAAAAAAATGATTCAAATCGGTCCAGTGATTGAAATTGTATGGCAAATAGTAGATTTTTGCATAGTCAATAGCGCCCATCTTGAAAAATGGCGGCCATGTTGTTATATATATGCACGAAAAGGTACAAATACATAATTTGTAGGCTTTTAAGGACGAAATTTGGGTTCTCCATGATTGAAAACATATGTTTAGCACAAAAAATCATTCAAATCGGTCCAGTGATTGAAATTTTATGGCAAATAGTAGATTTTTGCATAGTCAATGGCGGCCATCTTGAAAAATGGCGGCCATTTTGTAAATTTGCGTGGCTAACAATTTTTTTCGAAAGAGTTATTACTAAAGAGCATATTTGCCAATTTTGGTGCTTGTATCACTATTTGCACGATTGGTCTCATATAAGCACTTTATCTGCTGCACTACTACTCTTAACATCATTTATATTAAACACAGCTGCCGCACTTTCTTACACCGACGCCAGAAAGGCCACTTCCCAGATAACACGATACATTGACCCGATGCTGATGTAGTGATGGGCCACCGTCTGTGACGCTGGGCCAGCATTTTCCCAACCAAAACCCTTAAAGCTCTAATCACAAATATAATCGTAAATAATTATTATTTTTTCTTATCACTTTTAAAAAACGCAACTGTCTGACCTAGCGACCTCAAAAAAATAGAAATGAATCGGGCTTTAGACCACTTTTGTGCACTTAGGCTAAACTGGGCCAGTAGAACCTCTTGAGGAAAGTGAGATGAGTGAGATGAGTGAGATGACACTGCCCTCCAGACACACGATTCGAAATTCGAACCCTGGAGGTCTGAGGTAGAGCACGCTACCTCTCGGGCACGGAGGCTCCCCGCAATACTGAGTTTTACGAGTGGATGGGGAAGAAACATTTGTGTTTCTTTCAAACCGCCGAACTCTAGCGTGAAAGGCAGCGGTGCTAACCACTACCCTAGGTCCCCCGCCCCTAGCGATCTCAAACGTTATATTCGACATAGTGTACAGAAATGTCAACCGTTTCCCAAACACAGCACCCCTCTTTCCCCTAAATAAGACACGAACTTAGACAAAATAAACTTTATAGGCTTTTGGCCTACGGCCAGGCCTAATAACACAAATAAAAACGCAGACCCAATGCTGCTTTTATGCTGGACCGCCATTATACAGGATGGAACAACTATAATACAACAACAGGTTGATTGCATGTACATGTACTAATTGTAATAATATTCTAGGAATATAATGACAATCATAATTATGTAAACTTGTCTCTCATAGGGGCAAGGATATTTCGAGCTTGACATAGTTTTTAGGGTCAGGTGTGGGTCACCAGACTTTTGTTTTGTAAGCCCTCTCAGAACGCCGCAATTATAGAAAATAGATTCTGAAAGGTCCTGAGAAGGAGGCTGGGCCAGATAGCTAGAGCTCAGTATACATGTATAGACAGTCAAGACAATGGTCTGGGCGTCTAATAATGACCACAATAGAAAAGCAGCTCTGGTAATGACTATGCAAGTTTAGTAGACGGGGGGGGGGGAGATCTAAAACACTCTGTGTTGCAATTTGGTAGGCTTATCTAAGGGGTTTTGTCAAGTTAAAAAAAATAATCGGAGTTTTTCACGGATTTTTGGATTTTTTTAACTCGACAAAACCCCTAAATTGAATGAGACTATAGGAAGTGATATATCTTTTTTTCTAAAAATGCACTTTGCACGATTAGGACTGTCATGCTCTGTTTTAACGTATTTTGATCATTTGCTCGTAATATTCACTTTGTCCAACCCTTTCTAGGCCTATTACTTATATGCTGTGTTATTACTTGGAATACGTCAATAAGCGTTGATAAATATTTTAACTAAAATTCAGACACTGTTTTTAAACTCGCAAACATAGAAATAAACAAAGTTTTTAGTATGTAAAAAACATTATTATCAGAAATGCAGATTCTTACCTGGCTTCCACTTAGTTTACAGAGTACAATCACTGAGTGAAGTGTAGTCAGCTTATCTCGCTACGTCGGGTTGAAAGAGCGTCTGTTAACGTGAATTCTAATCAGGAGGTATAAGAAAGGTGTGCCACCCCACCACTATCATGTCACGTGCACGATATTATCCCAAATAAGGTTTGTGTCGAGCTGACGCCAGTTATGAGGCTATCAGAGAACACGGGTCATTGAGCCAATGTGTGATCAATGCTAGGCCAGCATCGCAGAGCATGGGCCTTTATAAAATTATAGTTGGTTCATCGTCTTGTATTTGTTGGGAGGTACGGAAACAACTTATCCCAGTAATCAAGACGTTTAACCGATGTTGTTTTATTGCTGGCCCATCGTCTACGACGCTGGTCCAACATTAAACCTCCATTGTTTCAACGTTTTTTTGTGGGATTGAGTGAGTGAGGGATAAAGGATCCGAACAAAAGAGGTGAAAACGCCTTGATCCGGAGATTCTGGCACGAGATCCACAGCTTGCCCCTGCATGAGACCATACCACCAGGCAGTCAGGTCCCTACATCGGACCATGCTATCAGGCAGTCAGGTAGGTTCATCTTCATCTATCCAGTTGTCTGCCACCGGCAGAACCTGGATAACCCGTATATGTGCTATGTGTTCAGAACCCCCCTCCTCCCTCCTCCTCCCTGGCCAATTGACAGTTGATTCAGGCGGCCCAAACAATCTGACCTGAGTGTGACCTCCACGCTGCCGTCAGTAAACCGGTGACGTCATAATGAATATTCATGTTGCTCGCACCCCTCATTTTCGTACCCGTTTCACACACACCTGTTGTCAAGGTCAGACTGGCAGTCTGACGGTCAGACCTGATACGGCAAGGTGGGTAGGTTGGACGAGGAACCTCTGCCAAATCAAAACAACCAAATATTCCACTGCTTCCATATGTCACGTGGCTTTACCATGGGGTGACACCATCAGGACTGGTGTGCGAAATCACGCGATATACGAGAGTATGTGAGTGTGTTCCTTTATCGTTTTTTTCTGACAAAAAAGGCATCGCGTGCTAAGCTTATGTTTATCTTCCTACACTAGTTAATCACCATTGCGAAGAAATGTCAAAACACATACCAACGCGAAAGCGTAAATTTGCGTTCATTTCGCGTTTGTGTGTTTTGGAAATGATAAGACGGTGATAATTTTGTTTAAACCATGCAGATCAAAGTTTTTTTTCAATTTGGAATCATGATAAATGTCTAAGTTAGCTCTTTTCGCTTCATTTGATTACCTATGTTAAAGGTCTACGTCCATTATAAATATGTTTTACTGTTACAGTGCGGGGATCGCCTTTAGACGTCAGAATCTGACGTCTACAGACGTCAGATTCTGACGACTAAAGTCGATTCAGGCGCTGCAAGTGTCAATCTGTTGTATAAGCCGATGATCAAATAACTTTTATTCGGAATGAGAGGCGTGTTTAAATAGAAAGATTTGCAAATGTTACTTCTCAAATTAAACAAATGTGACTAATTAAAGTTGTAGCTCGCCACATTGGAGAAGATTTCTAAACCTTGATTAGGGGATATCAATTAGGTCCATTAAAATGTACATACCCATTGAATAAGGACACCCTCTGGGTCAGGGCCCATAAATGCTTTTTGCAAAATATGAATTTAATCAACGGCTACGTAGTTTGTATAGCCATGACATACATGTCCTGTTATTGTAATATATACTATTTTAACATACATCCATGCTCATTAATCTAGTTATTGATCACAGTAGCCCGGCCGTTCCCATGTATATTTCTCCATCACATATCTGGACATGCCCACCTCGTGTTGATACACCCCACGACCGCCGGGTGGCGCTCATTACCCAGTAAACAAGAAACATTTATACAATGTTGGACCAACGTCGAAGACGTTGTGCCGGCATTGTATAAAAGCTATACAAATGTTTTATGTGTACTGGGTAGTCAGGTTCCTTAGTGAAATTATATTTACCGGGCGGATAAAAACACTAAATTTGACACAAGAAGGACATAATAAAAAGATCAATCCGTTGAGCCATCATGAATTTCCCTCTACTCTCGCACAATCTCGCGAAAACCAAAATGGCCGCCACTTCACAAACTTCGCCTAATAACACAAATAAAAACGCAGACCCAATGCTGCTTTTATGCTGGACCGCCATTATACAGGATGGAACAACTATAATACAACAACAGGTTGATTGCATGTTCATGTACTAATTGTAATAATATTCTAGGAATATAATGACAATCATAATTATGTAAACTTGTCTCTCATAGGGGCAAGGATATTTCGAGCTTGACATAGTTTTTAGGGTCAGGTGTGGGTCACCAGACTTTTGTTTTGTAGGCCCTCTCAGAACGCCGCAATTATAGAAAATAGATTCTGAAAGGTCCTGAGAAGGAGGCTGGGCCAGATAGCTAGAGCTCAGTATACATGTATAGACAGTCAAGACAATGGTCTGGGCGTCTAATAATGACCACAATAGAAAAGCAGCTCTGGTAATGACTATGCAAGTTTAGTAGACGGGGGGGGGGGAGATCTAAAACACTCCTGTGTTGCAATTTGGTAGGCTTATCTAAGGGGTTTTGTCAAGTTAAAAAAAATAATCGGAGTTTTTCACGGATTTTTGGATTTTTTTAACTCGACAAAACCCCTAAATTGAATGAGACTATAGGAAGTGATATATCTTTTTTTCTAAAAATGCACTTTGCACGATTAGGACTGTCATGCTCTGTTTTAACGTATTTTGATCATTTGCTCGTAATATTCACTTTGTCCAACCCTTTCTAGGCCTATTACTTATATGCTGTGTTATTACTTGGAATACGTCAATAAGCGTTGATAAATATTTTAACTAAAATTCAGACACTGTTTTTAAACTCGCAAACATAGAAATAAACAAAGTTTTTACTATGTAAAAAACATTAATATCAGAAATGCAGATTCTTACCTGGCTTCCACTTAGTTTACAGAGTACAATCACTGAGTGAAGTGTAGTCAGCTTATCTCGCTACGTCAGGTTGAAAGAGCGTCTGTTAACGTGAATTCTAATCAGGAGGTATAAGAAAGGTGTGCCACCCCACCACTATCATGTCACGTGCACGATATTATCCCAAATAAGGTTTGTGTCGAGCTGACGCCAGTTATGAGGCTATCAGGGAACACGAGTCATTGAGCCAATGTTTGATCAATGCTGGGTCAGCATCGCAGAGCATGGGCCAATATTAAATCTTAGTTGGTTAATCGTCTTGTATTTGTTGGGAGGTACGGAAACAACTTATCCCAGTAATCAAGACGTTTAACCGATGTTGTTTTATTGCTGGCCCATCGTCTACGACGCTGGTCCAACATTAAACCTCCATTGTTTCAACGTTTTTTTGTCGGATTGAGTGAGTGAGGGATAAAGGACCCGAACAAAAAAGGTGAAAACGCCTTGATCCGGAGATTCTGGCACGAGATCCACAGCTTGCCCCTACATGAGACCATACCACCAGGCAGTCAGGTCCCTACATCGGACCATGCTATCAGGCAGTCAGGGAGGTTGGTCGAGGAACCTCTGCCAAATCAAAACAACCAAATATTCCACTGCTTCCATATGTCACGTGGCTTTACCATGGGGTGACATCATCAGGACTGGTGTGCGAAATCACGCGATATACGAGAGTATGTGAGTGTGTTCCTTTATCGTTTTTTTCTGACGAAAAAGGCATCGCGTGTAAAGCTTATGTTTATCTTCCTACACTAGGTAATCACCATTGCGAAGAAATGTCAAAACACATACCAACGCGAAAGCGTAAATTTGCGTTCATTTCGCGTTTGTGTGTTTTGGAAATGATAAGACGGTGATAATTTTGTTTAAACCATGCAGATCAAAGTTTTTTTTCAATTTGGAATCATGATAAATGTCTAAGTTAGCTCTTTTCGCTTCATTTGATTACCTATGTTAAAGGTCTACGTCCATTATAAATATGTTTTACTGTTACAGTGCGGGGATCGCCTTTAGACGTCAGAATCTGACGTCTACAGACGTCAGATTCTGACGACTAAAGTCGATTCACGCGCTGTAAGTGTCAATCTGTTGTATAAGCCGATGACCAAATAACTTTTATTCGGAATGAGAGGCGTGTTTAAAAAAAAGATTTGCAAATGTTACTTCTCAAATTAAACAAATGTGACTAAATAAAGTTGTAGCTCGCCACATTGGAGAAGATTTCTAAACCTTGATTAGGGGATATCAATTAGGTCCATTAAAATGTACATACCCATTGAATAAGGACACCCTCTGGGTCAGGGCCCATAAATGCTTTTTGCAAAATATGAATTTAATCAACGGCTACGTAGTTTGTATAGCCATGACATACATGTCCCGTTATTGTAATATATACTATTTTAACATACATCCATGCTCATTAATCTAGTTATTGATCACAGTAGCCCGGCCGTTCCCATGTATATTTCTCCATCACATATCTGGACATGCCCACCTCGTGTTGATACACCCCACGACCGCCGGGTGGCGCTCATTACCCAGTAAACAAGAAACATTTATACAATGTTGTACCAACGTCGAGGACGTTGTGCCGGCATTGTATAAAAGCTATACAAATGTTTTTTGTGTACTGGGTAGTCAGGTTCCTTAGTGAAATTATATTTACCGGGCGGATAAAAACACTAAATTTGACACAAGAAGGACATAGTAAAAAGATCCATCCGTTGAGCCATCATGAATTTCCCTCTACTCTCGCACAATCTCGCGAAAACCAAAATGGCCGCCACTTCACAGGGGTGGGCAGGTGAAATGAGTCCTGTCGCCACAAATGGCCATTTTTCGGTGCTTTGAATGGTCATTTTTAAATATTTACATTACAGATATTTTGCTTCTGTCGCCCCATGTGCGAAAGGAACAGCTAGATGACATTTAAATGATTTTTTTTTCAATACTATCACATAATAAACTATTGAACATAAAAATAATCATTTCTGTCGCAAAATCCAAGATGGCCGCCACTTGAAATAACCAGAATAGTCAATAAAATTATGTGCTAATGGGAAATAAACAGTTAAAATAAATTTTAACTGTATCACATATTGAATATAAAAATGATTTTTTTTATTTCCAAATATTTTGAATCTGCATGTCGACTAATGATAGCCATTGTCAAGATATCAGTAAGAAAAATGTATCATTGTCATGTTCCAATGTCTAATGAATGCACAACTAAAATAGGCCCTAATACAATTCAACAACTGGAATACAATATGATACTAACCCGGGGATACTAAACAACCACTTTTCGCGAAGAAGTACAAGTCTAAAATAATAACTAGAAAAGGAGTTCCCGAACTCCGAGGCCCGGCTTTTGTCTGTTTGAGTGCTATTGACAAAGAATCAGTGTATTGGTCTTCCTCATGGGCCAGAATCCTAAATGTCCAGGATATAATTAAGGGAAGAACCAAGGAGACAAGTTCAAATATATCTTCGACGTGTATTCCTTCCACCATCTTCGCCGGTGCTGGCCAACATTCATTCAATACTTGCCTACGATGCACCTGGCACATAGGATGCAGGCTTGGGGCGAGTACTGGACAAAAGTACTCGGGTACAAGTACAAGTACTTGAAAAAATGACGAGTACAAGTACAAGTACAAGTACTGGATTTTCAAAAGTACTTGAGTACAAGTACAAGTATTTTTAAAAGTACAAGTACCGAGTACTTTGATTGTAAACTCCGGGTGTAAGCTGTAATTATTTACATTAAATTTATTCGATAAATAATTGATTATAATATATTTTACTTCATGTTGATATATGTGACCCGATCTGGCGAAATGAGTCTTAAGTCACACTTTGGCAAACGAATATTGAGAAAATGGAGTGGAAATGATTTTTTTTCTATTCAGTTTATTTCAATACAATTGTGTGGTATTTTCCAAAAGTGCACAAATTGCCTTTTTGAACTTCAAATGCCATTTTCACAAAATAGTTACACACGCTACAGAGTTGTGTGATATATACTATTTTAAAGGTAATTTTGTGTAGGTGCGGTATATCTTAATAACCCCAATATTTAAATATGCGACTTAGACTCATTTTATCAGATCGGGTCACATGTATATATATAATATTAGTGATGAAAATAATATTTTATGAGACAGGCCTATTATTGATATTGCATATCTGATGCCATGTCCCAGCCAATAGTATAATAATGCATTTTCCTAATGCAATAATGCATTTCAGTGTACAAAGTATTGTATTATATACTAGTATATAAATTGTCTGTGTCTAAAGCTTTACGTTGCAAAACACGCTAGGTTGAAAACTTGCCGCAGTCCTAATTATTGTAAAATTTTAGGCCAGTGCCGCCAACATTTGGCCGCCACTGTAATAAACGCTTCGATAAGCCTGAACACACATTGTGTCATGGGAAAGATCAAGGCTATTAAGGGTACACGATCACAATTCTGCCCTGAAAAACCAAAAGGCACTATCTGCTTACTTGTAAAGTAAACAGAATTGTCTTTTGTCTGTGAACGGCAGAATTGTTTTACGATAACAGGCACTTGTTATCAAATCAAATGTATTACCATAATACATGTATATCCGTACAAGATTCAGCCCGGGCATCCGCTGAGAAATTAGCCTATTATTAGTTTAAAAATTAATTTTTTTGAAGAGCACCTCTCTGTTGTATTTATTTTTATACTCGGTCTGTCCTAACATTTCGGGGGCGGAAAGGGTTATAGGAAGCCGCCGTAGGCCTACAATTGACTCATTATGTAACCTCACACCTTTAACCCTTACGCGACACTAACGTGTTCAATTATAATTTCACCCCATTTGTAGCTATTATTGCTGACTCAATTTGTATCTTCAAATGACAAACTACATAATCACGATATAAAAAAATAGACAAATAAAAAAAATGACTTACCTGCTGCTTACTGGTGACCTGACACAATGTATATTGTACGTTTTAATAGGGTTGTTTAGTTCGCTAGACACCTGACGTCTTGAAACAATTGTGCATAATTTTGCTTACTTTTATTTTTTCCTTGTTTTTAGTATATAAAGGGATCCAATTTTTTTGGTTGAGCCGCATTATAAGTGATTTGTAATAGGGGCCTAATGATATATAAATAATAGTGATATCCCGCAGCTGAAGGGTGATGTTTGCCGTCTTATTACCTCGGTCATTTTTGTTTGAACAGTACTGTTATGTCATGTGTTAATCCTATGTACTTCTCGGTACAATGCTGTTTAATTCTTGGCCCATTGTCTTGGACATTGGCCCGGCAATGTAAGGTCACTGTAGATAAGACGTCGCGTTGTCGCGGTCGTGTTTTTTTGGTACTCACACAACATTGGCACAGAGTTGTATGAGCTATGGCAGTTATAGGAATAGCTATTTAATTATCTTGCAAACTACACGAGGATGCTAGCATATACAAGGCAGAACAATTAATTAGCATCATGATATTGTAAAAAGGTGCACTTCTGTTATAGGTTGGTGTAAGTAATCAGACTAGTTTTGAAATAATTTTAAAGTATTAAATAAATCATTTTTCAATATAATAGCTAAATGGATGGTTAACGAATCCTTAACTGAATGTTCCATATCCCGCTAAACTGATTTGTGGTTTGTATGTGAGCTATTTTGGATCAATTTAAGATGACTAGTACTCGTAAAGTACTTGTAAAGTACCCGTAAGTACTCGTTAAAATACTTTTATTTTTAAAAGTACTTGAGTACAAGTACGAGTACAAGTACTTTTTAAAAGTATGAGTACCGACGAGTACTGCACAATCGGTACTCGGGTACCAAAGTACTGAGTACATTGACCCCAAGCCTGATAGGATGTAGGCCTACCCACCAAACTCTGGTTCAATGTTGGGCCAGCGTTGCAGCCCATTGCTAGTTCAATGTCGGTCAATCGTCTACGAAGCTGGCCTATTACCTATTTAGTCCATGGGCCATGAGGTTGATCGGTATGACCATGTTAGCATATGTATTGGTAAACATATTTAGTATGATAGACATTCCAGATGAGTAGCTTAATCAATATGGCGTCAAATTTCAAAATGACGGCAAATTTGAGCTAAATTGCACAATGTGTGTTGTTCACATGCTTAAAGATTTTATCATATAAGTCAAATGTATATCAAATGTATCATTAATGGTTATATTAAAAGTAAATACAATTTTTCAATAAAAAATGGCTGCTAATTTTAAAATGGCGACTACAATATACTGAAATGTTGAACATGATGAGCTTTGACATAATGCCAATAATACATAGGAGATCAATATGTTAATACTCAATGCCCACCAACCATCTAAACTGCCTTCAGAATTAGTAAATCGTCCCGACTTGATGCACTTACTAGATAACCTGTCGCTCACAATTTTCAAATCATGTACCTGCAGGGCAGTGTCATCTGATTCATCTCACCATCCATATAAGGTTATCATGCCTTATTGTAGCCTGTGTATCTACAAAATTAATTAATTAATTAATTATTCATTCATTCATTCATTTATTCATTTATTTATTCATTCATTCATTCATTCATTCATTCATTCATCCATTCATTCATTCATTCATTCATTCATTCATTCATTCATTCATTCATTCATTTATTCATTCATTCATAGTCCATGCTTGGAGTTAAAATAATAAACGGCGCATCCATGAATATTAGCATATAATTATTATCCCAATGAAATAGAGCTCTGCATTTAAATATAGTATTATAATCTCAAAATATAATTCTTGCATCAATTATTCATATTAAACTGCTCACCATCTTTATTAGGGATAACATAGGCAGGCGTGTACAGACTGGTACATCACATAGAGTGTAATACATAATATAGCCATACTGCCAGATATATCAAAGCCCAGTGTTGTAAAGAACAATATTTTTTTTAATACCGACGAGTTACGACTACACATCTTCATTGTTGATGGAAGTGTGCGGCCTCCACCAATAGGATTATTGATAAAGGGAATAGTAAGGTCACTTGGAAAAGAATCATTCACATCAGGTCACTGTAACTTTCTGGCATATGTTTGACTTTTTGTCCAAACTCTTCGTGTAAAGACAGGCATTGCATATAAATACCCTGATTCATTCATCTGCTGTCGTGATGATGGGTGAGTCTCATATTATGATGAACTCCCTCTACAGAAAGCCACCACTGGTCCAGAATAGCGTTTTCATGATGAGAGCTGTGAGTTGAATGTGGAATTGCTTCAGAGTGTGCTACTTATGCAGTCATTACCATATTTTCATTACCAGATATTGCAAAGATTAAATAACCACCCAATAAAGTTAGAAGATGCGAGGTAACCATGTGGAGGTGAAGAAAGTTATTTTACAAGAGGTGAAGAAAGTTATTTTACAAGCTGACAAAAACCTTTTTGTACACATTCAACTTTCTTCTGAAATTTAGGTATATAAGAAATCCTATGGTAATAGCAACATATCACATTAATTGGTCATTAGTAGCGCCAGATGGATCACCGAGAGAGATAGACTTGGCGATATTCGGAAAGACATTAGAGTTCAAAATGTTATTGCCACTGTGGTCAATAAGGTTTGTTTGAGCAGGGCGTGGGGGTAATCAAACATTTTGGACAAGTACCAATGCATATATAATTGATGTTGCATTTGATCTATACAGAAACAAATGTTCAGTGAGAATGCTGATTTACAATTTATTGTTTACTGTCGTTAGTTTTCGAATTGTAAAATAAAAAATTCATATGGTCGAAAAAAGATATCGTACACGACTCTGAAGATCATTGCTTTGAAAACAACTGTAATTTAGCTTGCTCAAATCAACAAACGAGAAAGCGGATATGCTCATGTTGCTGTATGCATCGCAAGCAGCAAAGCAAGATTGTAAGGTTGTTATTATAAATTTTGTATTGAATATTTAGGCATCCCGGTGCTATGTCTTTTCTTAACGTATTCTTTGTAAATATATATCGGAAAGTAAGTACACATCCTCACACGAAATATAATAGCACTGTTAGTGGCGTATCCAGAAATAAATTAAGGAGGAGGGGGGGGGCTCAAATTTATCAAAACAAAACATTCAACAGCAGGAGCGTAGGGGGGGGGGTATGCCCTCTACAAAATTTTGAAATGAAATAAACAGCAAATTGTGCGATTTCGTGGTATCTTTGCTGTAAAATGGAAATATAAGTGCCTTAATGAACTTATCGACAGATGTATTACAATTTAGCCTGAGTAGTACAGCTATTTAAGCAAACACAAAAACACAATGCAGAAAACATAAACATGATCAACATTAGTTCATTTAATAGCGAGCGCGAACTACGAAGCATATTAAGTGAGCTAGATGAACATAAACAGCTGTTGACCTGATGTAGTGTTGATGGTGGGCCAGCGTCGTAAACGATAGACCAACATTAATTTGGAGCAAACGTTGGATCACCCCCATTGTAATAATATAATTATTAAAATGTAAAAATTATGCAATAATCCCCTATTAAAAGTGATAAAATATCATTGAAAAAAGTTGTTGACCATTAAAATATTACAACGATCACTAATGATCACTAAAAATTTCTGAGATATTTATTTTTATTTCACCTTTAATAATGCCCCCCCCCCCCTCCTGTATGGCAAAATATTTTTTTTATGCAAGTATTGTCATCCAGTTCCTCATTAGTTAGGCCTATAACATATATTTTTGTTAATATTGGTTGTTATTTCATATTGTTATACAAAATTAAAGCCCATCTTTAATTACTATCATGGATTTCATCTCTAGGTAAAATAAATTAATTCGAGAATTAATTCGTGTCAGTGGCTATACTAGATATAGAAATACAAAATCGAAATACAACGATTTTAAATGTCCTTAAAACAAATACAAAGTCTATGCACAGACATAATACAATAAATAAATTTTGTATCCATTTGTTCCTAAGACTGAGTCTCAGATCTCCTGAGGAATAAATTCGCCATCACGCAGTTGAAAAAATCCTGGTAATTGGTGAATAATCACTCTTTATTTTATGCAGCGTCAAGTTCTTGGTAGATCAACATGCCCATCTCTAAGTCGCTGACCGTTTCAAACGATACCAACTTGGTATATTTTATTCTGTTTCTTTTACAAAAAATGAGTGAATATTAGTAAAACGTGTCTATCTCGCACTAAGGATGGACAGAAGAAAGAAAACCAGTCGCAAACAAATTCCTATTTTATGTGCTCCAAATGGTCAATTTATATCTTTGTGACCCTTATGGCGCCAATGATTCATCCCAAACACAAGCCGTCAAATGGGAAAGGGTATATATATATATAGATTTTGAGAGGGCTAGCACCAAAATGCCGGACACTGGTGGATTAATTTTATAGCAAATCATTGAGTTGAAAAATAACCACTATGGAAATTTAGGGGGTGCTCGAGCATCTTGAGCACCCCTTTGGATACCCCCTGGTGCCACTTGTGAGGTTGCATTCACCTCTCGTAATGCTTGCTGTAGATTTACTCAGGGAGTGATGTGGCGCAATGGTTTGAGCGTGGTGCGTTTCAATTGCCACAACATGGCATGTGGATTTTGAGAGAACTGCAACATTTCTTTCTCTCCACTCAACGTTGAGACAATGTGGAGTTGAAATGATAAACAAATGAACAGGTCCAGTGACCATAGTTTAAAGTGTAAAGTCGGCTGGTGAGTCTTCAACTTTGATATCAGACTTATAAATTCTCACCTTAACCTTTTATTGGCTTTATGCATTCAATGGTCAAATTGGTGGTAATAATAACTATTAATCTAAAAACGAAGGAAATAATTATTTTGCTGGTTAAGGATACAGACGGACAGACAGATATTTTATTGACAGAAAGAAAGTCAATCCAGACTTACTCGTCATAGAAATAAGAGAGACATATGTACATGATTGTATATACAACATTGTTAATTTGTTAAAATCATGTGTATATAGTAAAACAGACACTCTGGAAAGCGTAGAAACCTATAATATATACAAGTGCATAATTATGCTACAGTAACTGGGGTATACAATAAGACAATGGTAAAACTTATATGGTATTTAAAAAAATCAAATATAATATCATGCAAGTGTAATAAATGTGAGTGGCATTCCGCGATACAGGTAGCTCCGAGCCATGTGACCATGCAAGCACAGTCGCTATGAGCCCGGAGATTCCGTGATATTGACTATTGGTGCAAACTTAACAAGGTAATAACAGTAATTATGGGGATAATAATCATTTGTGCCATTCACACAGTACATGGTCCTCGCACATAAATATTACAGCTTATTTTAATTCACTATATTGTTTAATTCATACCATATCAATCAAGACCTAGTTAGTACCACATACCCGGAGTTACAATCGAAGAAAAACATTCCCGACCTCATGGATAAAATCAGTCATCATTCCTAGCCACTGACCAGGATTAGAGTGGTCACATTGCGCCATACCATCATTCTTAGACGTCAGTGACCATGCAGGATTAGAGTGGTCACCATGGCGCCATGTCATCATTCCTAGCCACTGACCATGGTTAGAGTGGTCACCTGGTGCCATGTCATCAATCCTAGCCACTGACTAGGATTAGGGTTGTCACATGGCGCTATGTCATCATTCCTAGTCACTGATCAGGATAAGAGTGGTCACCAGAGTCACATGGCGCCATGTCATAATTTCTAGCCACTGACCAGGATTAGAGTGGTCACATGGCGCTATGTCATCATTCCTAGTCACTGATCAGGATAAGAGTGGTCACCAGAGTCACCTGGTGCCATGTCATAATTTCTAGCCACTGACCAGGATTAGAGTGGTCACATGGCGCTATGTCATCATTCCTAGTCACTGATCAGGATAAGAGTGGTCACCAGAGTCACCTGGTGCCATGTCATCATTCCTAGTCACTGATCAGGATAAGAGTGGTCACCAGAGTCACATGGCGCTATGTCATCATTCCTAGTCACTGATCAGGATAAGAGTGGTCACCTGGCGCATGTCATCATCCCTAGCCACGGACAGTCAAGGTGAATGTTTTGCTAACTAAAATCCTGGCTTTAATAAAGCTAATTTTTATTGTATACGCATACATCTTTGTATAGCTAGTAAATTTACGGTGACTTATAAGCCTTCGTGGGCTGGGTACTGTGATATTAATATATTTATGAATGGCAACGATTTCTCTCCTGGCGAATGTCAAGACTAATATAATAACATGCGATATTTGGAATGCAAGAAATGCAGGATTTATTTGTTCATTGTGCTCATCGAAGCCTATGTTCTGCGATGGTTGTACGATAAGATTAAATACTCCGGTCGAAATTCCACAAAATAAAAGTCCTGTAGGCATTTTAAAGTGAAAGTGTTTTTTGAAACTTTTATTACCTAATTTGGGTGTCCTGAATTAAAAAAAAATGTTTGCCAAGCTGTGTTCTGACTCTTTGAGCCCCAAAATCGCAAATTAAAATAACCACTGTTTTCGATGTAAAAATACAAGATTTACGCTTCGTGTATACAAATAAGCATATAAAATCATCTTGTAGTTGAAATTATAAAAGGATAATTTTTCAGCTAACCCTTTGGTTATTAAAAGCTAAATTTATATTAAACACATTTTAATTTTTAATAGAGTAGGTCCCTACTATTTAGAACATTCACAAATCCCAATTAACATGTGTAATAAATTAATATCAATGTTATGTTGTAGGTTGTAGATTTTTATTCAACACTATAATCCAAATATTGTCTTTAATTTATGAGAATAAACACAAGATAATCGGTTAAATGAAAGAACAGATAAGATATTGAACACAAATTGTTAACTCTTTATTAAATTACTTACATGGGGTCAGGATTCCCTTTATTAACCTAATTTGGGTGTCCCGAATTAAAAAATACTGTTTGTCAGGCTCTGTTTTGACCTTTTAATTCTTTGAAGCAAAAGAAAATAACCACCGCTTTCATGTAAAAATGAAAGATGTAGGCGTTTTGTTTACAACAATGATATTGCTGTATTAACACGTTTCAGATATAGCAGGAATAGGTATAGGCCTATACGATGATATTGTATTAACATGTTTCGGACACAGCAGGATTTTTAATTTATTAACCCTTTTGTTACTAAGCTACATTTATATTTAACACACATTTTATCATCTAACACCCCATAAGATGTTTTTTTTTTTTAAATTATTTATAATATATCAGTATATGCAATGTCATGTGTAATATATTATTATCAATAACGAGATTAAAAGTTCTAATGCGACACTTCCTAGGACAGTCTATAATATTATTCAAGAAAAAACACCAGACAGTAGGTCAAATAAGGAGCTGATATACAACATTGAAAATCATTTGCTAACTCTTCAGTAAATTGCTTAATAATTACCATATATAGGGTTCTATACAAAAACATGTTAACTCATGTTTTTTTTAACTGAGAAAACGCGTTTAAAGTTTTTATCTCAGAAATGCTCGTATGACATTGATTTTGCCGAATATTTTGTATGTGGGTGTGTAGAAATAAGACTGATGTGGTAAAAGTTTTATCCTAGACTTTTTGTTGGAATTACTATCGTTTCAACTTTTAAGAAATTAAAATGAAATGAATGGGGTTTTAGGCCACCTTTTGGCCCATATAGGCTAAATTGGACCAAGAGAACATCCTGAGGATGGTGAGATGAATGAAAAGACACTGCCTTCCAGACACATGAATTGACAATCGAGCCCTGGTGCAGTGGTCTGAAACCTTTAGGTGAATGGAAGCCTTAAACATTTTACAAACAAGACCCGTTATGATTTAAAATTATTTATATTTGCGATACTTTTTTACTGTTTAATAAAATCAGTTCCAATAGGTCGTACAGCCTCGCCCGTACTAATATCAACATGTACAATAAAAATATCTTACACATCTCTGGGAATATGCGGAAGCGACATCTTTTTTAATACAAGTTTACCACGCATACAACACTAAGATGTGAGCTGGAATAGTTTGTCATCAGATAAAAATATGGTATTGTACGTGCCTCCATGTTGTAATCAGGGTGGTCGTTCTTGTGCTTGACATTTCAGAATAGAACAGAATGTGTGACCTACTACAACAGTCTACAAAAAAAATATTCAGCACACAATAATATTTGATCCGTGACACAACCAATCACAGTATAATCCGATGTCTTCCAGAATGTGAACATAGTAGAGTTTCCGAATGCGTTTTAGGTCACTTTTTGCCTTTTCTTCTAATAACGGGACATAAAATCTAGTTTATGTCTTACCTTTTTCAAATGATAGCAAACGGCATTTTTATAGGCCACGCCATGCTTATTATTGAACATTGCATGTATATTTGGGTATTATGTATAGAAACGATGACTGTCGAGTTGAGATTCGAGCCATGTAAATCAAATGTGTATTGGTGAGAAAGGCGACCAGCATCACGGTCTGAGTTGGAATGTAAAGCTTACCAACTTATTTGTCCACAACTATTTTGCCAGTCATGTTTTCAAAATATGCAATTAAAACATTTGTCTCCACCCCAAGTTAAAGGAAGGTCACACACTTATTAAAGCATATCTCAATGAACAATTATCAAATAGATATGGGAGATATTACAACAGTAGTAAAAAGCCATGTAACTCATCCATGTTCATCTTTCACCTAACATGATGCTTTTAGCATCGTTCAATCTGATCATTTACGGGAAAAATATTCGAACGAACTCGTGAGATCAACATTATTTCCAATATGAAGTTTTCAAATTATAATGTTTGTGACCATGGTATGCTGTGATTAATCGCAGGAGAATCCTTTTTTCAATGTGCTCACTATTGTAAAACTTTGAAAGGATATAGAATAGCCGGCTCAAGTCTTGTATTCTATCACTAATTTAAATAACAAATGAATGACGGCTGTAGTTGGCTGACCGACATGTGACAAGCTGAACCACTCTTCTAATGGTCGGGGTTAGAAAACTGGACTTGGTCCGAATAGCCTATGGTTTTCGTTTTCTCTTAGGATGTACTGACAGCTTTCTTTTTCAACAGATTTAAATGATCACTATCATTATGGTGGTGGTGGCAGCAAATCGTGATGATCCACCCGAACTAAGCACAGATATATTAAACCACAATAACAAATATATTGATTGTATTAAATTGTTGTAATAAACATAACATGTCGTCTTTATTAGCATTGTCTTGCTTACATCCGGATCAGCAGATCTTTTTCAAATTATATTCATTGAAGTGTTGGTTATAATAATATTTAAAAACCTGATACTTGATACTGTAACAGGATAATTTTTTTGTTAGGTCTACTAATAATAAAACTGGTCGTTACTGTTGTGATATGAATCTACTATTAAGCCAATTATCTAGTTTTAATAGTTTTAAATATTTGCTAACAGGTTCAGTCATGACCCAAAAATAGAAAGGGATTTTATGGCTGAAATGTTATTCTATAATTATTACTTAAAAATTGAGGGATATGTAGGCTCACATAGTTAATGTGAAGAGAAAGGATGTTTGGAAAATTACTTTGTCATAGACATAGCGGTCCAAGTCTTGTATTCTACCCTCGACCAATCGAAGTGTGGTTCAGCCTGTCACATGACGAGATCGGACAATCACCGCCGTCTTTCAGTTGTTATTTAAATTGGGGGGTAGAATACGAAACTTGGGCCGACATAGCTTATTAGACATAGAGCCTGGAGTGTGAGCTTGTGTGCCTGAATCTTCTGTACTTGCGCCCCACGGAAACATATTCTTTGGTGTATTGATTAATTATATATATACGATTGAATAATGTTTTAATGTTTTATTGTCAATAAAATTTCTGTCTGTCTGTCTGTCTGTCTGTTTAAAAATGATTATTTTTTGCTTCGATCAGTTAAAAAAGATAGACATCTGTTATTTTTATTATAGTTGTTACCGCGCCTTTACGGAGCTTTTTAAGGGACATCTCCAAAAATATTTTTTAACTGAAAGTATTTAATTGGAGCGCGCCAAATCATTTGGCTTGCACCAAATCATCATTTGGCGCGCACCAAATCATTTGGCTTGAACCAAATAATCATTTGGAGCGAACCAAATCATTTGGCTTGAACCAAATAATCATTTGGCGCGAACCAAATCATTTGGCTTGAACCAAATAACCATTTGGCGCGAACCAAATCATTTGGCTTGAACCAAATAATTATTTGGCGCGAACCAAATTATTTGGCTTGAACCAAATAATCATTTGGCGCGCACAAAATCATTTGGCTTGAACCAAATAATCATTTGGTGCGAACCAAATCATTTGGCTTGAACCAAATAATCATTTGGCTCGTACCAAATCATTTGGTTTGAACCAAATAATTCTTGGCGCACTCCAAATAATTATTTGGTTCAAACCAAATGATTTACACAGATTATTGTTTAATAGATCATTGATCAACGTCGCAGACGGTAGCTCAACATCAAAACAGCATTGGGTCAACGTCGAGTGCCTCTCTATACAAGTCACGACTCCACGGTCACACGGACAAAGCTGATTTAACATTGGGCCAGCGTTGCAGACGTTGGCCCAACATTAAACCAGCATTGGATAAATTACTAGCGTGTATTTGCTGTGCATAGACCGTGACGGTTCAAACATTGTTGACAAACCCAATGCTGTTTTAATGTTAGGCCACCGTCTGCGACGCTGGCGCAACATTAAACCAGCATTGCATAGACACCTCTTGTTTGCCTGGTACCCCGCTCTGATTTTTGTGGGTTGACTTTGTGGTCACCCAGAAGTTGTGGATCCCGGTGGCGAGACACAACTTCAAGTGGGTGAAAATTCCATTTTTTTAATTTAGCGATTAAAGGGTTAAAGATTTATTAAGACAACTATGCTCAAGACATAGAACCAATACTGGTTTAATGTTGGTCCGACGTATACAACGCTAAACCAACACTTAAACAACATAAGATTAACACCCAGTGTCTGCCAGGTCAGAGTTCATCGCATGTATAATCTCGGTATTTTTCTGTATCTCGCAACACCACCCTGCGGCACTCCACGGGGCGTGATTGTGCCAGCGGGCGGCACTCCAAACAACATAAAAATAATAATAATAAATAAACATTTATATAGCGCCATATATCAGTCTGTAGCACAATCATAGGCGCTTCACATTTGATAAATTGTCCAGTCACTGCAACGTTTATTAAAAAAAATAAAAAAGCTATGTATTAAGAACGGGTGAGTATAGATTAACCCTTTTAAGCCTGAATGTACCATTGTCATCTTCATCCACAACAAGCCGCGATTTTGTAGTGGATAAAGATGATTTGATCTGGTTTAAAAATTAGAGAAAATTGTCATGTATTGGTAAACCAGTTTCATGGAAATTTTCGTTGTAAAACCCCTAGTTTCAGGAAATTAAGTCATTTTTCAGAAAATGATGCGAAATGATGCTTTAATGCATCGTGAGGGCTTAAAGGGTTAAAGCAGCTTAAAAGTAATTCTTCGCTGAGATATTGGTGAATTAATGAAAAGCCGTCATGAAGAGGTAAGTTTTGATGTGAGACTTAAATTGACTGAGGGTATTGTTATCTCGTAATTTCTTGGGCAATTTGCTCCATTCTATAGCAGCAGCGAAAAAAGGCTATATATTACACAAGCTAGGGGAGAAGCACACAGACCATCTAACACAATGCCGGGCCAGCGACGGCGATACTGGCCCGACATTGGGCCAACGTCCTGAGCCCATACGGCAATAGATCTCTAGAGATAGACGGACTTATTTACTCCAACACCGTGCCAGATTTAACCCCTTAAGAACGAGAGCCGTACATACAGAACGGTAACCTTTTCAGTGCTGGGGCCAATGATATTTATTTTTTGACTATTCAATAAATAATTAGGCCAAGTAAATGTATGCCGCTGACTGACTGACTGACTGACGGCCTGAGTGTGAGTGAATATTGCTTTACGTCGCTTTCTGCACAATCGTGACAATATCGCGACAGAAGGAAGTCCGAAGCCGGGAATATGACCTACTCTTGTGACTTCAAGGGTTCTTCATAGTGCACATGTACATAAACAGCACTGTACACTCCAGATATTTGAACAGTTTGGAGCACTGTATATGCACAGCAACGATGACAAATATCCGGCCCGACCGGGATTCGAACCTGGTATCGCCAGGTTACAAGCCCCAGTCGATACGAATGAGCCATATGGGCCGGCCAACTCACTCACTCGCTCGCTCACTCACTCACTCACTCACTCACTCACTCACTCACTCACTCACTCACTCACTCACTCACTCACTCACTCACTCACTCACTCACTCACTCACTCACTCACTCACTCACTCACTCACTCACTCACTCACTCACTCACTCACTCACTCACTCACTCACTCACTCACTCACTCACTCACTCACTCACTCACTCACTCACTCACTCACTCACTCACTCACTCACTCACTCGCTCGCTCGCTCGCTCGCTCGCTCGCTCGCTCACTCACTCACTCACTCACTCACTCACTCACTCACTCACTCACTCACTCACTCACTCACTCACTCACTCACTCACTCACTCACTCACTCACTCACTCACTCACTTACTCACTCACTCATTCACTCACTCACTCACTCACTCACTCACTCACTCACTCACTCACAATGATTATTTGGTTCGCGCTAAATGATTTGGTTCGCGCCAAATGATTATTTGGTTCAAGCCAAATGATTTGGTTCAAGCCAAATGATTATTTGGTTCAAGCCAAATGATTTGGTTCGCGCCAAATGATTATTTAGTTCAAGCCAAATGATTTGGTTCGCGCCAAATGATTATTTGGTTCAAGCCAAATAATTTGGTGCGCGCCAAATGATTATTTGGTTGGCGCCAAATGATTTGGTTGGCGCAAATGATTTTTTGGTTCAAGCCAAATGATTTGGTTCGCGCCAAATGATTCGGTTCGCGCCAAATGATTATTTGGTTCAAGCCAAATGATTTGGTTTGCGCCAAATGATTATTTAGTTCAAGCCAAATGATTTGGTTCGCGCCAAATGATTATTTGGTTCAAGCCAAATAATTTGGTTGGCGCAAATGATTTTTTGGTTCAAGCCAAATGATTTGGTTCGCGCCAAATGATTATTTGGCTCAAGCCAAATAATTTGGTTCGCGCCAAATGACTATTTTGTTCAAGCCAAATTATTTGGTTCACGCCAAATGATTATTTGGTTCAAGTCAAATGATTTGGTTCGCGCCAAATGATTATTTGGTTCGAACCAAATGCTTTGGTGCGCGCCAAATGATTATTTGTTTCAAGCCAAATGATTTGGCGCGCTCCAATTGAATACTTTCAGTTGAAATTTTTTTTTTGGAAATGTCTCTTAAAAAGCTCCGTACGCTTCAAACGCCGAGCTATGGTTGACATTTTGATCACCAGAATTACGTGATTCACCAATCAAAGGGTTAAAACGTTTCAAATGTTATAAGGTTAAGACAAACCATAATTAGCAATTAATTTTAAAATCATACTGGTTAGTGGTTATGAATTGTTTTATCCACAATTTTACATATTGTTGTTGCTTTCAATTATACTTTTTATGTCCCCTTTTTTGTTTGTTTGTTTGTTTGTTTTAAGGGTTATATCAAATATATGTAATACTATTTTAAATCACTATATTTGAGTCACTTTAAAAATTATATCCAGACATTTTCATCACAAAATGCATCTTTCAACAGAAAACAAAATATAACAATATTATTAATAATTTTAGGGACTAAAGGGTTAAATTATTTTTTAAACTGCAGTATGGTATCTTTATTTGCTACGCTCAAATAGTTTTATAAGTTTTAATGTCAAATTTGTGATTTGTGCCATTGAAAATTGTGGATTTTATCTCTAAATCATCCATTTTCCTTGACTATTTTGTTTTGCGATTTTAGGAGTGAAAGGGTTATAATCGAGCTTGGCAAACAGCCTTTTTGAAATCAGCACATACAAATTAGGTTAAAACAGGTTTCAAAACACTTTTACCCCAAAAATGCCTTCGACACTTTTTTTTAGAGAACCTATTCCCTTATTTCGACCGGACTAAGCGCTAATGTCCTGGAACGGTGCGTCTTTATGAGTATACACTGCGATTGTTCTATGATAAGATTATGCGCTCTAATGATCTTGCACAGCAGGTCTGCTCAGATAGTGCATGCAGAGATTTGTTTGTAAAAACTATTAAAAATCTAAAAGCTAAAATTGAAAAGAACTATACAAATAAAATTGTACATGTATCGTTTAATGTTAAAGTGGACGCTGAGGTTTCGCAACACTGTCTAAATTTTATAAAAGATATTTATGCACTATGAATTTGGAGGTAAGAGTTACAGTTGATCTTATCATTTGTAACTTGCTTAACCTGATATCAAATGATATCATTTACATTATGTGCATTTTTCAAATGATTTTGGTCGGTAGGCCTACACGTGTGTGTGTACCAGCTTCAGTCTGTTGATGTCCTGGCATTGTATTGGTTGAATAAACTTGTTTGGTCTTGTTTCAACCCTCTACCTACTTGATGTCGTATTTAATTTTTCAATCACTTGAAGTTGTGCGTCGCTACCGCGACCCACAACATCAAGTGGATGAAAATTCCTCAAACCTGTTTAATTTGAAACCAAACCTTCGCGAATCTTGATGTTTAAACAATCATTTAATTTCCAATAATTGATAATTGATAATTAATTTGATCTGCTAATACAATTTGAAAAGCAAGGTAGTTTTCCAGCTAACAGGAGACGTTGAGACTGTGTTGGCTCAATGTTGGCAAATAGAGCCTACATTGTGTTAGCTGGGTTATCAAAAATCACAATGTACTTCTTTGTTTTAATGCTGGGCCAGCCTCGTAGACGCTGTGTCAGCATTGAATTAACACAGTCAGAATGTCAGGACTAGTACGCAGACGACAAAGCGTCTCTTATCTGATAAGTTGTAGCCTATCATTGTAGTAAGGAGACATACACCACAATCCTCAATCCTCATTATTATTATAATCACTGATAATATCTGGCCCGATACTAACCCTTACAAAGCTGAAATAGTATTGCATAAACCATGGAGAACAAAGGGTTTTTTTCAGTTTGAAATCATCATGTCTTAGATACCTCGTTCCGTTTCAAATGAATACCTATGATATGGATCTACAGCCGTTTATGTTTTATTAATGTCAGTACGGGGACCGCAGAATCTGACAGGGATAATAACAATCCCCCTGTGATTAATCGTGGTATGGCAATATGCTCAAACGTGTTGAAAATTGTTTTTGCATGTGATACAGCACCTCCCTATGGGTGGCCAACGGGTTCACTTGTAGAGCTAACATTGAACGTTCAATTGGCTCACTTGTTGAGCTAACATTGAACGTTCAATGTTCTGAAATTGAACGTACAATTTTTAGCTTGACAAATTGGTCTCTAACTCTGAATATATATAATAAATATATACATCGACAATTTAGTTATGAACAATACATCTCACTCCAATCATTTATTACAGAGTCGAGATATTTAGAACAAAAACTCTGTCTAAATACGAGAAATGAATGATCACATGGTGATCAGATCTATCAGCTCTGAAATCCCGCCTTTTTTATCTAGAGAGCTAACCCAAGTGTCTAATGCTTGTCCTATTACAGTGATGGGAGTATTCTCGCCAGCTCTGGTGGTGTAGTGGTTAAGGCACTTGCGTGATGACTCTGCGGTTGTGGGTTCTAGTCCTGTCCAAGTCAATTTTATTGATCTTATTCTGGGCCATAACACATATTTTTAACACAGTCTAGGTTTATCTCGACATTCAAAACTGCCAACGTATTTTTTTAAATACCCTATTTCCATAAAAATATTATAAATAGGTTAAAAGTCATTCGCCTGTTATCTGTGGGGTATGGGGTTGGAGTCTCGTAATACTAGTATTAGTAGAGAGTGCAGAATCCTCTTCAGTTTGTGAAATTATGCTGATTTGGTATGCTATTAGGCTATTTCAAATGTTTGAGGTCGTCCCGGTTCATACCCTGAATAATATGATTAGTGGGGACTTCAGATACTCCATGACAAAATAGGAACATGCTTTATAATTCAAGGGCACCAATTCTACTACTGTCTACGCTATAGATCTTTTTCAAACCAGAGTTTTTTAATGAGATTCTGGGTGTATTTGTTTTGTGAGACTTTTTTAAGTGATGCCATATAGCCTACCCCACCTGGTGATTTGCCAGTAGGCCTATCAGCAGAGCCTGTTTACAAGCCGTCGTATTTTTTTGAGATTTGCATTGAAATATATCAATTAAAAAAATGTGATGTCAGTTTTGAATGTCGAGAGAAACCTAGAATATGTTAAAAAATATGTGTTAGGGCCCAGAATAAGTTAAAAATTTGACTTGAACGCACAACCCCAGAGTCATCACGCAAGTGCCTTACCACTACACCACCAGAGCTGACGGGAATAATGTCATCACTGTAATAGGTACAAGCCAGAGACACTTAGGTTAGCTCTCAGAATAAAAAAGGCGGAATTTCAGGTCTTCATTATTTCTCCCACCATGTGATTATTCCATAAGCGTATTTAGCCATAATTTGTTTTGGCGAAATTACTTATTATCTCGAATTGGTATTAGATTAATAAAATAAGATGTATTTTTCCAGACTAGATTGTCAATGTATATATTTCTTATATATATCCAGAGTTACAGGCCGATTTATCAAGCTAAAAATGGAACAAATGAAGTAGTTTTCTTCTTCAATGGGGGGGGGAGGGGGTGGAGTACAATTTTATGGGGTTGAGCCTATTTTTTTAAAACTAATTTAGATTTTTAATCCGTCGAATTTTTTCAGGTTTGATAAATCTGATCACCATGTGATTATTATCTTCCGTAGGCCTATTTAGCCAGAATTTTAGGTCTAAGTATACCGTCTTTTTAATGAATGGTTAAGGTGAGATGTATTTTTCGTGACTAAATTGCCGATGTATATATTTATTATATATATTCAGAGTTACAGGCCCATTAATTAAGCTAAAAATGGTACGTTCTATTTCAGAAAATTTAACGTTCAATATGAGTGAATCATATTGAACTTTCTATGTTAGCTCTACCTCAGTTTGTGAAATTATGCTGATTTGGTATGCTAATAAGTTATTTTAAGTGTTTGAGGTCGTCCCAGTTCATACCCTGACTTCAAGGGTACCAATCGTTCTTATATATCTACATCTATATATCTTTCTTAAACCAGACAGTTTTTTTAATGAAATTCTTGATGTATTTGTGTTGTGAGACTTTTGAAATGATGCTATATAGTCTATGCCCCACCTGGTGATTTACAAGTAGGCCTACCAGGGGAAATTATGATTTAGCTCAATACCCATTTTCAATCTCTGGTATATTTTTCAGATTTACATTGAAGTAGCGGAGTTAATAAAAAATCGATGTACGAAGAAGCCTAGACTAAGGTGAAAATATGTGTTAGAGCCCAAAATAAATTTAAAATTTGACTTGTATGGGACTCGAACTCACAACCTCAGAAGTTTCACACAAGACACTTAGCAACTACTCCAGCAGAGCAGAAGGACTGTTATGGGCAGAAGGACTGTTATGTATTAGACACTTAGGTTAGCTCTCACTCTTTATTATTTCTCCCACATGTTATTATCCCATTAGCGTATTTAGCCATAATTTGTGTACTTATTATCTCAGATTGGTATTAGATTATTAAAATAAGATGTCTTGTTCATAAGTAAATTGTCGATGTATATATTTATTATATATATTCAGAGTTAGAGACCAATTTGTCAAGCTAAATATTGTACGTTCAATTTCAGAACATTGAACGTTCAATGTTAGCTCAACAAGTGAGCCAATTGAACGTTCAATGTTAGCTCTACAAGTGAACCCGTTGGCCACCCATACGTCCCAGCAAACAGGAAACTTAACCCCGACGTTAGTTTAATGTTGGGCCGACGTCATCAACGTTGGACCAATATTGATTTATGGATTGTGTCGCTTTAATGAAGGACTATTATGTATTGTTGTGAGTTATGCTATGTTATGTTAACATAACTCACATAATAATTATTTAACGACTATACTGCACTGTTGTGTGTTGTGCTACGGCTATTATGTATTGCTGTGAGCTATGTTACGACTATTATGTATGTTTGTGATTTATGCTACGGATATTATGTGTTGTTGTGAGTTATGGTACGACTTATCATGTATTGTTGTGAGTTATGTTACGGATATAATGTATTGTTGTGAATTATGGTAGGGATATAATGTATTGTTGTGAGTTATGTGACGGCTATTATGTATCGTTGTGAGTTGTGTTACGGCTATTGTGTATTGTTGTGAGTTATTTTATGGCTATTATGTATAGCTGTGTGCTATGTTATGATGATGTATTGCTGTGAATTATGTTACAGCTTATAACTATTTTAATATGATTAATTACAGAAATATTCTAACTACCAAGAACACTGTGGCTATACCGCCCCCCCCCCCCCGAAAAAAAATCAGTCCCACACCTAGAATTAACCAGCCGGAAAGCTTAGTGAGTTTGTTCAACAATAACATATAGATGACGGGAATTTTTTTCATATTTTTGTCGCAAAATGAAAACTCTTGTGCTGAAAGTGTCGAATATTGTTCAAAATTGTCTTGGAGCGGTCCGGATGGACTCATTCACTACCAAAATAATTGCAATGATGTATTGCAAAAGAAAAGTTATATAATATTACCCAATTTAGGGCCTACACAATTTCTTAAATCTGACTATGTACACTGGTTGCCATCATGGACGCCATCGTGAATAATTTAAACATAAGCTAATTTACCCCTCACCCTGACATTACTAGCTATTGTACTGACACCAATCCATCACCAATAATAATGAATAAATTTATCATAAATAATTAGTTGACCTTACAGAGGCATTTGCTAAAAATCATCTTGAGCTAAAGGGTTCAAATATTATTCAAAAATACATGGAATGGTCTAGATAAATTTCTGATTTATGATCTCAGCCTGATTGTGTTGCTTTAATGAACGACTAATTATGTATTGTTGTGAGTTATGTTACGGCTATTTTGTATTGTTGTGAGCGATGTTACGGCTACTATGTATTGTTGTGAGCTTCGTTACGACTATTATGTATGTTTTGTGATTTATGCTACGGATATTACGTGTTGTTGTGAGTTATGTTACGACTATTATGTATTGTTGGGAGTTATGTTACGGCTATTATGTATTGTTGTGAATTATGGTACGGATATTATGTATTGTTGTGAGTTATGTTACGACTATTAGGTATTGTTGGGAGTTATGTTACGGCTATTAATGTATTGTTGTGAATTATGCTCCGGATATTATGTATTGTTGTGAGTTATGTTGTGGATTTTATGTATTGTTGTGAGTTATGTTACGGCTATTATTTATTGTTGTGAGTTATGTTACGACTATTATGTATTGTTGTGAGTTATGGTAGGATATTATGTGTTTTTGTGAATTATTTTTCGATTAATTATGTGTTGTTGTGAGTTATGTTACGACTAAATATGTATTGTAGTGAGTTATGTTACGACTACAATGCAACCTGTACATACCGGACCCTGTGCAAACCGGAATCCTTGTCTATACCGTAATAATTATTTGGTCCTGAATTAATTACACTCAAAACAATATTAATTAACCCTCTCCAAACTGGAACCTGTCTACTCCGAATACCGGACTCATTATTTTCCCCGTATGCATAACTTGTATTGTATTTCACGTGTCCAAACCGGAATCATTTTTTTTTTTTTTTTAAAAAAAAAATCGCATGCGGTGCACTAAGGGTTAAGCAGGCAGGCAGGTGACGTAACATCCTGCTTGTTACCTGGCTATGCAATGGAAAAGGTGCGAAGTTAGTGCTGGTAACACCCTTTTTGCGTTAGAGAAACATATTACGTAAGTGTTTGCAGGGATGATACAATACAATGAAAGCGGAAACTATATCAAGTGAACATGCAAAATCAAAGTAATCTTGTTTTTGGTGTGTTAAAGTGATTTTAAAGTCATTATATATTGATATGCGGGACTCAATATTACATCTGATGTTATTCTGTGGCCTATCATAATATTGAGGGAGAGATGGGTTGGCAAAAAAATCGTGAATAATAATTAGAATTTTGATTCAATTTCTGTTTTTGTAATACACCATTAAATGCTACATGTTATTTTTTTACCATATTCTAGATCGGCACATTTTCCAATTAGTGAATCTATCATGTGGTAGACCTGTCAATTACTCGATAATTGACGACCTATTATCTTCAATTCAGTCAGCTGGAAAAATCACCATCTTTATTAGTAACCTGACAAAATAATATATTTTTATGAAAAAGCCACCCATTCCTTGACATCGTGATACTTATATTATATAAGTAGTATTATAAAAGTATGCATAAATACAAAATAGCACGTCAACATCTGCCTTCAATGTATTTACAATTAGTAAATTATCGTTAATTAAAAAAATAACTGTAGTGAGAAAAACAATTTAAGAATGAAAATCAGTTTGTTTGTTTTGAATAATTGACACGAATTCATGAATTCTAGTGATATACTCATATATAAATGCAACAAACAACACCCATAATAAAAATAATAATAATAATGAGGTGATTTATGAATTATGTGCATATAGATGATCAAACACTGTAATAAATGTTTTATGCATAATTTATTATTAACAGACGTGTTATTGCTGAAATAATAATATAATACCGTTAACTATGCATACTCATTAATATTACATTTATGAATAAGTTTATCCATAAGTTTGGAAGAGGCTATACAGCGGCCAGCCGCTGTGCTGTGTTGAAAATGCGCTTATTCAGCGGCCGAAATATATACTTGTTAGGACTACATGAATTATCTGGCTGCTGAATTGGGGCAAATATCTTCTTCTAGAGCGGCCGAAATATAATAAGCCAATCACAAGTCTTTTATGCCGAATCATATTTACAGAACGTCCTGTTTTATTCACTTGGATAATTGACACCATACAACACCAGCATTGCCGTTATAATAAGCCCAGTGATTTAAAGTGAAATAAATGTGGGCTGAGTGTAGCATACCACTGAGCCAACGATATAAGTACTACTACTACTATCTGCATTGTGCCTCTTCTCATTTAAATATGTTTTACTGGTGTATACCTTAAATTCGTAATGATTGCATCAGACATTACTTTTTTTCAGACGTTTTTCTCAATATATCTTTGCTAATAACTGCTGCCTTCGAAAGTATCATGAGCAACGTCTTAAAACTCTAAGCATTAAGACAAGTCAGTGATTGTTCCTAGTAGTTTGCTGCTGGTGGGGAAGGACTTCTAGAATGTAACTGACTTCTCATAGTAGGCTTGCTAAGACCTCAAAATATGGCAAAACCTGCATTTTTTAGTACAAATGTTTTCTTTGGCATATATGTTCTTTATAATCTTCTGCAACTTTTAAGGTAAGAACACAAGCTGAGGCGGCCTTATTTTGCCCGCATTTGCATAAATCCAAGATGGCCGCCAAAAATATATATTCCCTTATATTTTATCACATACCGACCGAGGACATATTTTCAGTGTATTATGTTCTAATTTTACATATTGTTAATGGTGATATAAAATATTGAAAGAAGGACCTTGGATGAAGCTACCCATTTGTAACAAAATTTGTATAAATTAAAGATGGCCGCCAATATGGTCTATATATGGTTATAACCCCCATAATTATATCGTGATATTTCGACCTCTGGCGCACATATTTTAAACATCACAAGCTCTAATTAAACATGTAATGTGATAATGGTAATACAGATTGACAATATAAATGAGCTACTAAAACTACAATTTTAACCCCCATCGGCATAGCAACGCTTCCATTTTCACCCTTATCTACATAGCAACCAATAGAGCCAATACAGCCCTGTGCCATTATCACCTCGAACCATGACAGTGTACTCTTTTAAAACCTTGATATATCATTATACATTTCAGTTAATAAGATTTTTATCACCCCCAAGATAATAACTGAAGCAGAAGCTATCTTTTTGCATTCATTTACATAAATCCAAGATGACCGCCAATAGATTTTATGGTCTTACCCCGACTCATACGCGACACAACATTTTTAAAAAATGTGGCTATTTACAGTAACCTCTGAGATACATAGTAACGTTACAGATATATTTTTGATATGAAAATTACTTTGGATTGTTCAATATGAAGTTTTATTCAATAGAAAAACATTTGATGAGGTATAAATAACGTGTAATATGTACGCAAGCAGTAACAAGGCATGTGTCACATATATGTTGATGAGTTCAGGATAATGTCAATTTGGTCACAAAGAAAATAAGTAAGAAATGGTGTCTAAATTTTATATTGAAATACATGTAGTATCTTCTAGTGATTGTATTCGGAGACGATTTTAAAACTAATGACCTAAGGTGTTATTTCACTACATGAATGGAGGCCTACTGGTTTTGTTGGTCCTGATTATAAAGCCATTTCTTAAGCTCGTCGCAGAACACGGCTCTTGATGTTTAATTTACATCTCTTCACTTTAATAATGTTGGGACGGCCGAGCGTATACATGGAATATAGTACGTCTATGAGAGTATTACGTGTGAGACGCTATTCCGCACCATTTTTTTAAGATCAATTCCCCACGGTACTATCTATCTTTTAAATCGAAGGTTTGGTCAATTACATATTTTTGCCATATTTTAAAATGGCAAGCTTATGTATTTAGTATAGCTTAGATCTACAAAATCACTGTAATCTAATGTGATCCAAGTTTCTATACGTTTCTTTTAAGAAATATATGTGTGTCTGAACGTAACACTGAAAAACATTGATAAATATATATAGTGCAGCTATTAAGAGCCATATCAATCACATGTCTTCAGCATACTAGACAAATGAATGTTCTAATTACATCAATTCAGAACACTTGCCTAGTAATTTTAACACACTCCACAAAATAGTTTATAACAAGATTACACCAGGAATGTTTGGGTTTGGGGTCCAAAAGGATTGGGATGTGAAATGAGCTTGGGATGTGGGGGTCCTCTTCCCAAGTTTTGTAGTTTAGCGATTAAAATTCGTCATTTTAATTACAATGACATCCACATATGCAAACTATTTTCCTTTTTCTTTCCCAACAAGGGGGGATGGTATTTTCCATTTTGTACTAAGTAGAGGGGTCCAGATCCCCCCGCGGACCCCTCTCGTGAAAACCCTGTTATAATGATTTCGATGTTAAAATCATGAAGCTCTATACACACATGAAATATAACCATAAGAAGTAATAATATACTCGGATGCAATTTGTATTTTTACAACAGTAAAAAATGACAATTTCAAATAAACTTTTTAAATATAATACTACTGTACATTCATAGAAATGGTACCTTAGTAATTTTACTATGATTTGTAGACTGACAAACGTCGTAGGACATATCTTCAGATTAGTTATTCTATGCTGAATGATACCAATTAATACATGATTAAAGTAATATGGCAGTTTCTGGCTTTGAATTATAAATCCAGGCTGTTATAATAATACAAATCGTTAACGGTTTACCAAAACACAATCATTTACTTAATCAGGGATTGTACATAGTCAGAACAAATCGTTGGCAGCTGGGTAGACTCCCTAAACTTCCCACGCCGACCTCATACAAACATTACTGATGAAATGCCTAATATTTCGAGGCGGCAGGGGTTATATATATTTAACAATATCATGAACTTGGATGCAACGACACTGTTTCTTGATGTTGAAAGCAATCCTTATTTCTTCAAGAGCAATTTTGTCGAATAGTGTGATTAAAATAAATATTTGTGCCAACTTCTTGTTGTAGTGACTCTCTTAACACAAACCATCACACATAGATCAATAATTGAAATTACTCAGGGTACTGACTTTCATGTCAGTATCCATCCCTTGCGAATATGTAGCAGCATACCTGAATAGGTCATTTTTTGTTAGTGGTATAAATGTGAAGTAGTCGTCTTCACATAAACAACATTTCAGGGTTCCCACTCTACTTGGAAATCAGGGAAAACCTGGAAATGATTTCCACTTTTACCAGTCAGGGAATTTGAGAAAAATGCCTCAAATCACGGAAAAGTCAGCGAATTTGATGAGCCCAAGAGCTGAACTTTTCTGTTGTTCAACACGTACAGACCGTGTTCACTGGATATGGTGGCACTCTGTTATTTTTGTTAGATATTTTGTAAAGTGACACAGTTGTATACTTACTAGTAAGGTATTTTGGTCTGCTACATGTATATGCATGTAAAACTTTTTCAAGGAGATTCAAAAGAGATCTGCTGGCAGACTATTGGAGCCATACCAACCTAGACTGGTTAAATATTAGTACTGCTTGTTATTAAGTTAAATATTAGTACTGCTGGTTATTAAGTTGGAGGTCTATGACTGGATTCCTGAGAATAGTAGACTCTGCCAAAAGCTAAATAAATATTTTCTATTTAAACGCGGTGTCAGGCCTACAATGTATCCAGGTTCGATCTTCAGCAACTATAAGACCTTTAGCATTTAGTGTTTTATAAAAAAATAATTAAGTTAGGACTGTGAATTTTTTTCAGAATCTATATATATACATTTTGATTTCCATTATCTTCACTGTCAATCCACCAATGAAGGTTTTATTATGTTGCAGTAGTTTGGGATTGGACACACTGCACCGTACAGTTATTACGTTGTTAAGTTTGCACCACTAATCATTATCAAGGAATCTCCGAGCTCATAGCGACTGTGCTTGCAGAGTCACATGGCTGTAACATTTATTGTACTTGCATGATATTATATTTGATTTTTCAAAATACCATACACTTTTTACCATTGTCTCATTTAATACCCCAGTTACTGTAGCATAATTATGCAATTGTATAAATTTTAGGTTTCTATGCTGTCCAGAGTGTCTTTTTTGCTCCAGGTCGTGAATGAGTTACTCCATCGTAAGGGGCCAGCACTTCTGCCCGCGCATGATTCCAGCAAGGATCTGGCTGATAAATTCTGCACTTTCTTCACCGAAAAAATAACAAGCATACGTTCTCAACTGGACTCGATTAACTTAACTGACCGTCACACTAATCTGTCACCAACCACAAGCTCTCTGGGTGAAGGTCTATCAAAATTTACACTCATGACCGATGAAGAAAAATTCAAGATCATAAAAAATTCAACTACAAAGTCTTGCAGCCTGGATCCCTTACCAACTTGGCTTTTGAAAAAGACAGATACACTACTACCTACTATTACGCAGATCATCAATAAATCACTGGCTTCTGGAACGTTTCCAACCAGTTTCAAGTCAGCCTTGGTGCGTCCCCTGCTAAAAAAGACGAATCTTGACACAGAAGTATTACGCAACTATAGACCAGTGTCTAACCTACAATATACATCTGAGGTTCTAGAAAAGGTCGTCGCGGCCCAGCTGACATCATATATGAGGAAGCACGACCTGTACGAGTAAAAACAATTTGCCTACCGCTGTTATCATAGTACAGAGACAGCATTATTGAAAGTACAAAACGATCTACTGGTTGCAATGGACAAGAGCTGTGGTGTCTTTCTGGTACTTCTCGACCTCTCTGCCGCGTTCGACACCATAGACCATGACATTCTTATTAAACGTCTACATGATAATCTTGGTTTATCTTGAACAGCCTTAGCGTGGATGAACTCTTATCTTCGCGGAAGGTCACAATCTGTAGTCATCAACGCCACCAAATCCGAACCAGCAGATCTCCAGTATGGGGTTCCTCAGGGATCCGTCTTGGGACCCATACTTTTTACTATCTACACATCACCAATTGGAGCTATTGCTAAGCGTCATAATCTTGAGATACACCTCTACGCGGATGATACACAAATATATATATTTTTTAAAACGAAAGACTTTAAATCTCAAGCAGAAGCATTGCGAACCATCCAGGAATGTGTATCTAAAAACCGACAATGGGTGGCGGAAAACAAACTGCAATTAAGCTATCAAATTTTTTTTTAATTATATGCGCCCCATGGAAGCGTGATCGTGTTCAGTTTGATGAAATCGAGATTAGTGATGCTAGAATTTCTTCCACAACGGACGCCAGGAACCTTGGTGTTATCATGGACAAATCATTAAACATGGAAAAACACATTCAAAACTTTGTCAAACATCAATCGCTCAGCTTAGAAACATCGCTGATGTGCGAAAATATCTGACACAGAATGCAGCAGAAAAGCTAATCCATGCCTTTATTACATTGCGACTAGATTACTGTAACTTCTGTACGGCCTACCATCGTCATCTCTTGAAAAACTACAGAAGGTCCAAAATATGGCAGCCAAAATACTAACTCTCCGTCGGAAATATGAACACATCACTCCCATCCTACAGGACCTCCACTGGCTTCCAGTGGATCACCGCATAACTTACACAATTTTACTGACAACACACCGTGCTCTAAATGGCAAGGCTCCTCAATTTATCACAGACTTATTAACCCCCTACATACCAGCGCGCAATCTCCGATCTGAAGGAGAAGGGTAGTTGGTTGTTCCAAAAACCCACACAAAAACATTCGGAGAGAGAGCCTTTTCTTTCGCTGCTGCTGTAGAATGGAACAAATTGGCAAAGAAGTTGCGCGAAAACAATACCTTCAGTAAATTCAAGTCATACATCAAAACTTACCTGTTCATAGCGGCTTTCCGCTAATTTACCAATATCTGTGAAATGCCTCAGCGAAGATACACTTTTTATGTGGTTTTCAAATCTATACTTACCCGTTTTTAATACATATTTTTTACTTTTAAATAAACGCTACAGTGACTGGACATTTTCACATGTGTATATACATGTACATAATTATTATATATCTCTTTTATTTCTATGACACATAAGTATGTAATGACATTTTCCTATTAATAAAATATCTGCACTGTTAATAAAGGCATTTATAGTAAAATGGGAGGAAAGAATGGCTGTAAGGAGAGACGGGAGGACATTACATGTAGGCCCTATATGCCTTTCTTACATGCCATACCTACGTACTAAGTTTTCTATAATATATACGGTGATCTTAGAAATTTGAAAAGTTATTTAATGGAGACGGCCCCTCTTGGTAGCTAAAAAAAGAACACCAACTGGTGCGATTTAATGGTACATTTGACGTAAAATAAATATATGACACTAATCCTCGGCAAAATGAATAAAACGGCAAATCATCACTCTGGACATTAAGGGGTACTTGAGAGCCCCAACCTGGATATGCCTCTGGGTGGTATTTTGACTTCAAAAGACTCATATCACGCATGTGGCCTAGCTAGCTACACTCTATAACTATGATCTGATGGTAGTAATTGGTAGGCCTATAATCAAGCGCAAATAGTCACTGACTCTGTATAAGAATGGTAACCTGGTAACATAGAGTTGAAATGTCCCATTCTTTGAGAAAGCACACATCGAAGCAATACTATTTCAAGATCCGACTCATGCGACGGCATTTGGACTGGATGTTTTCTGCTTCGCGTGTATTGTTTCTTTGGTTTCTTTGTATATCTCATAAGCAAGTTTCCTTCTGTAAAATAATAAGGTTTGTGCAATTAAATGATGTGCTTAACGGTTTAAATTCTAGTGAGCCCAGTCATCAATAGCGTGACAAAATTTGTTTCTTTATGTATGTGCAGTCCCACCAGCAAAAAAAAAACAATTTTACCTGCTTCTAATGGTCTCATGTCTTTGCTATTGCAGGCATTTCTCTTATGACAAAAAGAGGCTGGTCAGCAATTATAATAGGTATTTAAGCAGAATTCTCATCCTCTGGAAATAATATTGACAGAATGAATAATCATGATCTGGCTGTGAGCTGCGTCGTAGAATACTGGTAGAAGTTATAATGCGTTGATCCAGAGTCTTGATACTGAGCTGGTGGCACCCTTTTTGAACTATAAAGATAACAGGGCTCACTTCAGGGAGAGAATTTATTTTTTCTCTTCCGTTCTTATTATAATGTGTAATCTATATATACCTGTTGTCCAAATCAATGATTTGCGTCAGCGAAATAGCAGTACTATGCTGTGTTGTTCACACCAAAATAATGTTATTATTCATGTTGCATTACCTTAAGTGATAATGATATATAATTTAAAATTACAGTGAAATGTGAATGTATATTTTTAGTCGGTCACCACAGCTTCAATATAAAGAGGACTATAATAGCACATACAATTGTTAGGCCTATTCAATAGAGATGGTTTGTTGTTGGATATTTGCCTAGTCAGGTAACAAACACTTTTTAACACTCAATTGTGAAATCTAAAGCATAATTAATTTTAAATGTGTCAATAGATACATTCACTACACAACTGCTTCGATGCTGGTCTTATGATAAATAAATTATGTTTTATAACGATTAGTATCAGGTCCGTATCCAGACTAAGAAAAAGAAAAAGGGGGTCAGGATAACGCGTCTGGGGGGGGGGGGGGTTAAGAAAACAAGGTTCTAAATGGTGAATTCTGGTGAATATAGAGGTAAAATGGACATGTTTTAATGATAATTTTCATTCGTGTTTAGATCTAACCTATAGAAGTACAACTGATTTTGGAGATATACAAGTAACGGGGTGTTGCAGACACCCCCTGGACAAGGCCATGAGTATGCCTAACTAACGATTAAACTAACTAAAAATTGAGATGTATACTTGTAGCACAATTTCGATTAAATTGTAGTGTCCATCTTAGATATTTCTGTAAATTTAGATAATTAAGATTCTAAGGTGTCATGTTGGATTAATGAAAATTAGGATAAAAATGCGCAACTTCAACTTTTATTCTTATATTAAACGTTCTCAATGAATACTACACACAACGCTTTGAGCCAAACATGTTAAAATGAGCTGAATACATGCCAACAATTAAGAATTATTGTGCCAAATAAGGTCAAATGTGGTTATCTTGGATTAATGAAGATGAGGATAGCAATGGGAAGCTTCAACTTGTGTTCTTACTCTGTATATTAAACCATTTATATGAACCATTAGCAACTACAGCACATAATTGGAGCCAAACATCTTGGATTTCTGAAGATGGGGATAAAAATGCATAACTTCAAAGATTATTATTATATCGAATATATTTTGTATGACCATTACAAACTATATACATATTATAATTAGAGCCAAGCATGCTAAAATGAACTCTCTAGGCCTATATGTCGCAAAATGATAAAATATGTTATATGCTGTTAAACAGAGCCAAACGGCGGCCATCTTGGATTATGCATATGGGGATAAAAATATCCAGTTTCAATGTTCGTTCTTATATTAAACCTTGTGTGTGATCATTACCAACTACAACGCATAATTGGAGCCAAACATGTTAAAATAAGCTTACTACATGCCGAAAAATAAAGAAATATGGTAGGGCCTACTAAATCAGGTCAAATGGCGGCCATCTTGGATTTATGCAAATGAGGGTAAACATGTGTTATTTCAACTTTTATTATTATTTAACGTTCTGCATTACCATTCAAAACTACAGAGTTTAATTGGAGCCAAATATGTTAAAACGAGCTCATTGCATACCAACATATGATGAAATATGTTGCCGAATAAGGTGAAACGGCGGCCATCTTGGATTTATGCAAATGAGCAGAGAAATGCGAATTTTTGAGTTTTCTTCTTATATTAAACCTTTTGTATGACCATAAGCATTTATAGCGTATAATTGGAGCCAAATATGTTAAAATTAACTCACTGCATGCCGATAAATGATCAAATATGGTGCCAAGTAGGGTCAAATGGCGGCCATCTTGGATTTATGCAAATGAGCATAACATATAATGCTTCAACTTTTCTTCTTATATAAACATTTTGTATGACCATTAGCAGTTGATTAGCAACTACAGAGTCAAAGATATTAAAATTAACTCGCTATATGCCGTAAAATGTAGAAATATGGTGCCGAATAGAGTCAAATAGCCGCCATTTTGGATTTATGCATATTAGGTGGGAAAAATACAGCCTCAGCTTGTGTTCTTATCTTAAATGCTTTATATGACCATCAACTACTATCATGCCAAAAAGAACATTTGTACTAAAAAATGCAGGTAACATCGGCTTACCAAGCCTACTATCGCTGGTGTTCGCCATTATGTGTCCATAGTATCATATATATTTCTATATATACTAGCAAGTACATATACGCGTAACAGTACTATACTAACAATATAAATCTCCAATTAAATATACTTGGCTAGTATCATCAAATCTTATGATGTACTATTCTAGTATGAATATAATTATTTTTAAAGTAACAAAATATTACACAACATTTTAAATTATCAATTTTTCAGTTTTGTGCGTTGTAGATAATTATTTATTACCTATAATTATGTATTTAACGTTTATTATTCCAAGACACAGATAAGAATGAAGTAATATGACCATGACATAAACTCATTTGAGGTGATTGTTATGGATATGTCATGCAAAAAAACGTTAGACCCTGCCTTCGCTTTAGAGGCTAGTTACCCATATTACCCAACATTTGACCATTGGCAACACATCACCATATGTTATGGGCCTTAATGAGCTTCGTAATGCATATTCTAACCAATAAATCTAGATTCCTTGTTCAACTATCAGTGGGACAGATCTACATCTGCTACCATTGACACCCCTTTTAATAACTTAAATATTGCTATCAATCTGAGTATATCAGCCTGTGGTCCCACACAATTCATAACACATTACTGACTGTGACGTAAGACAAATTTATATACCACACGTTCGACCAGTGCTCTAGCTGAGTTAAGTTATTTTTAAATATCGTTTTTAGCGATCTAAGGGTGGTTTTAAAACAAAAAAATTAACATGTGTTTTGTCTTGAATGTATTCAATGACGGAATGGGGGAAGAGTGGTAATAAAACTGTTTAAAACTATGCAAATGAGGATTTTGTTGTCACATAGGGTCGTCAAAATGTAACTAGTGAGAGTACCCCATTCGGACATTTGACCTCATAAATCCTTCATGCAACAAGATAAGGTTTTTATAAATTGATGTGATGGAATCAGATGACAGATATACAAACTGAAGACAACATACATTAGCATTCTCATAATCATACACATGCAGAGCAAACGAAAGAGTTACATTGTACGGAATTTGTGATTTTTTTATTGGAAATTATGACTTTCAGCGATCTAAGGGTGGGTTCATGTTTTCTGAAAAATATCATCACCTCATATATGTTTCGTTCGGTATGTATTCAATGGCAATATGTGACAAGAGTGGTATTAAAGCTGTTTATAAATATAAAAATAAAGATTTATGTTATTACACGGGGTCGACAAAGTAAGAGTACCCCATCCGGACCTTTGACCTCATAAGTCCTTCATGCAACAAGATAAGGTTTTTTCTAACTTGATATGATGGGACCAGATGACAGATATACAACATGAAGACAACAGACATTAGCATGTTCATAAACATACATATACATAGCAAACGAAAGAGACACATTCTATGAAATTTGTGATTTTTTTTTTATTGGAAATATTGACTTTCAGCGCTCTAGGGGTGGGTTCATGTTTTTTTGAAAAATATCGCAACTAAACATATGTTTCGTCAGAAATGTATTTAATGACAAAATGTGGCAAGAGTGGTATTAAAGTTGTTTATAACTATTAAAAAAAAAAATCTATTATTACAATGGGTCGACAAAATGTAACAAGTGAAAGTACCCAATCCGGACCTTTGACCTCATAAGTCCTGCATGCAACAACTTATGGGCTATCAAATGGGACATAGTGGTACCAGATGAGTGATAGACCAAATGAGGTAAGCATACCTTAGCATGCTCATAACCATGCAAATTCACTAAGATATACGAGTTATTTCTCTGTCCAACAATGACACGGTGCAAATGAAAAAAAATGATTGAATTTAGTCCATTTTGCTTATCCGAAACTGGATTTTGGCGGCCATCGTGAATTTTGGTAATTTCTCGACCTTGGATTCTTGGGGACTTTTAATAGGTTTTTCAGGATTGTATTGTGAGTAGTTCCTGAAAAAATCAGCTTGTTACGAATTTATTCCACCTCAAAACCTAATGTTCATGGACTACCATGTGCATTTTCAACATTACATGGATAACACTATTGCCAAGATGATTTTACCGGGAATGAATTTGACATTTAACGTGGACATGGACTTTTTTATCTTATCCTGTTAACACGGTTTGATCAGCGGCGGATATGACCTTTAGTTTGTTCCGGGCAAAAAAGCTCACTGCGCCATTGAAGGAATCAGCAGCTCGCTTATTCATGTGCCACGTCTAGACATGAACCATTTCAGCATAGCAAATTCGAGTTGGAAAAACATGGACCAAGTATATTAATCTACCCCTTATTCAAGAAAGAACATGATGACGGACGGTAATTTTAGAGTCAACCTCTTTATTGTACATAGATAAAATATATCACTTTTATTGACCGTTTTACATGTCCACTTTGACATATTCTTCATTTGATTTCTTTATTTTTTTGTATATATTTTTATGCGGCGCGAATCAGCTATACTTTTCGGTTGTCATTATCCCACGAATTTGAGTCTGGGTCATTGCATATGTGTGCACCAAGAAAAGATATCGACCGCAGCGGGATTCGAGACCGGTATCAACCACGCTACCAATGAGCGATTCTGGCGCCATATATATCAGTTATGATGTCTAATCCACATCCGTATATCGCTGGTGTTATTAAAAATAAACTATATAGATGAGCAAATTAAATCAGAAACCCAGACATGCAGCTTTTATGGAAACAGGAGCATGAATTAACAAAGTATAAAAACTGCTATGACAATGTTGATATCTTATAGATACAACAAATATTTCGAATAAAGTCGTGCCTGTGGCTTCAAATGGACTTACCATGGTCGAGCTTTTCACTGTCTGGTTATTAGATAGACATTTTAAATAACATGCTGCGTTGAAGTGTATACAGGTTCTATAATATATGTTGTATCTATATATGTTGTATCTATATGTTGTATCTATTTAGAGAGGAGCATATAAACGGCACGATCAGTCGGAACATTGCGCTTGGCACATTAACTTTTATACCAATGTTATAGTTTAAAAGACGTGAAATTTAGGTGACTGTGAAGTTATTATTGTGAAGTGTCATTGATAAGTTGTTTATGATCAGGAACAACTGGTGAGGTGTTGTGTTGTTTGCAACCATTGAAAAATAAATCAAATTCAAAACGCTTTTGTCCATTGTCTTTTACACATCCTGACTTTAATTGTGTTCATGTAATGTAGGTGTGTATATCAGCTAAATAAAATATGGCATACGTCTGCTCACAATGTACACATTCATGAGTTCACTGCTACCTGTTAATTGTTATGCTGCAGTTTCTGCCCTTACCACTAAAAATGAAATGAATCGGGTTTTAGGCTACCTTTGTGCACATATAGGCTAAACTGGGCCAGGAGAGCCTCCTGAGGATGGTGAGATGATTGAGATGACACTGTCCTCCAGACACAGGATTCGAAATTCGAGCCCTGGCGGTCTGAGGCCGAGCACGCTACCTCTCGGTCACAGAGAGGTAGCGTGCTCGTGGATGGGGAAGAAACATTTTTGTTTCTTTTAAACCGCCGAGACCGGGAACCGAACCCCGAATTCTGGCGTGAAAGGCAACGGTGCTAACCACTACCCTAGGGCCCCAGGCCGCCCTTACAACTGCCTTTGCACTGCTGCAGCGGCTACTATACTTGTTGTTGCTGTTTGTTTGCTCCTAGGGCTACTCTTAATGTTATTGCTGCTTGTTTTTACTACAAGTAACTGGTACTGTTGCTGATACCCATATTGCTACTGCTGCTGCTACTGTTACCTATGATGCTGTTGTTTATACTGTGATTCTTGGGTATATTGATGTTTTGCATTACTCTATACTTTACTACCAGTTCTGTGGTTATTGGTGATAACAATGATAGTGCTGATCCAGCTACTTCTACTGTTGTCTTCACCATAAATCACACAGTAGTAGGCTTACAGTGGATGGATCTAAAACGTGCAGTTCAATTATGTTCGATTTCGTACGTGTAGCACTGATATCATTATCTTGTTAGCTACGACATGTATCAGAGGTACATGACGAACGCTCTCATGGCTGGATATTATCAGATAAGTTATCATTCACGCCAAATGAGCTGTGACGATTTCTACGGAACGTTAGAAGTCAATACTTTAGGCTCCATGCCGCGTTTATACAGCGCATTTTTTCATTAAGCTACGAGAAAATAAAAGTCTACATAAATGAGCAGAATCTAAGTTTCCTTTTAAAATGTTATACTCGTATATTTAATACAATCAAGCAGTTTCAAAGTGTAATGAAAATGAGAATAAATGTCATCTTGCAGAAATCAGTTTTTCATTAGTGCAAATGCCAAATAGAAAAACACCAGTTCTCATTGAAGTAAATGACAATTTTTACAAACAAACCATACAGTTCTGCATTTTGTCTAAACCAACAGACTGCGATATTCTTGTGGCGTTAGCAGTTAGCTTACCGGCTTACAAGTTCTTGTCGGAGTCCCTACAAAGCATATTTATCTTTTCACCCACTTGAAGTTGTGTTTCGCTACCGCGATTCACAACTTCAAGTGGGTGAGAATAATCATATTTGTTTAATATAACAGTACACATTTGCAAATCCTCATGCTTAGTCCTCATTTTATTCCTAATAACAGTGATTTGATCGGTCAATAAAACGGATTAACCCTTTAAGCCCTCACGATGCATTAAAGCATCATTTTACATCCCTGAAAAGATACTTGATTTTCCTACAACCGAGGGTTTTAGAACGAAAATTTCCATGAAACTGGTCTACTAATACATGGCAGTTTTCTTTAATTTTTAAACCACATCCAATCATCGTCATCCACTACAAGTCGAGAATTGCGACAGCAATTCGCGGCTTGTGGTGGATGAAGATGACAATGGTAAATTCAGGCCTGAAAGGGTTAAAACAGCTATAGTCGTGATTAGTGAGTAAAGGGTTAAAACCCAAATGAAGCCCCACCTGGTGCCATAGCCTGGCCAAGTCTTGGTCCAGATCAAGATACCAGGCCAGGTATAATCAGGTGTTGTGAGGCTGATACAGACTAACATGTGTGACAGGACCATGTACCAGAGTCTCTCAGCTCGCTAAGGTACATAAACACCCCCCTTTCCACACCCTCTACTCTAGTACATAGGCACTCCTTTTCCACACCCGCCTGTGCTATCTATGACAGGAGCACGTACCAGAGTCTCCGGGTGAACTCTCAGCTCTCTCAGGTCCACGTTTACGCCAACCTTCAGCACCATGTGATCTGTACAAACACAAAATGAAATGAAATGAAGCGGGCTTTAGCCATTTCTGTGCACATTCAGGCTAAATTTTGTCAGGAGAACCAGATGATGGTGTGATGAATGAGATGACACAGCCATCAAGACACAGGCGTCGAAATTCGAGCCCTGGCGGTCTAAGGCCGAGCAAGCTACATGTCGGCCAGGAAGGTTCACCACAATATCGAATATTTGTGAGCGGGCAAGAAACATTTTGTTTCATTAAAACTCGAAGGCCAGAGTGGGGTTCGAACTTGCCACCTAAGTTGCTTTACTCGGTTAAACATGCTGCGTTGTCCCAATAGATTGGTCACAACCAACAATCAACCTCGTGCTCAATTTCATTTACTTTTTTGTTTATGATCGTAATAATTTGCATAACTTTGAATTAGGATAGATAAATGAGAAATTAAATCTTCTATATGCACCTCAATATACGTTTAATTTACGTAAATATGTTATTTTCAAATATATAGTTTAGCTCGTAACTCAACTTTTTTTGGTGGTTTTCCTCTGTCATATGTATCCATTATCTCCATAACCCCTTTGTTCCTAATGAAAATTTAAAAAAAGTTTGCGAACAATTAAGTGTATTACAGCAGCATGGGTACAATTCATTAGCATATTGTATGCAATAAGTATATTATAATATTATCTATTTATTGACTATAACGCCCTTATCATTATCATGGTAGTGTTATTGCTCAGTAACACGTCTAGTGTTATAGCTCAGTAATACATTGTACGTCTAGTGACATGGTAGTGTTAATTATAGCTCAGTAATACGTCTATAGCTATGGTAATGTCATAGCTTGCTAACACGTCTGTAGACATGGCAATGGTATAGCTCAGTAATACGTCTAGAGACAAGGTAATGTTATAGCTCAGTAACACGTCTAGAGACATGGTGGTGTTATAGCTCAGTAATACGTCTAGAGACAAGGTAATGTTATAACTCAGTAACACGTGTAGAGACATGTTAGTGTTATAGCTCATTAACACGTCTAGAGACATGATAGTGTTATAGTTCAGTAACACATATAGAGACATGGTAGTGTTACAGTTCAGTAATACGTCTATAGACATGGTAGTGTTATAGCTCAGTAATACGTCTATGGAGCCATGGTGATATTATAACTGAGTGATACGTCTAGAGACATGGTAGTGTTATAGTTCAGTAATACGTCTAGAGACATGGTAGTGTTATAGCTGAGTAATACGTCTAGAGACATGGTAGTGTTATAGCTGAGTAATACGTCTAGAGACATGGTAGTGTTATAGCTGAGTAATACGTCTAGAGACATGGTGGTGTTATTGCTCAGTAATACGTCTATGGAGCCATGGTAATATTATAGCTGAGTGATACGTCTAGAGACATGGTAGTGTTATAACTCAGTAATACGTCTAGAGACATGGTAGTTTTATAGCTCAGTAACACGTCTAGAGACATGGTAGTGTTATAGTTCATTATTAAACATATGTGTTGTTACCGGTCTTGCACATATCACTTATTATGAACGTAGCCAAAGTATTATTGAGAGGTAATCTAGACTAAGATTAGTGCTCATATGTTTAATAAACAGAATAAGACATCGTTGTCTGAAAATTGGAACTCGTATCGTAACGCTCAGAGCGTAATACCACTCGACTTCGTCTCGTGCTATTACAGCTCTGAGCGTTACGATATTCGTTCCAATTTTCAGAAAACGATGTATTATTAGATAGTAATACGTCTACAGACATGGTAATGTACTATTTGAGTAATACGTCTAGAGACATCAGTAATACGTCTATGGAGCCATGGTAATATTATAGCTGAGTAATACGTCTAAAGACATGGAAATGTTATAGCTCGGTAACCCATCTAGAGCCACTGTAGTGTTATAGCTCAGTAACACGTCTAGAAACATGGTAGTGTTATAGCTCAGTGATACGTCTAGAGACATGATAGTGTTTTAGTTCAGTAATACGTCTAGAGACATGGTAGTTTTATAGCTCAGTAACACATCTAGAGACATGGTAGTGTTATAGCTCAGTAATACGTCTAGAGATATTGTATTGTTATAACTCAGTAGTACTTCTAGAGAAATGTTCTAGCTGTGTGTATTTTTATTGACCATATATTCAGGTCGCGCTATACGCGAGACATCGTGATATTTTAGGTTAGTGGTAGGACTTGTTGTGAGGATATTTATTTATAAATCTCCCTGGGAGCGTATACATGTGTAACATAGTAGATTACGGCTCACCTACAGGTGGCTGTCAAATACATACACCAGTGGTGAATTCTGCTGTGCAAAACCAAAAGGTAGTAATCTTCTCACTTGTAAAGTAAGCCTCTGAACTCTATCCGCTGAGGGTTGAGGCACTAATGAAGTTCTATCAATTACTTTATTAAATTACTGTAATTAACATTCGACGTTGTTTTGAAATTAAATCAACGTCTCGACCTAGATTCAAAATAAAAACAACACAAGCTGAACTCACGTAACTTGGCATTTTTGTTGTTGAACTCGGTCTGAGGTGGTGACCTGTGAAAGCATCAGCATTATCATCATCATCACAACTACTATATGACCCAGTAATCCAGGATGTGGCATACTGAACGACATTTGTCTGATGAGAAAATATTATGCTGTTTATCCAGGATTCTGGATGGTTCTGGTTGCTGCAATGCAATGCCCTGCAATGCCTCCTGCAGCCGGTGGTTGTATGCAGGATCCCGTGTTCCCATCCCGGCCAGGACGACAGGGGAAGGGGAGGAGGCGATAGGGAACCAGATCCCAGACACAACCAAACTGACGCATTAACCCTTACAGCGTTAAATTATTTTCATACAAACCAAGAAGACAAAAATAATGTTTGTTTTTTGTTAATTTGAAGAAATGTCTTGGTTTGCTCTTTTCGTTTCATTTCGATACCTTTGTTATGGGTACAATACAAATATTTTAATTGTTTCAGTGCGAGGACCGTCTTTGTGCAATAATAATAATAATCTTCTTTATTGTCGAAGAATGCAAATGTTACAAAGTTGCAAAACAAAATATTTCATGCTTATAATCTGATAATTATGTATTCAACACAGCGAGAGTTTACACTATAAGTATATGTACCCTCTTATTCGGTGCAAATATATATATATATATATCGATTTGGGTGTCTAAATATACATTTTCGGTACCAAGGATTACACATAATGCAATTAAAAATACGCTAATTTAACATTTTTGTCTCAATGGTGGTCATTTTTCAAAATGGCCGCCAGCATATACATGTTTTAATATCCCCGCTACTAATCAACATAGAAAAAAAGCTTGGTGTTTAAATATACATTTTCAGGACCAAGACAGGATTAGGGAGAATAATCTGAAATACGTATCTAAAAGATCTGATAAAATACTTGTTTTATCGTTGACTAGGCGGAACATTTAAAACAAAAGAGGCAAATAGCTTGATGAATGTCAATACAATCTAACAAAACTAAGGTTGAAAAACTGAGAAGAGAAAAACAGCATTAGTAGACAAAATAGTGGCATGACAGCTCTGTTTTTTGCATGGAACCATCAACAGATTCAGAACTATTGTACCATACGCTTGATCTTAATGCTCTGGTCAGAACATATGCTCGACACCTACAAGATGCAAGTATGCTGGCTAAACTAAACAAAGATGATGTTATTATTTAGAAGGTCAAGTACCATATTGATGCCTTGTAAACATTGTAAATGAACCTCTACAGCCGCACCAGACAAGTAAGGGAGATAACTTGACGAAATACGGAGACAAACATCAGCGTAGTGCTGATCCACAACAAGAGAAATAACTGGTTGAGGCTATATTTAAATTGGCACTGTGTATTATCATAATGGTAGTGTCATAAACAATTCTACAAGATTGGGCAACAACATCTGTCATTATTTTAACACAGATCAAGTTGTATATGCACCAAAACTAAAGGGCAAACACCCTGGTAGCCAGCGATCTTTTTGACCATAACACATGTTTGGCAAGTCAATATCCTCGAAATGAGGCGAGTGGATTGAGCCACACATATTTGAATACTCTGAACAGTGATCATTTTATTTATGGAAGAGTTTTAGACAAGCTACAGCAGTCTTACACTCCACCGATTTATCCGGGGTTGGGGGGGGGGGGGGGGTATCCGGCTTCTTATGTTTGCTGGACCAAGGCCTAATAAGTCAGACTGTAATTTCAAGTTAAAAACAAACCTTGATGTCACATATATTAATATCTTGTCAGTTTGGATATTGTAAATTGAGGTGACTGCCAACAGGCAATGGGAGATGAGAAGTGAAGTGGGCAAGATTAACCTGTCTCATATTTTAGGTTCATGTAGCAAATTAAAATATGTTTGATTACACACATTGTGTGCAAGATAGATATAATTAGATATATAGTGAAATCTGTCAAAGCGCTTTGATCTATAGACTATTTTAGTTGTAGCAAGAACAGGTTAAAAGCTATTTATATTTTCATATTAAACTGAAGATTTCAATGGTAACAATGTTTGATTCTAAAATGATTTTTTCTAATTAGTCTGAATTATTAGGATGCCGTGTTTTGAATCATCCTATAGTCAAAATTTATAAAAGCATTTTAATATATATATATATATATATATATATATATATTAGGCTATATATTTCAACTCTAAGTGGATTTAAAGATATTAAAGCTACTAATTAATATGCGTTTTTGTTGGATGAAGAATATGTTTTTATTATATATTTTTATCCCTTCCATTAACAAATTATATTTAGACACAACAACTCGATTGTAACTGGTTTGTGAGTGAATATAGTTTACGTCGCTTTCTGCACATTCATGGCAATATCACAACTGAAGTAAGCCTTTTTTCCTACTTTTATCGAATAACTTCAAGGGTTCTTTATAGAGCATATCACCAGTAACTGAACTATAACTAAAAATTATCAGGAAATATAATACATTGATCTACATTTATTTTATATATTTTAGACCGACAATTATATGACTGCCATTGAATTATTCTGTGGAATTTAAGTGTTTAGGGTCTATTTTTATGTAATCATTGCCCTCGAGTATGAGACCGTGTTGACACATATATCCATTAAAATAGTTATTTTTTAATAAATGAAAATGGCCACCACTGGAGTCAGTATTTTTTTTGTAGATTAAAAATTGTTTGTTTTGTTACAAATGGCCTTCAAAATATACATGTAAACATAGATATTCAGAATATTTGTGGATTAAAAGCTGACATAAAAATTAGAGACACGTATCATATATTTGGTCAGCCATTTTGTAAAATGGTTGCCACTAAAGTCATTAAATGATCTGTGTTGGATTAATGTGTATAAAAATTTATTTATTATCAGTACCCCTGAAAATGTATATTTAGATTAAAATATTTAGATTCTAAGTGGATTAGGCGCTGGGATATTGACACTTATATACATTGTAGCGGCCATTTTGTGAAATGGCCGCCAGCGAGGTCACAGGTCATTTTTTAATGGCCCTATAGCTAAAAACATTCTTAAGGGTGTTCTCTCACAGCATGTAAAATTTCATGATTTCCTCATTAATGAACACTTCCTACATATATAACCACCAGTCAGCCTAACTACAGGTGACGGATTGATCGATACATTAGGCCACTATGTTTAATTTCTCTGTTTCAGATCAGGAAAAATCCGAAATATAATAATGAGGGAGGGCGGTAAAGAAACATTTAAGAAAAAAAAAACATTGAGCCTATTTTTGGAAAAGTTAATGAGGGCGACGAAATAAAAAAAAACAGTGGACAAATTTTTAGAAAAGTTAATGAGGGCGACACAATAAAAAAAACTTTTGAACTATTTGAAAAAAAGTTAATGAGAGCGACGAAAAAACAACCAAATAAAACAAAGCTGGAAAAATGTGTTTTTTATCTCCCGAAATAAACTTGATTTTCGAAATGTGTTTTTCTCTCAATAAATTAATGTTTTTTTCGGAAATCCAATGCGCGCGCTGGGCAGAAAAAAACACACAAGGCCATATTGGCCTTATAAAAATCCAGTCGGCACTGTCAGATGCAAGAAAGATGAAGAAAGGGGAGATTTGAAGATCAGTTAAATCATTCGACAAATATGCGGCTTCATTTCGAACAGTAATTACATCTAATTTTGAGATTAATTGTGATCATAATTTGTGTCTGAATATAATTTATGGTAAGATATGTTTGACGTGACATACTTGAATTGGAAATATTTGGTTACTGTATTTGTTGCGATAAAACATATAGTTTTTCTACACGTGTAGTAGTTCCGCAATTTTACACTGGTATTGCAATTTAGGAGAGAGGCCGACCGTTTGAAATCTCGTGGAGGAGTAGCCCAAATAGGCGGAACAGGCCTCGTAACAATCAGGTGTAGTGTGGAAACTACCTCTTCAACTGTCAGGATGGGTTTAATAAACCAATAATATCAGTTTTTGCATTGATGATTTCAACTTAATTTCTCGTTCTGGACTCAAGTAATACTCAAAACAATATAATATGTACCTAATAGTCCAAAAATATAAACCGTCAAAAAAGTAAACTGATTGCGAAATGTTCGACCTACATCTTAGACTCTGACCAAACATTGCACTAGCCTTTGACAAACAGGTTATACTGACCGAATTACAATGACAATATATTAAACCTCAACAAAACAAATGTCGTGATTTGCCATGGGGTGATAGGAATATACATATCTACTTAATTCGCAAGCAAACATTTTGCAAAGCAACACTTATGTTTCGTTTATTAAGTCATATATCTTCATTTGACGACAAAATTATTTACTATATACATTGTGATTGTATGAGAGAAGTAAATTTAATTTCTTTTGGGGAAAAGTGGTCAATTTGGCAACATTTTTTTCAAAGTGATGGTATACTTGACAAAATTCACATGATCAGCAACAAGTTACCATGAAAGGTGGTATACGCTCTCTCAAAGCTCTCACATGGCATTAATATGTCAAACGATGATTTGAGAGCCACCTGGTGATTGACACTGTGCGGTACAGTCCAGATTTATCTTCACTTTTCTAATGAAAATAAGAGAATAAGTTAACATAATCTCAATTTCAAAATTCTTAGTGAGATAGGCCCCTGGTATATGATATATAGTGAAGAATGTTATTCACTGTTCTTTGTTATGTAGTCAGCAGGTCAGGGCGTCAAACTGCGATATTTGCCTAGATAACACTTTCGCTAAACATTTTAGTACAAGATGGAGACCAAAGCGAAGACATTCTCTAAAATCTCAGTTGATTTATCAATCAGTTGTCTCCAAGACAAAATATGACTGTAAGATATTTTTTCAACGTTTGAAATTATCATACATTTTTACATTAAATTATTATTTGGTTTATCGTGGGTTAAATAAATTCCAGCCCAAGACAATGTTTCAACACCTGGGAATAGATGTACAGATTATTTTGAAATGTTCACACAATATTCAAAATTTGTCATAGATTTACTTACATGTATGATTCTATTTATTCATACTAGATAACCTGTCGCTCACCATATATTTTCTCTGGTGACTGTTTGGCGTGTTCCTACTTTACAATCAACAGGTTCGCCCATATCGTGTGTTTTTACAGTAGAGGAGATTTATTGGCCCTAACTAGGGGGGAATAAATCAAGTTAACCAAAGATAATTAATAAGGTTATTAGTTATAATGTAAATGACCCCGTCTGGGTCAAGTTCTCGATGGGTTCCTCCAACATGCAAAATGGATATCCTACGGCATAGAATTGTGTGCTATCCTTACGTGGAAGCCGTTCCGAGGCCAGTAACAGCCTTAATTTTATCACAAATCTGTACAGCCTGAACAAGTTTAATATTGTTGACATATCTTCCATGAATAGAATAATAATAGATAATAGATGTAAATAGTCCCATATCAGCCGATATGATGTCAGCTGGAGCTATTTATGACGTATTGTGCATGCGAGAACACAAAAAAAACTAACTTTTATCAGTTATTATATTTTTTTCTGTCTTGATGATTAATTGTATCATGCACTGAATTATATTACCTGCATTAAATTATTCAATTACAAACTGCATACTATGAAAATGTACCAAGAGTACAAAATAAAGATTATTAAGATTAATATAATTGAAATTATGTGACAAGTGGACTTGTCGTACTGTTGTGTAAAAATGCAGTGATAATTGAAAAACATCACCAACAATAATAACAAATGCATAAAACAAAGGGACAAGTGCAATAAACCAAAAAAAAACATTTCTGGGGTATCTCAAGTAACAATGTGCAAGTCCAATTGACCACAACCAAATCCCTGATTTCAGCGACTTGTTTCAAACAACATTGTCATACAAAAAAAAGGAGTCCATTCCATCCCGTTGCAGGCAGCCAGCAGGCAAACATTGGTCTATGGTTGTGCAAAATATGAAGTTGATCCATGCATAGAACGATTCAAAACAATATGACATACATACATACATACATGTTCCAATATTTTAGCATATTGGAAATGCAAATCTAAATGACACACTGTCACAGCCTCCCGAAATAATTCCAATCAATTACATGTGGCATGTTTCCATACATACATACATGTACATCCTGTAAATAAAGAACCATAATTATGTTTACTTAAAAAACCCCAGAAAATATTTATTAATTTACATGCAATACAACCTGCAAATAAGAGATAATATTGCACAAAAGATGACATGTGGGGGTGAATGGGCAAACAGTATTTCCTTCACTCGCTGATCTGGAGTTTATGTCATGACAGCCACAGACTTGGGTTTCGCTCAGCTCATCTTTTCAAGAGCCTAATAGTGGAGAGGTAACTTCTCTCTCTAGTGCCAAACCAATGCTGAACTCGTTATTTGTTATCATCAGGCTATTTTAATAGGGGGTAGGGGGTACAGGTGGGCCCAAGGCCTGTAAGGTTGCCCACCTTCTTAACACACGCGTATTCGTTTGTAAATGTAAATCGTCATTAACCATGATTATGTGAGTTGCATGTTAAGCTAATGATCTGAGGTACTGCGTCAGCCAACACATTAGCACAAAAATACCACCCGACTGCATAATCTGGCTTTCCAAGATATATCTGGGGAAAACCCCAACACACCTTGGAGAGGTGACCCAACAGAGATGGCGTTGGGTGTCAGGTGTGTGGAACGTCGCTTGCTTGAAGTGTGAAAATTATGTCTAAATAAGGATATTTGAAGCTACCGAGTAATCAAGATTGATAGATTAATAGGGTATTTCAGAACAGAAGAGCATGGTTGGTTCATAAGATATCTTCTTGGGACTATAAACTACACGTTATGTAAATCAACTATAATATCGCTCATCGATACACTGATTGGCAGTGAAGCGCACACAACTGAGTCGTCACGCTTGACCACACTTGACTTGTGGTGAATTGAAGTTTTGATCATCTCGCCTATTGAACACCGTGATGCCGTGTCGCGTATTACATTTGTACACGTAGTTTTCTACATACACGACGAGTTTCGTTGGCCAGTAAATTTGCTCATAACATACTGGCCGACAACTACATGTACATTGTGAAATGCCATTCATACCTGTGAAACGACTTCTATCTGAATCCCCAGAGCTCAAAAACACTAAAAAACATTCACGATTAAACTCAGACTCAACACGAAACACTGAAAATACATCTACTGTAAATCCAGACGAAGAAATAAATATTGAAGATCTAATAAAAACCGAGCTTCAGACACAATTGAACACTAATATGCCTCCGAAAATTGAAAAGGGGAAAAAAGGCGGACAAAAATCTCCAGAGACACATGCAGAAACCAAGGACATGCGACTAGATGCAGATGCAATGGCGAAGATAGTCGCTGAGGTAGTCAGCCAACTAATCCCTGTACTTATCAAAGCCATAACAACGGCTATAGCATCATGTATGACAAACACTCTTACCAAACAAATAACCAAAATTGAAGACGAACAATCAGTCCAGAGCCAGTATATCCAGCAGCAATCATTGAACGCTTTATACGAAAGAGATAAACTTGAACAGTACGACAGAAGATTGAACATAAGAATAAATGGTGTTGAAGAAAAAGAACAAGAGGTGGTGGAGGAACTGGTGGAGCAAGTTTGTGCTGCTGCCAAAGCTCCTATGCGAAAAGAAGATATATCGGCCTGCCATTGGATAGGAGCGAAAGGGACAACACATCGAGCTATTATATGCAGGTTCATTTCCCGTCAGACACAATCGAGAGTCATGAACAAAAAAAAAATCTAAGAGGAGCGGAAGGATTTCATAACAAAATATTTCTTAATGAGGACCTAACTCGTCTTCGTGCTCGATTATTCCATATGGTCAGAAAGAGTGGGAAAGTGACTCGCGCCAGTACAAAGAATGGTCGAATATACTGCAATATTCCCGGCAAAGAACACCCAGTGATATTGGACTCACCAGATGATCTGTGCCGCCTAGACTATGAAGAACTACCGTATCTTGAACTAAGGCTCGCTTATTATCAATTACCCGAAACTGTATAAATTGTTTTTCACCTAATGTATGTATATAATGTGTGTATTTAAAAAATCGCAATGTCTATTGAAACTGACATATTAGGAAGCATAGGAGGTCTTTGAAATAACTCCTTAAATCATATTCTTCATGCCAATACTTTTAAAAATAATGAAAACCTTGATTATGAAGTTACCACAATAAAACACTCTCCATATGTGGATCATTTAGAATTTTCAAAATCATTAAAAGAGATGCAAGACGAATTTTGTATTTTAAGCCTTAATATACAATCTTTAAATGCAAAATTTGATGAATTGGTCATTCTGCTCCACAGTCTATCAAATTGTAAATTCAGCGCAATCTGCATACAGGAAACGTGGCTAACAGACAAATCAGATTTATCATTATTTAAAATTGATGGTTATAATTTTATCTCACAAAGTAAAATATGTAGTGCACATGGTGGTCTAGCCATATACTTGAACAACAAATTAAACTATAAACATTTTTTTTGAAGCACAATTTATCGAAATTTCTGTTTCTGACAATAACAAACCCGTCATTATAGGTAATATGCATAGACCACCACGTGGTGTTAATAAAAAATATCAGATGTTTATACAAGAAATTGAGCCAATACTAAAAGAGCTAGAGAAAAGCAATACCGAATCGATTCTCACCGGAGATCTGAACATAAATCAACTTAAAATAAATGACAAACCTATATTTAATTATTTAATGAATTTCTTGACACTGTAATATCGCACAGTTTCTACCCCAAGATTACATTACCTACAAGATTAACCACACGAAGAGGCACATTACTCGACAATTTTTACTGCAAACTTTCCACTGCCACAGCAGATATGAAAACAAGCATTCTCGTAAGCGAAATATCAAACCATTTCCCCTATTTTATGTATCTAAATGTAGGAAAGAAAAAACACATAATAAAAGAACACGATTACGTAGCAATTCCCAAGCTATCGCCCTTAGACATCATTAACATAAAGAAAAAACTTAGTGAAGATAAACTTTTTGAACTATTGACAAATGATCCCACAGCTGACCCAAATATAAATTATATTATTATAGATGAATCAATAACCAGAACAATAAATATGTTTTCAAAATCAAAACCAGCCAAATTTAATAAACGCAAACATAAAATGTCTAACTGGATAACAAAGGGAATAATTCGATCAATAAACATTAGGAATGTTATGTACCGGAGATTAAAAACAACTAATTCAGATTCTGAACATTACCACACCCGAAAAACTAATTTTAGAACTTATAACGTCATTTTAAAGAGAAGTATCTACATTGCCAAAAAACAATATTACCAATCATGTTTTGACAAATATAAGAATGATATGAAGCAAACGTGGTCAACAATTAATACCATTTTCAATAGAAATAATAAAAAAAGCAAATTACCTGAGAATTTTTATTTAAATGGACTATAAACAAACAACACAAAGAATATTGTAGACAGCTTTAATGAATACTTTTGCAATATAGGTCCTAAATTAGCGTCTTCGATTAAATCGAACCCAAAAAAATCCCACAAACATTATCTGAAACATCCCACCAATAGTAGGCTCCGTTTTAAGCCAGTAGACTGTACTGCAATCACAAAAATAATAAACGAGCTTAATCCTAGACACAGCACCGGCCCAGATGGATTATCATCCAAATTACTACAACAAATTAAAGAACCACTTATAGAATCCTTAACTATCGCTATCAACCAATCCTTAGGTACAGGCATATTTCCAGAAAAATTAAAAGTAATCCCAATCTTTAAAAAAGATGATCCTTTACTCATAGAAAATTATCGCCCTATTTCTATCTTACCTTCAATTTCTAAAATTTTTGAAAAAGTTATATGTAACCAATTGAACGATTACTTTGATGTGAACAAGTTATTCCATAGCAGTCAATACGGCTTCAGAAAGCAACATTCGACCGAATTGGCTGCTATGGAATTAGTTGATAGAGCAACACAAGAGATGGGTAGAGGCGAAATTCCCTTTGGCATTTTTTGGACCTTTCGAAACCTATTGACACGTTGAATCACTTTTAGATAAATTAAATTATTATGGAATTAAAAATTGTTCATTGCAGCTTATAAAAAGTTATCTTGCTAATCGATCACAATATGTAGAACACAACGGTATTAAATCAGATTACAGCCCAATCTCCACAGGAGTGCCGCAAGGCTCATTCCTGGGACCATTACTCTTCATAATTTACCTAAACGACATTCCCCTCTGCAGTAAAATATTTAAATTTATAATCTACGCGGACGACACTACTTTGTTTTCTAACCTTGGCGAATTTAAAAAAGAAAATAGAGATGAAATGTTAAATGCTGAACTGTCAAAAATAAATATGTGGTTTCAACTAAACAAACTTTCACTAAACACAACCAAATCAAAATTTATGGTCTTCAGAAAACCAAAAAAATAAATAAAATACCAGTCATCAAAATTAACCAAAAGGAATTAGAATACGTTGAAAACTTTAATTTTCTCGGTGTAAATTTAGACACAAATATTAGTTGGAAATCTCACTTAAGTAAAGTATCTAATAAAATAGTAAGAATTATAGGTATTATGAATAAGCTGAAATTCATCCTGCCACAAAATATCTTTTCTTATATATATAACTCTTTGATAATGCCACACATAAATTACTGCATTCTTTTATGGGGTCATGCGAATAAACGAATTTTTAAATTACAGAAAAAAGCAGTGCGAATCATATATAAAGAACGTCGCCTCTCTCATACAGATCCAATATTTCAGAATCTAAATCTTTTGAAAATTAATGATATATACCGCCTTTAATTGCTAAAACTGTACTTTAAATGTAAACAAAACCTTCTTCCTGTCTACTCTGATTCATTTGATCTGACACCTAACTATAGAGTTCATCAACATAACACACGAAATATAAATAACATACACGAGCCGTATGTAAGACATGATTTTGCCAAGACATGCAGCCGTTATGAACTGCCTATTCTTGTTAACAAAACATCACCATCTATCATAGAAAAAGTAAACACTCAAACCTTTAAGGGGTTTTCCACTTACACAAAAAATTATTTTATAGACAACTACTCAACGACTTGTGATATTTTAAATTGTTACTCTTGTAATAGTATTCCTCATCAATAGTAATGGTATTCCTCACTTGATACATATACTGCATAATTTGCTCGTTTCACTTGGCATACTTCTGACATTTTAAATTGTCACTTTGTAATAGTATTCCTGATCAATAGCAATAGTATTCCTCACTTGATACACATACTGCATAATTTTTCTCGTTTCCCTTAGCATATTTGTGATATTTGAAATTGTTACTCTTGTAATGGTATTTCTCATCAATAGCAATAGTATTCCTCACTTGATACATATCCTACATAATTTTTCTCGTTCCATTGTGTATATTTGTGATATTTTAAATTGTTACTCTTGTAATAGTATTTTCTCATCAATGGTTATAGTATTCCTCACTTAATACGCATACTGCATAATTTTCTCGTTTCACTTTGTATATATTTAATCATTTCAAACACATACTGTATACCTGATTTACATAATAGCTGAACTGTCAAATGGGTGGCCTCTATGCCAGCGACCATATGTGGTCTTAATGGAGGTCTCCCAAACCATGTATTTGCGGTTAAATAAACTTTCTTCTTCTTCTTCTTCTTCTTCTTCTTCTTCTTCTTCTTCTTCTTCTTTCCGCAATCTCACCAGCGCCCATTTTTGCGGCGTGGTGGAGAATTGTGCTTGGCCAAATCCGGTTATCTGGTTTCCCACAAAATTTCTCCTACGTTGGAAATTCTGTTAAAGATTAATGTGACAGACATTCATAAACTTCAATCTTCATGGCACATCGATTGATGCCACAAAACTGAAGAATAAAATATCTAAACAACTGTTTCGGCAAAGAAAATACAAATGTTGATTACATCCCTTGGGATGTCTTTTATTAATAATTATTGATCGTATAGTGTAATCGTGTAGTGTAAATATTTAATTCACACAAACGTTTAAAAACATTTTTGTGTTTACACATAATTAGGAGTAAATAATGTATATACATGAGTATAGAATCATTGTAAATAAACTAGATAAATAAACGCCATTTACATGTGTAGCATTGCATATTGCTTTTACCAAAACGTAACGTGTATACACACAGGGACTTGGGAATAAATACAGCAATAATTTATGACAAAAAACGGTTCGTCTAATGCGCTTCGTATTATACTACTGCTTCGTACTACATGTGGCGACAAGGCCACTAGTTGGCATACATTCGTCCGCCCAGATCCCTGGTTAAGGAAAGATATCATATCACTCTTTTATTACAGCAGCAAATATATTATAGTATGCTAGATACCCAAGTTATAGGTGGCTATTTCTTTTAATACTTTTTCTTACAATGTTGATGATGTACATTTACGTGGATTTGATTAGCCACGGTACGACCTATGCGATTATCTAATATATTTCCAAAACATGCTACTGCATCCAACATACATGTAGCTACTTTCTTGACATAAGCTACATAGATATAGCTAAAATGAATTTGTCCGTTCTTGCAAATTAAATATGCACACGATATGACATCTTTCCTCAAATGATTTTATAAACGGCAGTTCTGTATCTGCATCCACATCTTTTGTTTTCAGAAAATAACACTGAAGGAGCATCAACAGAATATTAGTAGACGATGAGTGTCTTGACAAATGCAATTACCCCGTCAAATTTTTCTTTTTTGGCGTCATTTGCATGTAACATTCTACTTCTGTATCACTGTGTATAGACGTAATCATTGCATTTAGTGATGTACACCGTTGCATGTTACTTCCGGTAGCAGACGACACAATTCACAGAAACTGAATGGCCTTGAAGGTGTGACCTTGTGTGCGAACTAGGTGATAGAAAGGCAGTTTGGTCCTGATTTTGCATTATATCAAGTATAAAAAGTAGCGACGCTAAAACACATCTCCCGAAGTAACATTATGATTTATGTCGCTATAAACATGACAGTCTAATAGGGAAATTATCTCTTTTCATTCATATTATGTTTTTTCACTCCGGAGAGATTGTTTGTAGGCTAAAACGACATTTATTCAACACGGGAGCACACCTTAACTTTGTCTGCAATTTGCGTGCATATAATATAACTTGTTATAGTTTTCAGTGTTTCTATTTGCGGCTAAATATATATTAAAATGCACACTGGTTTTGAAATGTTATGTTATGATGCGATTCTGGCAAAAATGTGGATTTTCAAGGGGATGTCCCAACTTTCGGACAATAAATCAGTACATTGAAGTATAATCCCTTCGACAGACCAGGCGTTGTTATCACCTAGTAGCTATCCCGCAGTAAATGCTGACCTGTGATGACGTAACACGGTTTCTGAGAATTTAACAATTTATTGAAGTAAACATTTTATTCGTAAATCATGTCAGCCCACGATGCAAAATGTAATCTAAAGGTATATTGAACACTGCCGTGATTGCAATAGCTTGATTAACATCTTAGCAATGCTGGTGGCATAACTTAGCATGTATAACACATTTAAATCACACAAACAATGCACAGATATTTAAGCTCTTTTTGTATTCATATAAAGAAAACATGTGTGTTGAGACTAATCAAACAACACGGTTATTAGCATCCGTACTTGATACATGTACTGTTTCTGACCAAGAATATTCAACACAAATTGACAAAATATTTTGTGGTAGACTTAGTTAATCTAATAATTCAATTTTATTATTGATGACTATTTTTCATATTATATATATATTTTTCTTCATTTGAAGCTGGAAATTGCGTTAGCTTTAAATCATGAATAACAATTAAAAACAATTCAGTGGAAATTACTCCAACGCCACATAAATTGGCGTAACATTGATCTAGCGGTGGGCAAACGCCTCACATCATGTAAAGAAAAAACTGCCAAAAGGCAATAACTACTTATTTCTCAAGTAGCATAAGTGGTCTTAAAGATATAAAAGATAGATAGTTGGTGTGTGGTTTCATAGCCAATTTAGATTAAAAAAATTGGAAAATGCATTTTTTTCTACTTTAACGCCACTTGGTTAGCAAAAAAAAAGGTTTGTGTTGTACACCTGGACACTCGCTCCTGCATATTTACTACTCTCTTCTGGATCACCATATAAACTATGACAAGTGACGTGTTTAACTACATACAATAAATGATTTACGCTGTTTCAATATGTATGCATCTGTTCGTTTCATTTTTAGAACTTATTCATCTGGTGGTGGGTGGCCCTTTAAGCAGTTAATGCCGTTCGGCTATGCACAGCAGAGTTGACGACCTAAGTTAATTTACTAACACCAGGATAACATGTTATCAGTGACAATTAATAAATTGTTAGATGGAATGCTACCCGTCGTCATTAGTCTTGGGTATACGCCCTTCTGGAGTAGCTTAGGATATCTTCATCCGTTCACATTTTCTACTTGATTTAGAAGGTCATCTGATAGCATAATTGTCTATCGTGTATATAGGGGGTACACGTTTAAGACAACACGTGCCAACAGACCTCAATCATACTTATATAGGAAATAAATGAGCAATTATCAATTCTATCAATTTATTTGATACCTACAAGCGAAACGAAAATGCAACACGCAGGCTCACCAAATCTTCACTTACTTTAGAATTGGTTTAGTGATTTTGTCTTTCATTTGTTTGTTTTATTCATTCATTAATTGTATACGCATACATTATCACGAAATGAAATGATAATGATTTGTCGTCTATGTTGTTCAAACGACAAATCGCCTATACAGTGCAATAAATTGGACAACTGCTTTATTGATTGCATAATAGTCCAGGGCATTTATTATTTGCGGTGGACCAAAAAAAGTCCCCAAGTCGTAAAAATTCAGATGACCGTTTTATAGCCATTTTTCAAAATGGCGCCCAGAATAGATATATATATATATATATTTTTATTTAATAATACTTTTTACTTAAATTACCATTATTATGTTACTTATTATCACATATATGCTAAACATATATTACAATTCTGGTGTTACCCATTTGTTAACCCATAATGAGCTCTTTATAGGAAAAAAAACACACTAAAATATCAGTTGATTTTTATGTTCTATTTTATTAGGGAAGCTACCGCACTCGGCCAAACAAGTGCCAACGGCTTTGATATGTGATTTCAACTCAGCAAATGGTTCTTTTTTAGGAAGTCTATTTATTTGAAGTACCGATTTAAATAAGTGTGTTTTTTTAAGTTGTCAAGCCAAAAAAGTGAAATTTACAATTTTTCAAAAAGTCATAGCAATCGTATATTTTTTCACTTTCAATCATGCTAATACACTGAAAGAGAATGAAATACATAACATAAACCATTGCAAGTATACTAATATGGCTAAAGCCACACCACAGGCATTTGCATACTTATTAATATTGCAAGCGTTTTGATCAGTCAATGGCTACAGTCCATATATATCGAGATAGACAAGGTATGAAAGGCTCCCCCACCCCTTCATGGCTTTATAGAGAGATCCTTTGGTCGACTTTCCCCATCAGCCTATGTGCTATATTTAGTAACATTGCGTCATTTTCTTTCCTGGGGCTGATTGGTCAAGATAAGTGCCGTCATGAGACGACGTAATAATATGGGCTCCATAGGGTAACATCATTTATGATTGCCTATTTTCAATGATCCCCATAGAAAAAATTTATAAATTTACAGTGCTATATATAAATGGACAACATTAATGTTCAGTAGTGAAAATAGATAATTAACATATTTTGTGACTATAAAAAAATCGTCCTGGTGTAAAACATAATTAAATAAATATGATATTCAGTCAGGTTGTAGTAATGTGTAATCAGCTGGGGTAATGGCTGTAAGCTATCATTGTATCAGCCTTCATGAACACTTGCCAAGCAAACTAGAGACGTTGAACCAATGTTGATTCGATGTTGGGCTACCGTCTTCGACATCAGCCCAACATAAAGCCAACATTGAGTCAACATCTCCTGGTTTGTAGGTGTAGCACGTGGATGTAGATGTTTCCCTTTCACTCAGCTGTGCACAATGGGGAGTGTACGTGGATGGAGCAGTTGTACAATTAGGCCTATCATTAGTGAAGACATTTTACATAATAGTGTTCACGCTTTAAATATTTTTTTTATATGAATGACAAACGCTATGAAACACTCAATCTGTCAATTGAATGCCATAATTTGATGATTACGGGGCAGTGTCGCACTGGGAAAACTTAAACTTTAAGACAACTCTTTTTAGATAAAGCATTATTACGATTAGGCCTACTGGCTTGCATTCCTACTGGAATGGTTATTGTATGTTACCTATTTGGATTGAGATCCATATAGGTGGGTTTATGTTTTGTTTGTAGCTTTATTTACTGTGTCATTCCCCTCAGCTTCTCATTGCAGTCAGTGCAGACAAAATGCAACAGCATTTGTCTAGTTCACTGAATGTAAATGATTAGGCTGTAGACTTGGCTGTTGTTTTTATCCTTTCACACTATAAGCTGTGGACAAAAATTTCCACAGTACTCTTAGCTGCTTTCTGTGCAAAACAGGGATCCAAAAGTATCCAATCACATAATAAGTTTTCTGCCCAATCATAGAGCAGCTGTTTTATGATTGGCTGCATAAGAGTACTCTCTTATATGACCAATCAGAGAGCTCTTGAATCCATTGCTGTAGTCTCAATCTGGATTCCCAAATCAGTTCTTTGTTTGCCAGCCTGGAGCTAGTTGAGGTGCAGTCTCTTTTTCTATACTTTTTTCTACCCACCTCCTCCCTCATCCATCCTCTCTTCTTATGTCATACTAACATATTCAAGTTACAGTACTGTTCATTTGAAACTTGCGGGGAATTCACCGGGAATATTCACATGAATTCACCACAAGATAATTCTCCATGGGGAATTCCCCTTGGGGAATCTGATTCTTTGCCCCAGGCAAATTGGTGAATTCACGAAGAATGCCCGGGGAATCAGATTCACGGTGAATTCCCCATGGTGAATTCACCGTGGTGAATTCTCCATTGGGATTCTCAGGGGAATTCCTGATGGTGAATTCCCCATAGGAAATTCCCCATGGTGAATTCCCCACGGAGAATTATTCTTGGGAAATAGGATTCACAGTAGGGAATTCATATGATTCATCCTGGAGAATCCGGGAATGCAACAGCAAAATGCTGCTATCTATATATGCAAGGAGGCGAATTGTCAACTTAAAACAGACACAGAGGGTCACAGAGGCTTGTGCAAATTCCCCACCGCGAATTCGCCGAATTCCTCACTGCGAATCCGCCGACTTCCTCACCGCGAATTCCCTACCGCGAATTCGCCGACCTATCTCTATCGCTGGCGAATATCGATCAGTGAATTCGCGGAGAATCCATGGCGAATGTTCGCCCAATCATTTGTGTTATCGGCGAATATCATTCATCGCGAATTCGGTGAATTAAATTCGTGTGAATTCGTGGCGAATATTCACCACGTAAGTTTCAAATGAACAGTACTGTATATAGGGAGCTTCTCCAGCAACATAAGTGGGCATTCGATTGCCATCTTGGCCCCCAATCGTGCTCTCAAGCAGCCTCAGCAGCATCATGATACGCGGCAGGGTAGCCTCACTCATGAGACACAGCACTAATGCTTCCTCATGACCCAGAGAATTACACCCCCCTTATGATGCTGGAGAACTCCCAAAAAGCCAATTGTAATATAATGAATAAACTGTAGTTTGAGTAATTACTGACTTGGTCTCATTTCATTCGTCTTCATATATCACAATCGTCTGAACCGAACTTTTTCTAAACACTTATCGTAAAATTGACATAAACCACCAGTATTAAAGTGGGAGTCAGCATTAGGCATGGTTCTAGCTTCCAACCATCAATGTTTTTTAGAAAAAATAGATGAATGTATTTTGGCGCCAAAATAGACCATTACGGCCAACTGTAAATGCGAGTTTACTATATATATACTTCTGTATGTCTTATTATTACGAGTATGGGGATTTCTCTGGGATCCATCATTGAAAATACATTGGCACAACATTTTGATCTCTAACACAACATGAAATTAATATTGCAATGTCACTGCACTCGGGTATTTGTTATATATTTCCTATAGCGTTAACTTTTTCATAAGTTTGATTTCGAACTCTGCCTCTGAGATATTCTTGTAGTTTATAGCCGAAGTTGTTTCACCCCCTCCCCCCATGTATAATTATCGTCCCCGTGCAGCTATGTGGAAGGGAAATTACTATAGAAATTAAACGAGACACAGTCCAGTAACATAAAAAACATATCAGTTCACACCGACGTCACGTAACGGGGATGGGGGGGGGGGGTGTACACGGTTAAATGTGCTATTTTGTTGAATGTGGTGTTGCTATTAAAAGTGTCCACATCTAATACACCCACACCGTTTTTAATTTTATATTTATGCCAAGGGCTGATCTAGGATTGCTTTAAACAGATCTAATGCATTATCAATGTGGAATAGTGTCAGCTATTTTGATTCTATGTGATCTTCTGAGCGATATTTTTTTCAAAATGGCTAGTACTGTAGCTACATGGAATGGCCTATTTTTGACCCAACTCTCGCACACAGAAGCATTGAAACTATGTTTCCAACGGGGCGCAGCCCTCTATTATTTAAAGTGGCTGATGTATCGAAAACTGTGCATCTGGTCAGAGGCTAAAAAGGTATTAAATGTAACCCTTATTCACTTGCAACTATATGTACGTGGGTTACAGCCCCCCCCCCCCCCATAAAAAAAATTGTCGGCTATTTGTTTTTTCTAAAATTTCTGGCCATTTTGAGCTTTGTGGGCCATTTTGGATTAATGTACGTTTTTCTACGATCCTAAATAATATACGACGTACTTAGTACTACTATACTTTTCAGGGTCTAAATTTCGGACCTTACTAGCCTCAGATGCACCGTTTCATTTTGTTTTTATTGTCATCCTTTTTGGATTCAGGTAAATCCGAAATCGTTTTTAGCAATAGATTTTATTATACAGGATCATAACCCCTAATGGCCCAAATGTCACTCATTTGTTAGGCTCAGACGCACAATTTGCGAGGTATGACATCTGAAAATTTGCTAATGTTTTGTCAATGGAATTGTTTTTACATTTGGCCCCACCATACTCACTCGCGATTGGTCAAATCTCTTAGAAGAGATAGTAGGATACTTCACTAGGCAAAGATCATGGAGGTCAGATGTCTGGACACTCGATTCAAAACTCAATCACAAATAAAAACGGCCGTACAATAATAAAAATAAGAGGGATTTTGCTGTGTTCGTATTCGTATGCGAAATCCGTTTTAAGGTACCTTCACATGTGCGCGAATACGAATACAAACCCGACAAATTTGGTTTTTTTTCATGTTATTTTGCTAGGTGTCGTATTTGTGTTCGTTTTTATGTGTGAAAACCCACACCAAAATAATATAAGAATGCTATAAGAAGGATTTTTGCTGTGTTTGTATTCGTACTCATATTTGTGCATATTATGCGAATCTATAGTACCTAAAGCATGATGAAATTAGACTATGTAGTTAAAAGTTAAAGTAGGGTAACAAGCGGTTTTATCAAAGATAATGTACACTTTTACACTATCTTTGATATGATGAGAAGAAGGGTGTGATAACATCCGGAATATGCTAAATCACTCTATTCTCGTTATTCGTCTTGTTAAGAACAGTTCAGGTTAGCCTTGTATTGGCCCCTTACACAGATAACTTTTGTGATAACTACGAAAATGCCAGAACCTATAAATTAAAAAGAATAAAGGAACTAAACTACAAACCCACCATTTATGGTGTATGTATTACCATGATTACATGGGGGTAATGTTAATCCCTTTGTTTACAATAGACAACAAATCATAAAGTTTCATATAAGGGGATTAAAGCGACTCAATCAGGCTAAAATCGTCAAAAATACGGTGATTTTATTTTGGCTTCTTAATATTACCATATGATGTAAACATGTCCATAGACTAGAACTGCAAAAGTTTTTAAATTTTTGTGCTGCGCTATTATTTACCAGTTAAGCGAGATATAGAGACGAAAATTGATTCTTTATTATCATAATAATAGCTGGACCGTCAAAATATGTGTACATTTATTGGTACAGGACCTTTAAATATAATACCAGTTTAATGTGCAGATAACATATGCAAATTAACTTTAAGCTTCTAATCGCCAAGTTATTTTCATTCCCTTAAAGAGACCCCGTGGAATGAGAATTTTTCATTTTTGTCAATTTTGAAAATTTAATTTATATGAAGCTATATAACCTACTGATCTTAACTAAAAATACAAAAAAAGTCAAAAACAATTTTAAAGCACCGCAAAAGAGTGAAATAGTTATATTTCCAGGTTGTATATTGCCATGTAAACAAAACAAAGCAGCACTATACAGCACTTTACACCACATATTCCCACGTCTTGGACGGTGCATGAGATCAAAGCAATCGCCGCTAATTAGTGTCTTCCAGGACATCCTTTAGCAAGTGTTTAGGTATACAAATGTTTGTTTGAGTTTTAAACGGATTCATAGAAATGTTAATAAAAAATATTTTTAAAAATCTAAAAATAATCATTATGTGTGGGATACGTAGTACACTACTTCATTACAATAATAAAAACGAAAATCGATGTCATCCCAAGGAGCCGCTTTAAAGTTGTTCCTTGCAAACGCAAGGGCGGATGCCCTGCTGTAGTGGTTAAAGCTGCCTGTTTGGAAAGTCGAAGATTGCGGGTAGGAACCCCACTCTGGCCTCCAAGTTTCAAAGAAACAAAATGTTTCGTAAAGATTCAATATTGTGGGGAGCCTCCGTGACCGAGAGGTAGCGTGCTCGACCTCAGACTACCAGGGCCCGAATTTCGAATTGTGTGTCTGGAGGGTAGTGTCATCTCACTATCCTCAGGAGGTTATCCTGGCCCAGTTTAGCCTTTATGTGGCCTAAAACCCCATTCATTTCATTTCATTTCTTGCAAACGCAATTCACAACTGGAAGTGAGCGGAAATTATTCAGATTTCGCGGAATGGAGATCAATGATTTCTTTCTGATTTATATCAACTTTTATATATCTTTAACATGCTGGTATTTAATGTACTAATAAAAATACTACAAATATAATCGTGACCGGCGGTGACCTATGGACCAGGAAAGTAGACCTACATCCACTTTAAAAGTTACAATCAAGTTAAACAACCCAGCAAAGACAAAACATTTGTATAGGCCTAACATTTGTACAACGCCGGCCCAACGTATTCGACGTTGGGCCAACACTGTACAAATGTTAGGCTATACAAACGTTTCGTGTTTGCTGGGAACAATTCATTACCAAAACGTGCTTATTGTTTGGAAAATGTAGGTTTAATTAATTGTTTATCCCAAATTGTTCAAAATACGTTGAGTCTGATGAGTAGGCCTACATGAGTAGTCCATATTATATGTGTAATATATAGGCGCTGGGTGGTAGAGCCAACCGCAAACTCTCTGCACTGACCACTGTTGATTTAATTCTGGCTCAGTGTCTACGACGCTGACTTGTCATGTCTACTCTGACAGAGAAAGATGTTTTTCAATATTGGCCCATCGTCTTCGACGCTGGCCCAACATTAAAACAATCGGTTCAAAGCCTTATATTTGTTGGTAGTAGTGCTGTATGCACCTCAGTCTTGTTACGTAATAGACCCCCAGTAGTCTTATATAGCACGGGTCATACATTGTACCCTCTGGTGTACACATATGTTGACCTTCATTGAGCTTAAAAGAATACATGGTGTCTCATGATGAATATTTCTTTTTAAGCAATCGTCACCGCCTGCAGCCTTGAGTGCAAATGACGCAATGTTACTAAATATAGCATTAGGACGATGGCGAAAGTCGAGCAAAAAAATCTCTCTTTAAAGCCATGAAGGGGTGGGGATCGTTTCACACCTTGTTCTTTTTCTATTGTATGACTATGGACTGTGGACTGTTGGAGACATTGACTGACCAGAACGATTGCATTATAAATAACTATGCAAATGTCTGTGGCCACACAAATTAAACTTAATCATTATTTTTCAATCTCGAACATACAAAAATCGTCTGTAACTTGACTATGTACATCAACTAATATATATATACACCTTACAAAATCCTACATTATATGGGAGTAATAATATAACAACAAAATAGTTATATCGATAAAAAAAATCGATTGAGTATGAGGTAATTACCCCATCCCCCTTTTTAGAAATAGTCAGTTTCAGCGAGCGACATACGTAACAGTGAGTTGAGATAGATATATATATATATATATATATATATATATATATATATATATATATAAATATATATATATATATATATATATATATATATATATATACACTACATTGTATACATATTATTTATATATATATCTATATTTAGCAAAATTTGTTTTAAGTACAAGTAAAAAAAGATATAGAAAATAAAAAAATTACAAAGCCCTAAAGGCGACATTTGCATTATAATTATTTTTTTAACTCAATATTTTGAGTTAAGAACTCAATATATTGACTTTACAACTCGATATATTGACTTTACAACTCGACATATTCACTTCAAAAATCGATATATTGGGTTCACAACTCAATATATTGAGCTTACAACTCGCTATATTGAGTTTAAAAGTCGATATATTGAGTTGATAACTCGATATATTGAGTTTAAAACTCGATAAATTGATTTTACAACTCTTAAACGTCAATATATTGAGTTCATAACTCGATATATTGAGTTCATAACTCGATATATTGAGTTCATAACTCGATATATGGACTTAAAAAATCGATATATTGCCTTTAAAAGTCGATATATTGAGTTTAAACCTCAATATATTGAAGTCATAACTCGATATATTGAGTTTAAAATTCGATTTATTGAGTTCATAACTCGATATATTAAGTTTCAAACTCGATATATTGACTTTAAAAGTCGATATATTAAGTTTCAAACTCGATATATTGACTTTAAAAGTCGATATATTGAGTTCATAACTCAATATATTGAGCTCATAACTCGATATATTGAGTTTAAAAGTCGATTTATTGAGTTCATAACTCGATTTATTGAGTTCATAACTCGATATATTGAGTTTCAAACTCGATATATTGAGTTCATAACTCAATATATTGAGCTCATAACTCGATATATTGAGTTTAAAAGTCGATTTATTGAGTTTATAACTCGATTTATTGAGTTCATAACTCGATATATTGAGTTTCAAACTCGATATATTGACTTTAAAAGTCGATATATTGCGATCACAACTCGATATATTGACTTTAAAAGTCGATATATTGAGTTTACAACTCGATATATTAAGTTTAAAACTCGATATATTGAGTTCATAACTCGATATATTGAGTTCATAACTCGATGTATTGAGTTTAAAACTCGATATAATGAGGTTAGAATTCAATATATTGACTTTCAAAGTCAATATATTCAGTTGTACACTCAATATATCGATTTTTAAAGTCAATATATCGAGTTGTAAGCTTAATATATCGATTTGTAAACTCAATATATTCAGTTGTAAACTCAATATATCGCATTTTAAAGTGAATATATCGAGTTGTAAACCCAATATATTGAGTTGTAAACTCAATATATCGACTTTCAAAGTCAATATATTGACTTTTAAGGTCAATATATCGAGTTGTAAACTTAATATATAGAGTTGAGAAATCAATATATTGACTTTCAAAGTCAATATATCGAGTTTTAAACTCAATATAACGAGTTGCAAACTCAATATATTGAGTTGTAAACTAAATATATCGAACTTTCAAAGTCAATATATTGACTTTTAAAGTCATTATTTTGAGTTGTAAACGCAATATATCGACTTTTAATGTAAAGATACATTTGAGAACATTATTGAAAATATAACAACGAAAATGATGATGTTTTAAAACAAACATAGTGACGGTCATCTCTGAAATACATTGTGTGTATAATTGGATACTAGCATACAATATATAAGAATACACAATTTTAAGCCCGGGATAAAAACTAATAATTATTGCTATACGAACATTAATTGAAACAGCATAATAGAATATGACTTTGTTTGCAACATTCTACAAACAAGTCTTCTTTTTGTTATAGAACTGTAGGAGACTTCGAGCACAATTATATGTTTTTTACCTTCTGTCAAGAGGGTTGGGCGAATTGATGCTTATGCAAATGATTCCATTATAAAGACACGGGCAACACTGTCCCAATGCTGCAAATATATTGCTCAAATATCCATGTATTAATGATCAAACATCAACTGAAGCTGGATAATCTCATCCTGTATAATTATAAAAATTTACAGAAGAGTTGGACTTGACCGATTTACTTTCTTTTATTTTCTGAGCACTGTCTGAGATCAATTCTTATCTTCAGCTGCTCTGTGTGCAGCAATAGGTTCAGCAAAATATAAATTATGTACTATAACATCCGATTACCAGACCAGTTTAGATTACAAATTTACTTCAATATATCAAGATTCATCATTTATTAGTCTTCCACTGAAAATTATAGCAAAATATACATTTTGAAATGTTTTGAATTATTATTATTATTATTATTATTATTATTATTTAATAATTTAATAAGTGTATTTATTCTTCTTATTTCAAGTGATGTTTCAATTATTTATAGAAAAATGTTGAAGGTAAAATACACTTTGAACAGTTTTATAAAATATTAAATCAATTTATTTGCGCCACTGAGGTCGGAACGCCAAATATTTGGTCAAATTAGAAGTTTATCATTTCATATATGAAAAAAAATCACTGAGCAATAGTCGCTCATTTAATAAAGTATTATACACTTTGAAAATAACAACAAAATAGCTAAATATAAACTAAATTTGTGGAAGCGGGGGAAATTGAGGCCTTGGTGGTCTTACATGGTGAAAAGACGTTGACAATTTAAAATTCATGGATGTACAAAAATGAGAAGTCAGCCAAGAAAATTGTAATTGTAATAAATACCTTTGACAAAAACAACAGCTACGTATCTCAATCCTAATATGAGTGTCTCAGAGTCCAGCAATGGGGATGAGTAACTCGACTATAGAGTCAGTGGATTGGGCATGGCGAATGGTTGATTATCAATAAATACAGATCATGACCGACATATCAGCTGATCCACGAAGAAATTTAAAATAAAATTAAGTCTACTGAACACGAGAATGCATTATGTCTTTCTTCTTTTTTTGTTTCCCAATAATTGTAGCTGTTGTTTCAAAATATATTTTTTTTACTTTTAACGATATATCCAGATTTTCCAAATATTGCGTTTTTTTATTCGAACCTTATATTTATTCAGAAGTATTTCAAAAAATTATGGGTAACAAACAAATTCTTTTTCAAAGCATCTTACGATTTTGGTGAGTAATAACAATAATTTAGCCATTTTAAGGTACCCTCGCAAAAAGGCCCGTAAAAAAAGTTTCTGAATTTTTCTGGCTTGGGACTTTTTTTTGGTCATTGTACATATGTTAATGAACTCAAAAAAAGCAAAAAAGCTTCTGTTGCACTTTGTTCCTATGTTCATTACTTTTTGGCTTAAATGCCCTTGACTATAAGTCTGTGGTGTATGTGTTATTATGTGTCTGTATGTCCTAATCTGTTAATCGCCACATTTAATTATTATATAGTTCCGGAGATCATCTCATTATTTTAAATTCGTATTTAAATTATCAAAATCCGCACTTAATCAGCAAACACGTGACATTGCCCCGATGATGGGTTACTGTTGGGCCATCGTCTGTGACACTGGCCCAACATTAATCCTACATTGGTTCAACGCCTCCTGTTTACTGGGAAATGGAATTGACGGCATCATTGTATACACTCTAAACAAAATAGTTTCTTTAGAAGAAACCCTTCAGTACTATTACCATGCAACCCCAGGAGAAACCTTGCAGGGTTCTCCTGGGGTTGCATGGTAATAGTACTGAAGGGTCCTTTTTGAAGAACCTATATTGCTTAGAGTGTATGGTCACCTTTCCGTATCTATTTGACCACGGTTCATCCAAAGACATCACTCAGCGTCTGGAGGTATGCCAAAACACGGGGGCCTTAACCCTTTAACCGCCGGTGCCGCATATATTCAGGTTTTCATCTTTTATCAGCACATTAGGTACTACATTTTAAATATGTGACATCAACCAGCAAGATTTGAAAGGAGTTGACCTCCATTTTGTCAAATCTGAATAATTTTCACTCACTTGAAGTTGTGGATCGCGTCAGCGAGACACAACTTCAAGTGAGTGAGAATTCTAGTTGAATAATTTGGCGGTTAAAGGGTTAACCCTTAGAACGCTAAGCACGACTACAGTCGTTTTTGATTTGATAAAATCCCAATTGGAAATTAAATAAGTGCTTAAACACAAGATTTGCA